>CM065596.1:82845199-83303051 GCA_033119425.1 Bufotes viridis
AAAGATAATAAAGTACACATAATATGGAAATCACTCTGGAATTTTGCAAGTACTGTACGGTATATGAGTACATTTTTGTCTGATTTAAGACATCATCCTGCTTTGACCAACAATTGGAAATTCAAATATGTACTCTGAACTTTCCTTTGATCTTGCAACGTTTTAAATTGCATTTTCAATAAAAAGCACGTTACATTATTACAAAAGCTAAAGTGAGGAGATGACTATAGCTATAAGGGCACCTTTATTAAGACTGGCGTTTTAGATGTCGGTCTTAATAAAGCCCTATGCTGCTGAAGGATCCACCAAAGTTATGAAGAGTCACAGGCCTTTCCATAACTTCGGTGCATCCAGCGCCAGGTCTAAATGTAAAATCGGATAAATCCCAGCAGGCATATTCGTAACAAAGTATGTTTTTATTCCATACAAAACAAATATCACAGGACGCGTTTCGGCTCTTCCAGCCTTCCTCAACTGCACAGTGCAGTTAAGGAAGGCTGGACGAGCCGAAACGTGTCCTGTGATATTTGTTTTGTATGGAATAAAAACATACTTTGTTACGAATATGCCTGCTGGGATTTATCCAATTTTGATTTTGTTGGGGATAGCCCCTTCCCGTGCAAGCGTCTTAGTGGTGAGCTGTTTGATTTTTGATAGGTCTAAATGTAAGACAGCTTCCTAGCGGTCTTACATTTAGACCATTTTCTACACCTAAAACAGGTGTACAAAATGATGAATGAGAGGGGCCTGCCAGCCCGTCTCCTTCCCTGCTCACGCCGAGCCCACAATTTTAGACCTGGCATGAGCTGGGAGAAGTCGCAGATAGCGGTGCAACTAACAGTTTCGCTGCCATTTGCGCTTGAAATATACCTAATATAGGCCTTTTTTAGTATAATAAATTACCCCCATACATTCCTGTCCCAATAACCACCAATTCCCAACAGATGAAATTGCCTTTGATTATACATTTATATTAAGATTGAATTAATTAATTCGGAATAAGCCAGGTTCATTACAAATTTTTCAAAAAATACATTTGCCAAACAAACCCAAAGCTTTTCATGTTCACTTAAGACAATTCCAGTAAAATGGCGCACAAAACCACAAGGGAAGACCTGGGAGGAAGTGGGTGGAGTGCTTACACTGATTGGCTCCTAAGCTGCCTATGCACAGTGAGAAGAAGTCATTCTGTGTTGAGCTGTTAAAGGGGTTGTCCGAGTTATTTTTTTTGTCCTCTGTTATGTTCCTAACTAGGCATGTTTCTAATTCACTTACTTTATCTCCAGTTGCTGCTTTCTCAGATTTCACTGAGGGTCACATGACCTGTGATGTTAGCTTCTCTTCCTGCTCTGATGATGTTTCATGGACAAGCCCTAGAGAGCAGATATGTGCCTGTACACGAGCCTTCACTGTGCTGGCCACGCCCAGCCCCTCCCCCCCTGGCGGCTGCTGCTTATTGCTCTCTCCCTGGACTCTTAAAGGAAAAACATTAACCCCTTCAGTTGCACAGACTCAAGGATGAAGGCTTTACGGAGTAGCTACAGGCAGTGAGGAGACAAATGCTGACAGATAAGTTCTGCAGAGCATTGCACAAGAACTAGTAGGGGGAAGATCCTGTGTGTATCAGCAGTGTCATTGTACAGCTGGGCCTTGTAGTCCTACACATACAACATGCTGCTAAGTATCCTAGCAGGCAGACATGTCACTCAGGGCAGTACTTGTATTCCCTCCCTTTGCAGAGCAGGGGGAGGGGCAGAGATTGTTGTTATTGTAGGTAAACAAATGGCCAGAAGAGAACCAAGGAAATTAGGAAATAAATATTTGTCTAAAACTTGCTTAGCTTAGTTATATATTGCTGCCCATCAGATTTACAGTGCTATGTATATTTTTTTTATAACTCAGACAGCCCTTTTAATAAGGGTGGATCGGCGGATTCTATGTCTGACAGAAAATGCTCTTACAAGAGTATACAGAGGTACAAGAAATCATCTCATCTAGTGTTACAGGTTACAGGTTTAGCGTAGGGACAAAATTGAAAAAAATAATTGTATAGAATACTAGGGGCTGTTTAATACAGCGCTACAGAACCTCATTCTAGCAGTTCTGTGCTACAAAACTAGCCACCTATAAGAAAAAAAAAATCATTTTTTTCCTTATTTGAATAGACAGGTTCCCCCAAACATAAAGTTTCTATATATTAGTATTGCCAGCACAGCACGCCAAAAGCATTCTGCTGTTGAGCAATTACATATTTTTATTTCAGTGCATTATATCTGTCCTGTGTTATTAAAAACTTGCTATAAACTTCCCATACTTCCTCATAATAAAATGTCTAGAACACATTTGAGTGCAAAACAAAATATCAATGATAGCCAGATTGGGGTGTAGAGCAGGAGGAGGAGACGTCCGAGGAGAAGGGTGGTGAGTGTGGTGGCAATAAAAAGTGGAGGCAATGCATGGCCAAAACCTCCAAAAGAACTGAGAGGCCCGGTCTGCTACTATGGTGGTCAGCTCAGGAAAAGATGATACCATGATCACATGATACTGTGGGCACAGGCTCAAAATGGGGCAGACCTATGTCAATCCCAGATGCCACTAGCTCAGGATGAGCAACTCCCGTATGGCATTTTTTCTTCACAAGGCTCGCACAAAATCACAACTGTGTGCAAAATTAAAATAAGCCATGGGAGTTAAAAGACAAAGATAGGTACCAGGGCTCTTGTGGCTTCTGGTATGAGGCGTCTCTGATGAGCTGAAAAAACACATGCTTTCTGCTGAGCTGCTCTGGTGGATAACAAAGTCATTCACCATGTTACGCTGCCTATACATACTAACATAGTAACATCATTTATAAGGCTAGAAAAAAAATAATATCTGTCCATCAAGTTCAGCCTGTTATCCTGCAAGTTTTTCTAGTGGAAGGAAAAAAACAAACCCTGTGAAGTAGAAGCCAAATTTTTCTCACTTTAGGGGGGAAAAAAATTTCTTCCCAACTCCAATCAGGCAATCAGAATAATTCCCTGGATCAACAACCCATCTCTAGGTACTATAACCTCTAATGTTATTACAAACCAAAAAAGTTGGGACACTAAACAAATTGTGAATAAAAACTGAATGCAATGATGTGGAGATGGCATATGTCAATATGTTATTTGTAATAGAATGTAGATGACAGATCAAACGTTTAATCCGAGTAAATGTATCATTTTAAAGGAAAAATATGTTGATTCAAAATTTCACGGTGTCGTCAAATCCCCAAAAAGTTGGGACAAGTAGCAATAAGAGGCTGGAAAAAGTAAATTTGAGCATAACGAAGAGCTGGAAGACCAATTAACACTAATTAGGTCAATTGGCAACATGATTGGGTATAAAAAGAGCTTCTCAGAGTGGCAGTGTCTCTTAGAAGCCAAGATGGGTAGAGGATCACCAATTTCCACAATGTTGCCAGAAAGATAGTGGAGCAATATCAGTAAGGTATTACCCAGTGAAAAATTGCAAAGACTTTGCATCTATCATCATCAACTGTGCATAACATCACCCGAAGATTCAGAGAATCTGGAACAATTTCTGTGCGTAAGGGTCAAGGCCATAAAACCATACTGGATGCCCATGATCTCCGGGCCCTTAAACGACACTGCACCACAAACAGGAATGCTACTGTAAAGGAAATCACAGAATGGGCTCAGGAATACTTCCAGAAACCATTGTCAGTGAACACAATCCACCGTGCCATCCGCCGTTGCCAGCTGAAACTCTACAGTGCAAGATCCACAAGCTCAGGCATTTTCACTGGGCCAGGGATCGTTCAAAAGGGAGTGTGGCAAAATGTAAGACTGTTCTGTGGTCAGACGAGTCACGATTCGAAGTTCTTTTTGGAAATCTGGGGCGCCATGTCATCCGGACCAAAGAGGACAAGGACAACCCAAGTTGTTATCAACGCTCAGTTCAGAAGCCTGCATCTCTGATGGTATGGGGTTGCATGAGTGCGTGTGGCATGGGGAGCTTGCATGTCTGGAAAGGCACCATCAATGCAGATAATTATATTCAGGTTCTAGAACAACATATGCTCCCATCTAGACGTCATCTCTTTCAGGGAAGACCCTGCATTTTTCAACAAGATAATGCCAGACCACATTCTGCATCAATCACATCATGGCTGCGTAGGAGAAGGATCCGGGTACTGCCAGTCTGCAGTCCAGATCTTTCACCTATAGAGAACATTTGGCACATCATAAAGAGGAAGGTGCAACAAAGAAGGCCCAAGACGATTGAACAGTTAGAGGCCTGTATTAGACAAGAATGGGAGAGCATTCCTATATCTAAACTTGAGAAACTGGTCTCCTCGGTCCCCAGACGTCTGTGTGTTGTAAGAAGAAGGGGAGATGCCACACAGTGGTGAAAATGGCCTTGTCCCAACTTTTTGGGGATTTGTTGACACCATGAAATTCTGAATCAACATATTTTTCCCTTAAAATGGTACATTTTCTCAGTTTAAACTTTTGTTCCGTGATTTATGTTCTATTCTGAATAAAATATTAGAAGTTGGCACCTCCACATCATTTCATTCAGTTTTTATTCACGATTTGTATAGTGTCCCAACTTTTTTGGAATCCGGTTTGTACACTCCAGAAATACATCCAGGTCCCTCATACAGCCACTCTAGCACAGGGATGGCCAACCTGCGTCTCTCCAGCTGTTGAAAAACTGCAACTCCCAGCATGCTTAGACTGCCCACAGCAGGGCATGGTGGAAGTTGTAGTTTTACAAAAGCTGGAGAGCTGCAGGTTGGCCATCCCTTCTATAGCATCTGGAAAATGGAATTCCAGTGAGTTGGAACTTCACAGATTAATTTAAGAGAAATAATGGCAGACCGTTTTGTTTCTGCAAGTCAAGGAGGACATTGCATACATAAGAATGGTTGCTGACCACCTTGCCCAATTGGAGTTTGCAGAAAGACAGTCAGTGGGATGTTTGCTGCTTGATGCACTTTAGCAAATTATTGGCTGTATGGGTACTCTTGCCCAGGCCGATAAGCTGTAACATGACATGGAAAAGCTTCACTTTGCACGTTTGACTGATGGAAGGGGGAGTGACTCTCTTCCGGCTGCTGTTGGGGACAAGAGGATGTCCATTGAGGAGGATGAGTCCGATAAGTGCCTGGTGTGAGAACCAGACTGATACAAACATGGAGGTGTCAATCCTGGCCTTGTTGCTGTGGTGCTGCCTCACTATAAAAATGATTTGACTCAGTGGGCCGTGAAAGAGCTGTACTGTCCCTGCCCATCACAGCTGCTCCATGTGTCTATGGTGGTGTAAACCTTGGCACACAATGCAAGGAGTGGCCTACTTTCTCAGTCATGTGACAAAACATAATGCAAGCTAGGTATCTTCCAGCGAGGCTGAGCACATGCCATTACCTCCCTAAAGGAAGCAGAATCCGCAAAGTGTTACAGCAAAGACTGTACCACCAGCAACTTTGCCAGGTGAGAGTGAAGCTTGCGCACCTGTGAATTATTGGTCACGTTGAGTTGTTTCTTGACTACACCTTCTGTTATCAATGGCTAATGACAGAGCGGAGAAGGAGTCGTCTGGGTGGGAGAAGCAGTAAGTGATGATAAGGACACTGTACTGCATGTGGATGTGGCCTGGCTGCCGCAAAGGGGACACAGAGGGAGGACACTTGTATTGCGCTAGCTGGTGGCCACTTATTTTCCCACTGGATTGGATGATGCCGCTGCATGTGATGCAATAAATCTGTGCTGCCTAGATTTCTGTTTGACTGTCCTTGACTTATTTTAATCCTGCAAATCTTGCACATGGAAATGTCTTCGTCTTCCGGCACTGTGGAGAAAAACTGCCAGACAGGAGATACTTAAATACTCTGCATAGTGCTAGCGGAAAGCGCGCAAAAATATAAGTGATATTCCCAGTTCCTGAGCATAATAGAAACAGGTCTGGCAGTTTTTTGGGCGTTTCTGGCAATATGTTGCCACTGCTCTTTATTGCTGTGACTTCTACAGCCATCCTACTCTGGCGTTACCTTCTACTCATTAGCCTGATCCACTCCCAGTTCCTGTCCAACGCACACAATCATTATCATAGTCCTCATCCTCCCTGTCTTTTTTTTTTTATCAGATTGTTATGTTATTGTAGGCTCCTTGGGTCCCCTCCTGATTCCCTGCACTTTATTTGACCCGAGTGTCACTGGTGCCACCACTGCTCTTACTGCCACCACTATGCCTATGGGTGCCACTACTACCTCCATCACCACCAACATAGCTATACATGGGGTCCCCTGCTTCCTCCTGAACCTTAGTCTTAAGCCAGTTCAAACGCTGACTGCTCTCACACAAGTCATCAACAAGGATACTATCTTGAGTATTTACCATAGTTTCTGGTGGGGCTTTGTTGCCTCTTCTCAGCAAAAAGAAAGTGTCTCACTAGCAGGGGGAAGTGAAGACGGAGCGGATGCAACTGAAATGCTTCTCTGGAGTTGCAATAAGGAGGAGCAGGAGGGATGCTGTGACCACCAGCTCCAAGGCACAATGTCAGACTCAGAGGTGACCTTATTTTGTTGTGACTGAAAGGTAGAGTGAGGCATCCAGTCCGGAATGCTATCGTCTTTGTCCTCCTAATAATGAAACCAGTGAAAACTGTGACCTACTGCTGGCCGGAAGGCTGGTGCTGCTGTCCACATTCTGCCTCTAGGAGGATGAGGCCTGGGTCTTTTATTTTCCGCTTTTCTGTTTTCCAGAAATTTTATTATGAGGGCTATAAATGAAAACTCATGGGTTTCCAATAAATGAAAAGTTTCTTAAATGTCAGTCACAGGTTTGATACACACACATTAAATGGTACTAGCAAATTTGTTTTCTGTTTGTGTTTTCTGTAATTTAAAGAGAGGCTCAATTAAATGTCCTTCCTCTTCTACAAACACACTGCACACTGCTATTGACAATTCACTTTGGGAATAATGCAGCGTTGGCAGTGTAATTTACATTTAATAACACTGGTTCAAAAAGGAAATTTCTGTACTGCAAAACATACTGCAATGCAATAAGGCATCCACTAATATAACAATGCAGTGTTTGTGAAATGTGTAATTGTAGTGTGTAATTTGCATTTAATAACTGACTGGTTAAAATAGAAATTCTGTACTATAAAACAAGCACTGCAATAATGCGTACACCTGCCAACAATATAATTATGCAGCGTTGGTGGCAAAATATCTATTTTTACCATTTGCATTTAAAAACACTGGTTTAAAATGGAAATTTCTATACTATGAATCACATGCTGCAATGCAATAATGTGTCCACCTACCAATATAATGATGCAATATTGGCAGTAAAATTTGTATGTACTGTGTAATGTGCATTTAAGGCAAGGCAAGGAGCTGCCCCCTGTTGTAGTGCCCTCTGGTCTGTTCACTCTGGCTATTATGGAAGCCCTTTCAGACTTTCAGGGCATGTTTGCCAGCTACTAAGATGGAGTCTTTCTGTTCTGCCCCCTCAGGACGCATGCGTCCTGTATTTACGAAGTTTGCCCCTTTCCAAGATGGTGGTCGTATCCTCTTGGGGATACTGCGCATGTCCGGTGGTGGTTCCCTGCCACTTCCGGTTTACTTTACGCTGGTGCATGCGGACGCCGGAAGTTGATACAATACTGTATCATTGGTTGTCCTCACCCGTTTGGTATGTCTGTTCCTGACTCCTCCCCAGGGTTGTCCCTTGACCCACCACACATCGCTTACATTCGCGATCTGGAATGTCACTGTAAGTTAGGTTTCACCTGCATATGTATTTGATTACACATGAGTTATGAAATGTTTTTGTACACTAATTATGTCTTTTGATTACAACAGAACTGTTTGATAAAGTATGTTTTTTTGAATATGCGTTAGCCACGCCCAGGATATGATGTCATTGATTGTATTGTCACCTCCCACGTATACTGCACTTTAAATTGCGGTTGTGCACTTATGTTCTTTGCTTGAGAAAGGCTCTATTGCTGGGCCGAAACGTCGCTTGTATACCACATGGGTGAATAAAGGAAGAATTTTTATTTACACATTGGAGTGCTGTCCATTTTCCTCATCTATATATATATATATATATATATATATATATATATATATATATACACAGTTTAGTGATGGCTCTACCTGGTTAGTATATGGATTTAGGGTGCTTCCAACCTATATAAACACACCTAGTTTCAAAATATAGGAAAATTATTAGTATTGGTTGGGCATACCTCATAAGGAAAAGGACTTGTATCATGTATATAATAGTAAGACTGGAAGTGTCAATTATTAGATTTATTTGAAAAATTATAACACTAAAATACAGTAAAACTTTAAAACCGCATACAATATAAAATATGTGAAATTGTGCATATGACACAGAGATAGGTATTAGACAGTGAGGACCGTGACCACCTGGATCCTTGGTAGGGACAGGTCCATGTAGAGGTTGTCTTTTCCCTTTAAAAAACAGTACAGCAAGAACCGTGGCAGTTTAGGTTTTTTATATACTAAAAGGACCAATGTGGGTCATGTTTGGAATAAGTTGAACATAGACCTTGACTGCTTAGGGTCCGTGGTGTGCTCCAAATTATGTTGACATTTAAAACAACATCCGGTAACCTCTGTTGGTAGGTATAAATAGACAGTGAAAAATCAATCACCAGTGAGGATGTATAGAAATAGGTATAAAAAAGGTATGCTTGTTGTGGAGCTCCAAGACATAGCATCAAAATCTCCGCTTAAATCCCCTTGTAGCTGAAGAAGCAGCTCAATGTCCACGAGACAATTCCCCCAGTAACTGGACGACACACAGTTTTGGGAGTCAACTGCCTTTACTAGGAATGGCACACACGTTTAAAACCTCCAACAGCCTCATTTACAACCAATAGTACATAGATTACAATAATACAAGGAAGGGGGGGGGGTGAGACAATATCAAGGGCCGATGGGAGGTCTAGGAGGGACAAAGCAGCTAGTTTAAACAGGTCTTGCAGGGTCCCTGGGACACCGCCCGGCTCTTGGGAAACAATGGGACAGGAAAAGGGAAGAGGCGCAGACAATCAATACCTTTACATACCCTGCAACAATAATGGGCACAGGGTGAGCAAAAGACAACAGACGTCTGGTGACTCACACATAATTGGTTTGGTAAATGAATGGGGGGGGTGTACAGACAGCCGAATATAAATTAATATAACAAGGTCAATCTGTTACACTGCTCCCCCTTAACCACAAGCCAGCATACACAGTCTGATCCCCAACGGATCGGCTTGGGGATGTCTGGAGAGTACTCACGGATCACCTTTCCAGTTCAGTTTGTCGTGATAACCCGTCAGCATTTCCATTTTGTTTCCCGGGGCGGTAGTAAATTGTAAAATCGTATTGTTGTAACACCAAGCTCCAGCGCAACAACCGGGCATTGTCCCCTGCCACACGATTTAGCCATACTAATGGGATGTGATCCGTGAGTAATGTGAACTGCTTTCCATACAAGTAGGGTTGAAGCATCTTTAGGGCCCACAGCCAGGCATTCCTTCTCGATGGCGGCGTAGCTCACTTCCCTGGGTAGAAGCTTCCGGCTCAAGTAAGCTATGGGATGTTCCCCGCCATCTTCTCCAACTTGGCTCAGTACCGCTCCCAATCCAAACATCTGTGTGAACGAGGAATCTTTTCGATGAGTTGGGAGCAGCGAGTACAGGACTATTAACAAGGGCCTGCTTGAGCTGTTGGAATGCCTGCTCACACTCTGGGGTCCAGACGACTTGGCGGGGGAGGTTCTTTTTGGTGAGGTCAGTGAGGGGTTTGGCCAGGGTGCTATAGTTTGGGAAAAATTTCCGATAATAGCCCGCGGTCCCTAGGAAGGCTAACACCTGAGTTTTGGTGCGGGGGTTTGCCACTGGGCTACTGCCTCTACTTTGTGTCCTAGGTATTGTACTTCAGCCATCCCAATATGGCACTTGCTGGGTTTTAGGGTTAGGCCAGCCTCTCTGATGCGGTCTATCACGGCACTTACGTGTCTCAGATGCTCTTCCCAGGTTTCACTATAAATAGCAATGTCATCCAAGTATGCACAGGCATAATCTTGGAAGCCATCAAGCAGCCGGTCCACCATACGTTGGAACGTGGCTGGGGCGTTTTTCATCCCAAATGGCATGACCTTAAATTGGTAGAGGCCAAACGGGGTGACAAAGGCTGACTTGGGAATGGCATCTGGCACTAAGGGAATTTGCCAATAGCCCTTACATAAGTCAATGGTCGTGAGGTATTGACCTCTAGCCATCCTATCTAATAGCTCGTCTATCCTGGGCATAGGGTATGCGTCAGAGACTGTTTTGTCATAAAGTCTCCGGTAATCTACACAAAAGCGGGTCGTGCCATCCCGTTTTGGTACTAAAACTACTGGAGAGGCCCAAGGGCTATCTGATGCTTCTATGACCCCTAAGTGGAGCATTTCCTGAATTTCCTGTCTCATGTGCTCCCGGACAGCCTCAGGAATTCTGTAGGGCATCTGTCTCAGGGGTGGTTGATCGGCCGTGTCTACCCTATGGGTAGCCAGTGGGGTGTAGCCAGGTGTGTTAGAGAATGTGGCACCCTTTGTGGCTAACAGTTGTCTCACCTGGATACGCTCTTGGGGGCTTAGTCTCTCCCCTAGCTGGACTTCATCTAGGGTCCCTAGTTTATCATGCTCCCCCAGGAGATCTGGTAGGGGAAGATTCTCAAAGTCGTCAGATGTGGGCGCATATATGGCAGCCACATCCTCTGTTCTCTCATAGTAAGGTTTGAGCATGTTAACGTGGAGCATGTGTCTCCGCCCACTACCAGAGCATGGGCCGATCACATAAGTGGTGTCGCACCTCTGCTCCACCACTTGGTATGGGCCCTGCCAGGCGGCCTGGAGCTTGTCATGGCGCAAAGGTTTCAAAATCAACACCTTTTGGCCAATCTGAAAGCTCCGGTCCCTGGCACCTCTGTCGTACCATCGGCGCTGACGGGTCTGTGCCGCCTGAAGGTTAGTATGCACTTTCTGAGTCAATTCCTCCAAGCGGTCACGGAACTCCAGCACATAGGGAATGACAGGGGTACCATCCTCACCTACTGCTCCCTCCCAGTGTTCCCGGATTAAATCTAGGGGCCCTCTAACTCTCCGTCCGAACAGTAGTTCAAACGGCGAAAACCCTGTCGATTCCTGCGGCACCTCCCTGTAAGCAAAAAGGAGGTGGGGTATGAATTTTTCCCAGTCCCGACGGGTGTTAATAAAGGTGCTAAGCATGTGTTTTAAGGTGCAATTAAATCGTTCACACAAGCCATTCGTCTGGGGGTGGTAAGCTGAACTAAAGATGGATTTGATGCTGCACAGTTTCCACAGCTGTTGGGTGACTTCGGCTGTGAACTGAGTGCCCTGATCGGAGACTATCTCTCTGGGAAAACCCATCTGAGAGAAGACTCGCATCAATGCCTCAGCCACCGTCTCTGCCTAAATATTAGTCAGAGCCACAGCTTCTGGATACCGTGTTGCATAATCCTCTATCGTTAAAATATACCTTTTGCTCTATCGTTAAAATATACCTTTTGCCTGACGGGCTGGGTTTGGCCAACGGTCCTATAATATCTACCGCTACCCGTCCGAACGGTTCTTCGATGATGGGTAGAGGTTGCAACTTAGCTTTGCGGCGATCCCCTCTTTTACCTACTCGTTGGCATGTGTCGCATGTTTGACAGTACTGCCTAACATCTTTAGAGATGCCAGGCCAAAAAAAAGTGTGGGTAAGCCTGTGCCTGGTGCGGCTGACCCCTAAGTGTCCTGCCAGGGGATATCATGCGCGATCTGTAATAACTCCGTCCTGTACTTCTGTGGGACTACTAGCTGCCGGGTGGGGATAGGTGGGGACCCTGCTGTGACCCTTTCAGAGTGACCCTTTCTTTCTCTGGAACCAGATGTCGTCGCACCAGGGTGAGAGTGGCACCGGAATCGTGCAGCCCCTGGGTCTCCTTGGCGTTGAGGATAACCGTCTGCCTGTGATGCTGTCGATTATCAGTCTCCGCCTGTATTGGGTCTGCATCGTGTAGAACACCCCAGTGTTCCTCTGGATCCTCTGCTCTGATGTTAAGCGGGACAGCCTCCGTATGGTAGTAGTGGGCGGCTGCCCGCACTGGAGGGGGTGGACCTAGACGGATCCATGCAGCCTGGTTTCGGTTCTGGGTACAGTCCCTCTGATAATGCCCAAACTTTTTGCAGGCATGGTACTGTATGGCGCTGCGATTAGGGTATCTGTTTGCTGGGATACTAGGCAGGAGCCCCGTGCGTTGTGATGCTGGTGGCCCAGGGTTAGGGTGTATTGGTCTGGGATTGGGTCTGAAGCTTATTCTGGATTGTCTGCGGGCATCCTGGTAGTCATCCGCCTGTCTAGCTGCGTCGGATAGACTGGTAGGTTTCCGGTCCCTTACCCACTCCTGCACTTCTGGATTTAGTCCATTGAAAAATTGTTCCAGTAGGACCAGCTGGGTAATTTCCTCCGCTGAAATAGCTTGGCTTGCCTGTAGCCAGGCCAGGGCTGCCCTCTGCATGCGGCATGCCCACTCTGTGTATGAGTCTTTTTCCTGTTTCCTAGTGTCCCTGAATCGTCTCCTGTAGGCTTCTGGGGTGATGGCATATATTGCCAAAATTACCTCTTTCACCCGGGTATAGTCTGCAATCTCCTCGTCAGGTACAACTCTATATGCCTCCGCTGCACGGCCGGAGAGCTTACCAGCGAGGATCCGTACCCAGTCTGCTTTGGGTACCTGGTGTAGCCTGCACTGCCGCTCAAAGTCCTGCAGAAAGCCGTCGATCTCGTCCTCGGCTTCCACAAATTTTTTAAACGCATCATGCGGTACCTTGACTTTGGGTTCTGGAGCCAAAGTAATAGTTGGCGGTCTTTCCAATGCCTGCTGCTCTGCTATCCGGAGTTGGTTCTCTCTCTCCTCCCTTTGCAGTGATCAAGCCATCCACCTGGTTCATGGTTGCCTGTGCCAGCTCTATGGAGAGATTCTCTCCATAAAATGCTAGCCTGCGTTTCACCTCTCTGTCGAACTCTGACTCTGCGGTTTCTGTAGCCATACTGCGTGCCCAGTCTCCCTCGGTCCGTTCAGCAATTAGCACAGCCTTTGTTTTATTGCTGGCTTTCCGCCCTCTCGCTTCCAGCAATTCCTTCTGCAGCATACGGGTAGGTTACCCGACACTGCTATATTCGAATGTGTATCTCCCTTTAAGAAAGTTAGGCCTGTAGCAGGCAATTTATATTCCAGCCAGGAGAGGGAGCCCCCAGTTTAGTATAAATAGGCCAGGGCCTAGTCTACGTCAGTCAGTTGGAAGTTTCAGTTCAGAGTGAGTTCTGAGAGATTCAGGATTCAGTAACTGAGTGCAGAGATTGCACCACTGGTGTGGAGGATCATTCCCACCCAGTTGTCCAGGTTAAGTATACCTGAGGTACTCTAAGTAAGAGCCTGTCACTAGCAAGTGGGACAGAGAGTGGAATCAGCAAGCCAGTTTGCATATCAAGTATAGAGCCTGTCACCAGGAGAGAAGGAAACCTCTACAAAACCTTTGCTCAAGGGTTATCACTGTTATTCGGGTGTCTGGACCTTGAGAGTATTGCCTACAGCCAGGAACTAAGGCAGGAGAGAAAGTAAGTGTACCCCTGCAGAGAGAATAGTTGCCTGAAGTGTATTGCTGCATTGAGAGTAAGAGGAAAGCCCTGATCCTAGGAGGCCTGTCTTGAAAATAACTTTTGCGACTGTGATTAATAGTCTGAACCACTGATGTGACTGTATTGTAACGTGTGGAATATTCTGGAACTGTACTTACTGACTGTTCATCTATCTTTAACTACGTTCAGTAAAGTTATCCTGTTATTCAAGTATATAAAGATTCCTCAATTATTCCACCTGTCACTACACGGTGTGCCACCGTTCAATTGGCACTGGCGTCACGACATTCATCACCTGCCTGTTCCAGTGCTGACCCGATTGAAGACGACAGTCAGTCCCAGGTTAGTGGGTTGCCCTGCACTACAAAGCCCAGCATACCTAAAGCTACACTACTGACCCCCTGGGACACTGCATCGCTCTTTTTGGCGTCCACGAACAGGATCACATGCTTCTGGAGTGCAGAGGAGTGTGAACTGTGTGCTTTAACTATTCCACCACCGTATTGCAAGGACTGTACCCTTTATTTCCAAGCCTGTGGATTACAATTGTGCCTGGGAGGAATCGTAGGCGCTGTGCTGTGCTGCGCTACCCCCAGAGAGAAAATTGTGCTTGTGGATTACAATTTATTAACTTTTCAACGCCCCTGCTTGCTGTCAGGGAATGGCGACCAAGATGGCCGCCGGCCGCATGGAGTAAAGTTTCCCGCGCTGCTGAGGACCTTCATGGGCGGATCTCTGCAAGGACACGGGAAATCCCGCCCCTCTTCGTCATCGTACGCACCGCCGCGGCCCTGCTTCATCTACGTCAGCAACGTCACCGCGTACACAGGACGTCCAGAGTCTCGCGGGATTTGGCCTGCGCAACCCCTGCGATACCGCTATAAAGGGGAGGCCCATTCCTTAAGAGACTTTAAAGAGAAGTTGCTGGCATTATTCAAACTGTACCCCATAAATGCCGAACAGCAGATGGAAATCCTGCTAGCACAACTGGAGGGAGCTGCCCGCAGAGAGGTATTATCCTGGCCTGCTGCTGAGCGGAGTACACTAGAGCAAATATTCACCCGCCTCAGGGCCACTTTTGAAACAAGGACTACCTCTGAGATAAAGATGTACTTCTTTGGCAAAAAGCAGAAGTCCGGTGAGTCCCTCCGTGACTATGCCCTATCACTTCAGGAGGCTTTGGGGGCTGTAATCCAGATAGATCCCAGGGAGGCTGATAATCAGGACCAGACCCTGAGGGAGCAATTTATCACGGGGGTGTCTAGTGAGCAAATAAGGACTCAATTAAAAATGCTGTCAGCCCAGCACCCTAGCAGTACCTTAAAGAGCTGGCTATAAGAATTCTGGGGTCCACAGTGTCTACTGAGTTAAGCACCCCACCTGAGTCATCAGCCTGCAGGCCAAAACCGCCTATCCCTAACCAGGCTGGGGCCGGCCAAGCTGTTCAAGCTTCAGCTACTGATACTATTGCCACGCTGACGGAACAGGTAAACCATCTCACTAAAAGTTTATAGAGAGTGTGCAGAAAGATAGAGGAATGGGAAAAAACCCTAATGTCAGAGGAAGAGTTCCTGTCACCTCCTAAGCCATTCCCACCTCCATACCAAGAGACTCACCCCAGGGATCCTGGGAGGCGTAATAGAGATCGTTCCAAAGACCGCAAACGGCTGTGTGTAAATACTGTAAAAAGGTGGGACACACAGAATCCATGTGCTGGCAGTTAAACGGGCTACCCTCGAGGCTGAGGACCGCCCCTCGGGAGGTAGAACAATAGGTCCAAAGGATCCAAGTTGGCTGCCCCGGTATGTAGGATCCCGTCCTAAAATCAATATAGAGATCAACGGGGTCCCCTTTGAAGCCCTTCTAGATACTGGGTCCCAGGTCACTACCATTCAGCTGCCCACATTTGAAAAATTCTGGGACACCAACCAGTTAACCCAGCCGCCTGAATCCTGGGTGGAGATTATCGCAAGCAATGGCAAACCAGTAAAGGTTTATGGGTACTGGGAACCCACTCTGCAGGTGGGAGAAGCAACCTTTCCTCAACAGGGGGTGATAGTAGTACAAGCCAGCGACAGAGGGGGACATCCTGTCATTTTAGGCACCAATGTCTTCAAGAACTGTTATTCTGAAATACTTGACGCACACTACATCAGACTTTGCCCACTGCTTCCTCTGCATCGAAGAGAGTGATTCAAAAGACTATTACTGTGTTAAGTGTTCAGCAGAGGTTTGCTAATGAGAAAGGAGAAATTTGTACTGCCAGGATCAGTGATAATAAGCCTGTGACTTTGCCTCCTATTTCTCAAACTCTTTTATGGTGCCGTGCTGTCCTGGGAGTCCAAGGCCGAGATTATTCAGCCCTGGTGGAACCAATCCAGAGGGAGAACTACCCTTATGTTCGCGCTGCCAAGTGCCTGGTGACCGTCTCCCAAGGTAAAGTACCTGTCCGTCTGATTAACCTCAGTGATCATCCTGTTGCGCTTACTAAGCACTGCCCTGTTGCCCAGCTTTCCCAGGTATTCTTCCAGGATGTCATCCGCCTGCCTGTCACCGAGAAGCCGCCAGCTGCCGCTCGAGGACATCTTCCTGTGAGCGACTCACAAGTGCCCTGGTGGGAGGAACTCCATGTCGGGGACGAGGCTACCCCCCAACATCAACGAGAAGGGATCCTACAGCTTGTCAAAGAGCACCACCAGGCCTTCAGTAAACATGCTACTGATTATGGAGAAGTCAGTGCCATACAACACACCATACCTACTGGCTCTCATCCTCCTATCAAGGAGAGATACAGACCCTTACCGCCGACTTCATATCAGACTGTAAAAGAAATGATCCAAGAGATGAAAGACTCTAATGTAATCCGGGACAGCCGTAGTCCGTGGGCTGCACCCCTGGTCCTTGTAAAGAAAAAGGATGGTGGTATCCGTTTCTGTGTGGATTATAGAAAAATTAACCAAATAACCCACAAAGATGCATACCCACTGCCCCGCATTGAGGAGTCACTAACTGCTCTGGGCTCCTCCGCTTATTTCTCCACATTGGACTTGACCAGTGGCTACTGGCAAGTACCCATGGCCCCCGAGGATAGGGAAAAGACTGCTTTCACCACTCCCATGGGCCTGTTTGAATTCAATTGTATGCCGTTCGGGCTATGTAATGCCCCAGGGACTTTCCAGAGACTAATGGAGCGGTGTTTGGGCCACAAAAACTTTGAAACAGTGCTGCTGTATCTAGATGATGTCATTGTATACTCAAAAACATATGAGGACCATCTGAAACATTTAGCAGAAGTATTTGAAATCCTCGTCAAATATGGCTTGAAAGTAAAGCCATCTAAGTGTCACTTGCTCAAACCTGCAGTAAAATACCTGGGGCATGTGGTAAGCACAGAGGGCGTGCAGCCTGACCCTGATAAGTTAGCGGCTGTCCGTAATTGGCCGGTCCCCACTACCGTCAAAGAGGTGAGGAGTTTCCTTAGCTTTGCAGGCTACTATAGACGTTTTATCCCCCATTTTGCTCAAATAGCTGATCCAATCCAGGAACTCCTAAGGGGGCAAGAAAAGTCCTAGAACTCCTGTGCCCATTGAGTGGAATGAGGAAAGAGAAATAGCGTTCCAATTGTTAAAAAAGAAACTGACCGAGCCTCCTGTGTTAGGTTACCCAGACTACAGCAAACCATTCCATCTTTATACCGATGCTAGCAAGCGAGGCCTGGGAGCTGTGTTGGCCCAGATCCAAGAGGGAAAGGAGAGAGTGATAGCTTATGCAAGCTGCTCCCTGAAAGGGGATGAGAAAAATGATCAGAATTATAGTTCCTTCAAACTAGAGTTTCTGGCATTGGTGTGGGCAGTGACGGAGAAGTTCAAAGACTATCTAGCCGCCACCCCGTTCATTGCATTCACCGACAATAACCCTCTGGCGCATCTAAATACAGCTAAATTGGGGGCCTTGGAGCAGAGATGGGCCTCCCGCCTCGCCAACTATGATTTCTCTGTAAAATACCGTGCTGGGCGTACTAATGACAATGCTGACGCTTTATTCAGACTTCCCACAGAGACAGCTCCTGATGATGGGCGGGATGCTTGGGAAGATGTAGAAATGCCGGCTTTCTATAACAAATTTGCTCAACAGGATCATGCTCAAGCTACCAATGACAGAGCCGCAGCCCCTTCACCCTCCAGTAAGCCTGAGCCCAAAGGTTGGACCCAAAGGTTGGACTACATACTATGCTTTGTATGAACGGTTGCCGGGAATCCCTTTTCACTTGGTTAGCATCATGATGTTTAAAATTTATGGTGTGTGGACACGTAACTGGAATGTTGCTCTGTAGCCGCGGTGTCCCGCGTGCATACAGAGATAATGATGCCTGCGCTTCTCAATGTCTCCTCCGATGTAGGGGAAGGGTTGGGTCCTAATGCTGGTATATTCCGTTCACTTGTGGCTGCAATGGAAAAGGACTATGTAGAGGAAACATTGGAGTGTTCTGTAATCAAACTGAATAAGTCCAGTAATGGTTGCCAGTAGTAACTTGCTGGGGGTCCTGTTACCAAACGCGTTTCGGAGATCTCTGTCTCCTTCCTCATTACAGAACACTCCAAGGAGTCCTCTACATAGGCCTTTTCCATTGCAGCCAGAAGTGAACGGAATATACCAGCATTAGGACCCAGCGCTTCCCCTATATCGAAGGAGACATCGAGAAGCGCGGGCATCATTATCTCTGTATGCACGCGGGACACCGCGGCTACAGAGCAGCATTCCAGTTACGTGTCCACACACCATAAATTTTAAACATCATGATGCTAACCAAGTGAAAAGGGATTCCCGGCAACCGTTCATATAAAGCACAGTATGTACATATGATACAGAGAAGAAAAACTTCTATCTTCAGCTGCAAACTGTGAGTAGTATATCGAACATTAATTGATATAATCCAAGTGCATATATACCTACGAACTGCATATATATCAGACTGCTTTATTATCTACAAATCATTGGACTGATACACCAGATCGTTTTTGGGAATTTTAAAGTAGGAATTTATCAAGTCAATCGACTGTAACAGCGTTCACAATCTATATAAGCGTAAAGACACCGCTGTCTTATTTATTTTGTATCTATATGGTACACAACAGATCGATAGACAGTGGATATTGTGCTATTACTATATAGCATACCTTTTTTATACCTATTTCTATACGTCCTCACTGGTGATTGATTTTTCACTGTCTATTTGTACCTACCAACAGAGGTTACCGGATGTTGTTTTAAATGTCAACATAATTTGGAGCACACCACGGATCCTAAGCAGTCAGGGTCTATGTTCAACTTATTCCAAATCTGACCCACATTGGTCCTTTTGGTATATAAAAAACCTAAACTGCCACGGTTCTTGCTGTACTGTTTTTTAAAGGGAAAAGACAACCTCTACACGGACCTGTCCCTACCAAGGATCCAGGCGGTCAGGGTCCTCACTGTCTAATACCCATCTCTCTGTCATATACACAATTTCACATATTTTATATTGTATGCGGTTTTAAAGTTTTACTGTATTTTAGTGTTATAATTTTTCAAATAAATCTAATAATTGACACTTCCAGTCTTACTATTATATACATAATACAAGTCCTTTTCGTTATGAGGTGTCCCCATGTCCCCAACCAATACTTATATATATATATATATATATATATACATACACACACATACACACACACACACACACACACACACACTCATTAAACATAATTGGAAAAAAAAATACCTTGAAGCCATTTTTCTCGGTTTCTCTAAGCTTTTTTAGCCGAAAGTCTCCTTCGCATGGATTTAAGGCAGATGGTGGGGCTACGCATGCACACTTGCAGTCTGGACCTGATGTTATAGTTTCCACAGTGTAGAAGTCATCCGGCTGGGAATAACCATTTCTGCTTCTTTCACATGAGTCTCTATTTAATGGCTTTACAACACACTTGCACTTACAGTTGGATCCCTCTGATATGGCTTTAACCTTGTCATAATCACCCAACAACTGTGGAAAAAATATAAGAACAAAATTTAGTTTAGGCAGTTAAATCAGTTTTTCACCACTTCACCTCGATCAAATCTCTAGGTTTACACTGTATCAAGACCTGCTAGTTCATGGAGATCAAAACCCATGGTGCTTTGCAAACATATAGTTCATTTCTAATCAAACATGAACAGTAAACAATTAGTTCATAATGATGAGAGATGAGCAAATCGAAGTTGATGAAGTGGAATTCGATCCAAATTTCCGTAAAAAATTTGATTTGTCCTGAAGTCGAATTTCCTCGTGCTTTGTGGTAACAAACCGTATTTTTTTCTAAAATGGCTGCTGCACATGTTAGAAAGAGGAAGTAAGAAGCACGGGAAAGAGGGATCATAGTGTAGGGATCTAATAGGGAGGCATTATCCACACTGTAGGGAGAGAGCAGGGGACAATTGAACAGTGTAAAGCTGGATAATAGGAGCTATTCTATTACACCTTGATGCACTAATTGGGGTTAAAAAGTGTTCTAATACTACAGATTTTAGGTTGTTTGCATGCTTTGATACATCAGTAATTCCAGTAATCCTTGATTCTGTTATTGGGGTGAAACTGCGGTCTGATACTACACAATTTGGGGAGTTCACGTTCTTTTATATATCATTCAATCCATTATTCCTTGATTGTCTAATTGGGGTGAAATTGCGGCTTGATGCTACAGATTTTACGGTCTTCACATTCCTTTATGTAAAATTCAATCTGTTAATCCTTGATTATCTAATTGAGGTGAAATTGCGGCTTGATACTAGAGATTTTAGGGTACTCACGTTTTATTATACATAAGTATATCAGTTAATCCATATTTGTATAATTGGGGCGAAATTGCGGTCTGATACGGCAAGTTTTGGAGTGTTTATTTTATATATAAGTACATCCATTCATCCTTGATTCTGGGGTGAAATTGCGGCCTGATACTAGACATTTTAGGGTGCTTACGTTCTCACATATAAGTACCTCCATTCATACTTGTTTCGGGGGTGAAATTGTGGCCAGACACTACTGCTCTTTTACCCTTCCAGTTACTGTTACAGTACAGTAGGTCCAACAGACAGGTGACAGGCCCTTCTAAGGGAACAGGCAGTGGCCAAAATGTTTCTGGAGCTAGCAGAAGTAGCAGCAGAAGAAGGGGGGGGGGGAGGGGGGTAGTAGCAGTTGCAGTGACAGGCCAGAGCTGCCAGTGTCATCCAGCGGTTGTGTTTTGACCAGCAACCCAGCTGTCTTTGAATGGTTGATTCAGTCTTCAAATCCATCTCAAGTGACATCAGACACCCCCAGCCAGGAGTTGGTGGGTTCCTCTAACACCACTCTTATTTGGCATGGCCCGTGAACAAGCTCTGTGCCCCCACCTGTCCTGAACCTGCCTCTCATTTTCTGTTCTTTCCGCTTGGGAAGTATGATGTGAAGAGGATAACAGCTTGCTTGTAAGGCAGCGGTTGAGCCAGTAGGTGCCGGTGTGGTAGCATGGCCATGAGTCAGCAGGGTGGCTGCAGTGTTAGGTCTGGAGCCAAACAAGCCCCGGGTAGACCGTCTGCTATGCAGGAGCCTACTTTTCCAGAAAGAACTAGCGGTGCAGGGGTTCGCAGAGTCTGAGGTAGCAGGCAGTCAGGATGGAGTTGGTGGGGAGAAAATGCCCTATTTGGCGGTGTGGGAATTTTTCATCGAGCTGCTGGCGGACGTCAGCATCGCTATTTGTAGAATCTGTGGGCAGAAGGTGAAGCATGGCCAAAATTGGCACCACTGCCCTGCGTCAACACATGCAGTGTCATCACAAAGTGGCCTGGAAAAACTGTGGCGCTAGTGTAGCAATACAGCCTGACACAGAAACTGCTGCATCACCCAGTGGCCCGCACCCCTTCTACAGCAGTCAAGGCTCCACCACCTCAGCAGAAGATGAGCTGTGTTTCCTTCCCATCATCTATTGGTCCTGATGTTCCTGCTCCTACTCACGCATTTCATCAGCAATGGATCACTGAGGCAATTGCAAAAAGACAACATCATGCACGAGCTGCGCAGAATCTGAACGTGCTCCTGGCCAAGTTGCAAGTACTACAGTCCCTCTATTTTCATGTGGTGGACTCTGCACCTTTCAGAGAACAGAGTCCCAACCCGTCATTACTTCTCCAAAAAGGCTGTACTAGCCCTGCACACTTATGTTGAACAGAAGGTGGGCCAGTCCTTGAGCATGTCAGTGTCTGCTAAAGTTTACGGCAGTGCCAACGCATGGAGCTGTAACTATGGTCAAGGACAATATATGTCCTTTATGGCTCAATGGGTAAATGTGGTTCCTGCCCAGCCACACCAGCAATTTGGCTCGATGACGGCACTGTCACCTCCACGTTGTCAAGCTGTGAGTCCAGTGCCAATGTTCTCCTCTGCCTCCTCATCCTTCACCTTGTCCTCAGCCTCCACTGTAGGTACAATTCGGAATGCTCATCCAGCATACCACCTGTGCAGAGTATGGCAGTGTCCTGCTGTTCTGCGCCTGGTTTGCCTGGGCAAATTCAGTCACACCGGGTAGGAACTGCTCAGCGTCCTTCAAGAGGAAAACAAATCCTGGCTGTCTCCTTGCCAACTTAAAATTGAAACCATGGTTACGCCAATGGGAAGAACATTGTGCCGGCGATATGTCAAGGATGGCTTTCCCATGTGCCCTGCTTTGCGCACATATTCAATCTAGTTGTAAAGTGGTTCCTGAAGTCTTCCACCCAACTGCAAGACATCCTTCAAATTGCTAGGAAAGTGTGCATGCACTTCAGCCACTCTTGAGCCTTGAATCTTGAGCTTCAAAGATATAATAGCGTTCCCCAACAATGCCTGATATGCAACTTTTCCACCCTTTGGAACTCCACCCTCCACATGTTGGACTGACTATATCAGCACAGGAAGGCTGTAAATGATTTCTTGATGATGCAGGTGTACAGGAGTGCTCCCCTGTGTAACTTCAACGTTGGCAGGTTTCACGCATGAGCTGCCACTGGCTGTTTGCTCAGGCTCTTTGAGGATGCCACTTTGTCAGTCGCCAGGACTACGGGATGATCATCATCATTCCACTCCTTCACGTCTTGGAGCAGATGCTGATAAATCTGGCTGGCCAGGGGACAGGAGACATGGCGCCTACATCTCCTGGCCATCTGATCCCTGTGGGGGCTGAACTGGAGGAGGAGTACATTCACACACAAGCAATGTATATAGAAATGGGTGTTTTTTCTGCACAAGTGACAGGAGAGGAGCAGTAGGAGTTAGAGGGCAATGAAAAAAGCAAGGCAGATTTATTCCAGAAGCAAGGATGAATGGATGTACTCATATATAAAATAAAAACACCCCAAAGCTTCTTGTATCAAACTGCAATTTCACCCCAGAAACCAGGATGAATGGATATACAGTACTTATAAACTAAATACACCCCAAAACTTGTTGTATCAGACTGCAATTTCATCCCAATAACATAATCAAGGATTACTGGACTTATTGATGTATCAAAGAATGCAAAAAACCTAAAATCTGTAGTATTAGATAACTTTTTCTAATCACAATTAGTGCAGCAAGGTGCAATGGAATAACTCCTATTACCCATGCTTTACACTGTGCAATTGGTCCCTGCTCTCTCCCTACAGTGTGGATAATGCCTCCCTATTATATCCCTACACTATGAATAATCTTTCCCTGGACTACTCAATAGTTATTTTCAACAATAAAGTCTTTCCTGATCACTGTTCCTAGTGCCTGTAACATCTCTTCCTGCACTAAATTCACTGGAAAATGGAGACCAAGCAGGCAGAGGCTTTTTATAGAGCTGTGACATCACAGTGGCTGGCTGGCTGCATGCATGGCATTGTGGGTGGGCCTTCGTTCCCAGGCTTTTTACTTCCTTGTTCTAATATGTGCAACAGCCATTTTAGAAAAAATGGGATTCGTTACCACGAAGCACGAGGAAATTCGACTTCGGAACAAATAAAAATTTTCCGGAAATTCGGGTTAAAAGCCACTTCATCAACTTCATCATCCTCATTAGAGATGAGCAAATCGAAGATGAGAAGCTGCCACTGCAAGAGGAGGAGTTGGGGGTGGAGGAGCAAGAGGACAATGATGAGGGTAGCATCGGCCAAGACATCCAGTTGTCTCAGGAGGAGGGGGGGTGGCCAGAGCTAGAAAGAACTGACTCTTCAGGCACGCTGGCCAGAATGTATGCTCGCTTGCTTATGCAATGACAGGCATATTGTTGACATCAAGCAGTCTTATGATTACTGGATAGCCATGCTTTTAGACCTTCACTACCAAAGTAAAATGCAGGAATTTTTTTATCTCGTAGAAAGGTAGAAACAAATTACATTGTTACCAGGAAACATTGTGTACATAGCTTGCCACAGCTTATGACAAGCAGACGCCTGCCGCCAGCTTGTCTGAAAGCGAGGCTCCTCCCCCACAGAATCACCTACCTCCTGCAGCCATGAGCAGCGGAGGCTGCAGCAGCAGCCATCTCAGTCTTCTCAACATGATGGAGAAGATTTTCCACATGGAGAGCCATCCTGAGGCCAATTAGCTGGCTGACGGCTCCCGACTCAATGACCAGGTTCAAGCCTACCTAAACTCTGGCCAGTCTTTGTCGCATACCACTGACCTTATGGATTTCTCGGCAGACAGACTAGAACAGTGACCCGAACTGACACAGCATGCTCTCTTTCTTCTTTCTTGCACAGTCTCCAGTTTCATCTAAAAGAGGACTTTCAGTGCAGCGGGGGCAGTGGTAAAACTCATACGGACCTAGTTGCCTCTGCCAGTATCCAAAGCATCACTTATGTCAAAACAAACCAAGCCTGGATTCAGGAGGATTTACACACTCCTCCAGCTGATTCTAATAGATCTAGCCTTGCTGGCAGTGCCACTGTTGCTGTCTGCCTGACTGCCACCATCATGCCACTGCTGCGACCTGCCTACATTCATATTCTGTACGGCAGCTGCTGCCATCTCCATCATGCTGCTGTTGTGACTATCACGTTCTGTACTGCTGCTGCCGCTACCTCCATTGTGTGACCACAGTCATCATGCTCCAGCTGTAGACTGCCTACACCATCTTCTGTAAGGCTGCTGGTGCCTTCATCATGCTGCTTCCTGCCAACAAATACCATATGACTGCTGCTGCTCCTCGGTGCTAATCCCCTACTGCCACCACCATTAACGCAAAGCATCTGCCACCACTATCACTACTACTATTGCTGTTACTACCCATAGACAGGCTTGTATGTTCCATGCTATGCTGATTCTACTGCTGCTACTATTGCTGCCACATGCCAATATATCCATACTGTACCCTTTCCACAACCACACTGCAATTCTGCAATTTTTTAGGCTTGTTCACAAGACACTTTTTGGAAGCCTTGGAATATGAAAAAACATAACCTAAGTGCTGGTGCAATGTATTTTTAAACACGCTGTATGTTAATGTCATCAAGTGTGCTTTTACCCATAGCTAAGTACAGTTAGGTCCATATATACTTGGACACTGACACAATTTTTTGTTTTACTAAAACATATTCAAGTTATTGTTATATAATGGACATGGACATAAAGTTCAGACGTTTAGCTTCCATTTCAGGGTATTCACATTAAAATTGGATGAAGGGTTTAGGAGTTTCAACTCCTTTACATGTGGCACCCTGTTTTAAAGGGACCAAAAGTAATTGGACAAATGACTCAAAGGCTGTTTCATGGGCAGGTGTGGGCAATTCCTTCATCATTTCATTCTCAATTAAGCACATAAAAGGCCTGGAATTGATATGAGGTGTGGTGCTTGCATTTTTAAGATTTTGCTGAGAAGTAAACATGCGGTCAAAGGATCTCTCCATGCAGGTGAAACAACCCATCCTTCATCCGCGAAAACAGAAAAAACCCATCCGAGAAATTGCTACACTATTAGGAGTGGCAAAATCTACAGTTTGGTACATCCTGAGGAAAAAAGAATGCACTGGTGACCTCAATACAAAAAGACCTGGACGCCCACAGAAGACAACAGTGGTGGATGATCGCAAATTACCATGATGAAGAGAAACCCCTTCACAACAGCCAACCAAGTGAAAAACACTGTCCGGGATATAGGTGTATCAATATCCAATACCATAAAGAGAAGAAGACTGCATGAAAGTAAATACAGAGGGTTCACTGCACGGTGCAAGCCACTCATAAGCCTCAAGAAGGAGGCTAGATTGGACTTTGCTAGAAAAAAAAAAATCTTAAAAAAACCAGCACACTTCTGGAAGAACATTCTTTGGACAGAATAAACCAAGATCGACCTCTACCAAAATACTGGAAAGAAAAAAGGATGGCGAAGGCATGATACAGCTCATGATCCAAAGCATACCACATCCTCTGTAAAACACGGCAGAGGCAGTGTGATGGCTTGGGCATGTATGGCTGTCAGTGGCACTGGGTCTCTAGTGTTTATTGATGACGTGACAGGACAGAAGCAGCTAGATGAATTCTGGGGTTTTCAGAGACATACTGTATTCTCAAATCCAGCCAGTTGGCGTTTTATAATACAGATGGACAATGATGACTCAAAACATAAAGCCAAAGCAACCCAGGAGTTTATTAAAGCAAAGAAGTAGAATATTTTTGAATGGTAAAGTCAGTCACCTGATCTGAACCCAATAGAGCATGCATTTCACTTGTTAAAAACTAAACTTTAGGCAGAAAGGCCCACAAACAAACAGAAACTGAAAACCGCTGCAGTAAAGTCCTGGCAGAGCATTAAAAAGGAGGAAACACAGCGTCTGGTGATGTCCATGAGTTCAAGACTTCAGGCAGTCATTGCCAACGGTTTTCAACCAAGTATTAGAAATTAACATTTTATTTACAATTATTTAATTTGTCTGATTACTTTTAAACTGCTGAAATGAAGGGATTGAGTTTAAAAAATGCTTTAGTTCCTCAAATTTTTTATGCAACCGACTGAATTAAAGCTGAAACTCAACTTCAACTGCATCTAAATTGTTTTGTTCAAAATCCATTGTGGTTATGTACAGAACAAAAATTAGAAAAATGTTGTCTCTGTCCAAATATATATGGACCTAACTATGTCTTTGTTTGTTGCTTTGCTTCAGCCTGGTGTGGCACATGGTAAAACCATTTCGTTTATGATCCTGATGATACTGAACTGGCTGCTGCCACAGCAGCTTCTACTGCTTGTGGTAGCAGAGACAGAGGAAGGTGGTTGACTTGGTGTAGAATAGGCCTCCTGGTCAGACGCACTGATAGCAGACGTCTGGTTGCTGGTTGCTGATTGCTGCGGCACGCTGCATACAGTGTGTCATCATAATACACCGATTTGGCCTCCCTTTCAGCAACAAAAAAACATTCCCCCATTTCGCTTTTATAGCGAGGATCTAAAGGCATGGCTATCCAGTAATCGTTACTGCATCATGCACACGATTCTCCTGTCGGTACGTCAGTTCGCAGCTCCTCATCCTCCACTTCATTCTACAAGGGACTTTCTCAGTTTGGATCCCCAACAGCTACAGGTTGGCCAGCAAGATATGTTAGCTGTACTTCTTCTGCCATCCCTTTTTACATCAGCATGATCTAGGATAAATATCAGGGGAATTACATCATTGATGCCGCAGTTGTCCCTATTGACAAATCTAGTGCCCTCTTCAAAGGACCTCAGTATGCAACATGCGTCTGATGAGCTTCCACTGCCTGACCTCCGACTAACATATGCTCCCTGCTGAGGTGGCCTGGTACATGACAAAATCATTCAACACTTTATGTTGCTCATACTGTCGCTAGTGTAAGGTGAAATTCCAGTCAGTTGGAATTTCACAGATCAAATGGTGCAATGGAATACCATTCTGTCGCTGCAAGTCCAGGAAGGCGTTTCTTGGCACATATGAATGGCTGAAATGTGTGAACATTCTCCTGGACATGGCCAGCACCCTCAGCAAGCCAATGTACTTTTTCAAAAGGGGTAACACTACTAAATTGATCACATGTGCCATGCAGGAAGCATGTGTTATTTCCCCCCACCCAAATGCACTGCAGAGACAATGTTTCTGTCATAGTTGCTGACCACCTGGCCCAGATGGAGTTGTCAGGGAGAAAGCCAGTCAGATGATTGATGATTGATACACTTTAGCCATTGATGAGCTGTGTGGCTACAAGGCCGATCAGCTGTAACAAGGCATGGCAACACTTCACTTTACATGTACATTATGATATAGAGAATAGGATCGAAACTGTGCCCTGCTTCTGTTGGGGGAGGATGTATAGGAGGCAGATAAGTGGCTGATATGGGAAACAGACCAACGCAAACGTGAACTTTGCGTTGTCAATGGGACCTGGCCTCATTGCTGTGGTGCCTCCTCATATCTGTCACAAAAACATTGACCCTGTAAGCAGTGAAAGATATAAACTCTGCCTGCCCATAACTCAAGGTGCACCTTGCTTCAAAGCTAGAGATGAACGAACCAGTTGAGATTTGTTTCAGGTCTGGTTCACCAAATTTTTGAAAAGTTTGGTTCGGACCTGAATCAGTTTGGCCCGAACTGAAGTTGCTCCAATTGCCGTGAAAGTTGGCAAATAAACCCCTCTAGCCTCCTAGAACTTTTTAGGAAAAATTGTTACCTCTTTTTTTGTTTATTTTTTATATTTTTTTCCCCAAACTCTCAAACACAATGATGACAATAGTAAATGATGTCTGAGTGACAATGACATACAGTTAGGTCCATATATATTTGGACAGAAACAACATTTTTCTAATTTCTGTTTATTACCACAATAGATTTTGAACAAAACAATTTAGATGCAGTTGAAGTTCAGAGTTTCAGAATTAATTTAGTGGGTTGAACAAAATGATTGCATAAAAATGTGAGGAACTAAAGCATTTTTTTAAAACTCAATCCCTTCATTTCAGGGGTTCAAAAGTAATCGGACAAATTAAATAATTGTAAATAAAATGTTAATTTCTAATACTTGGTTGAAAACCCTTTGTTGGCAATGACTGCCTGAAGTCTTGAACTCATGGACATCACCAGATGCTGTGTTTCCTCCTTTTTAATGTTCTGCCAGGCCTTTACTGAAGTGATTTTCAGTTGCTGTTTGTTTGTGGGCCTTTCTGCCTAAAGTTTAGTCTTTAACAAGTGAAATGCTACATTGGGTTCAGATCAGGTGACTGACTTTGACATTAAAGAATATTCCACTTCTTTGCTTTAATAATCTCCTGGGTTGCTTTGGCTTTATGTTTTGGGTCATCATTGTCCATCTGTATTATGAAACGCCAACTGGCTGCATTTAGCTGGATTTGAGCACACAGTATGTCTCTGAAAACTCCAGAATTCATCTGGCTGCTTCTGTCCTGTGTCACATCATCAATAAACACTAGGGACCCAGTGCCACTGGCAGCCATGCATGCCCAAGCCATTACACTGCCTCCGCCGTGTTTTACGGAGGATGTGGTATGCTTTGGATCATGAGATGTATCATGCCTTCGCCATCCTTTTTTCTTTCCATCATTTTGGTAGAGGTCGATCTTGGTTTCTTCTGTCCAAAGAATGTTCTTCCAGAAGTGTGCTGTTCTTTTAAGATGTTTTTTAGAAAAGTCCAAGCTAGCCTTCTTATTCTTGAGTCTTATGAGTGGCTTGCACCGTGCAGTGAACCCTCTGTATTTACTTTCATGCAGTCTTCTCTTTATGGTAGATATGGATATTGATACACCAATATCCTGGAGAGTGTTTTTCACTTGGTTGGCTGTTGTGAAGGGGTTTCTCTTCACCATGGTAATTATTCTGCGATCATCCACCACTGTTGTCTTCCATCGGCATTCAGGTCTTTTTGCATTGTTGAGGTCACCAGTGCTTTCTTTTTTCCTCAGGATGTACCAAACTGTAGATTTTGCCACTCCTAATAGTGTAGCAATTTCTCGGATGGGTTTTTTCTGTTTTCGCAGATGAAGGATGGGTTGTTTCACCTGCATGGAAAACTCCTTAGACTGCATGTTTACTTCTCAGCAAAATCTTCAAAATGCAAGCACCACACCTCAAATAAACTTCAGGCCTTTTATGTGCTTAATTGAGAAGGAAATAATGAAAGAACTGCCCACACTTGCCCATGAAACAGCCTTTAAATCATTTGTCCAGTTACTTTTGGTCCCTTTAAAAACAGGGTGGCACATATAAAGGAGCTGAAACTCCTAAACCCTTCATCCAATTTTAATGTGGATACCCTCAAATGGAAGCTAAAAGTCTGGACTTTATGTCCATCATAAAACAATAACTTGAATATGTTTTAGTAAACAGATAATACAAACAAAATATGTGTCAGTGTCCAAATATATATGGACCTAACTGTACTAACTGTCGTTTTTCTCCAGTACATGTTTCCTGACCACATGGACTTCTGAGCAGGCAGATTGGTACACTGGCTGGAACTGGCCCTGTATGCTCTCTCTGTACTGTCTTGTCCATCCTCCAAAGCCATCTCAGAGAAGTTTTTCAGGACGGCAGCTGTCATCGCCACTCCCAAAGGGAAAAAGTTGTCCCTGCCATTTGTCAAAATTAATGTCTACCTACCATTATATTTCGTACCATATTTCTGCTGCTGTTGCAGCTTCTATTTCGTGCCGCTGATCCTCCTACTGCCACTTCCATTACCTCTACTGCAACTACCATAACCCCTACATAGACCCCAATACTACAATCGCAACAAGGATGCACACACATCGACTTAATGCCTAGTTCCATGCAGTCCTGCTACTTCTGGCGCTATTACTGCTGCCACTGTTGCCCCTACACATCTTACCCATTCCACATTCACACGAAAGTCCTGCTGCTCCAAAATAAAAAAGAATTTTCTAGGCTTGGTCATCTTCAGAACAAGCCACTGTTTCTTCTGACAATTACCACTTGTGAGTGTATAAAAATGGGAAGGCATTCTGCTCCTGTTAACACATCATTTTTGAACACTTATGCAGAAAAAGCCACTGTTTGTTCTGACATTGACATGCTTGTGTATAAACAGGAAAAGGGAACTTGCCCTATTAAGGCATAATTTTTGGACCCTTGGTCCGAACAAGCCAGTTTTTTTTTTTAATATTACCGTGTTTAAACACCAGCTGCCCCGAATAAAGCACATTTTTTGGAAGAATTCTCATATGAAAAAGCAATCCACATTCTACAGTACACTTTGTTTTCACACCTTCACATCCAAGCCACTTTTCACCTTAAATCCCAGGCCGATTTTTGCAAATCTGACCTGCTTCACTTTATGTGCTAATAACTTTGAAACGCTTTTAGTTATGCAAGCCGTTCTGAGAATGTTTTTTCGTGACACATTGTATTTCGTGACAGCGATAAATTTGAGTCAATATATTTCACCTGTATTTATGAAAAAATCCCAAAACCTAAATTTGAATTTCTCTACTTTTAAGACTGATAGTAATACCTCATAAAATAGTTATCAGTCAACATTCCCTATATGTCTACTTTATGTTGGCATCTTTTTGTAAATGTCATTTTATATTTTTAGACGTTAGAAAGCTTCAAATTTTAGAAGCACTATTTCAAATTTTCAGCAAAATTTACAAAAACATTTTTTTAAGCACCAGTTCAGTTATAAAGTGATTTTGAGGGGCTTCCATAATGGAACCCGTAATTGACCACATTTTATAAACTACACCCCTCAAATTATTCAAAACTGATGTTAAAAACTTTGTTAACCCTTGAGATGTTCCACAAGAATGAAATAAAAATGGAGGGGAAATTTCTAAATTTCACTATTTTGTTAGATTTTTTAGGTTAATCAATTTATTCTTGCAACACAGCAATGGTTAACAGCAAACTAAACCTCAATATGCATTACTCTGATTCTGCAGTTTACAGAAATACCCCATATATGTAGAAAACTGCTCTATCGGCATGTGCCAGTGGTCAGAAGGAAAGGAGCGCCATATGGATTTTGGAAGCTGATTTTGCTAGAATGGTTTTTAAACGCCATTTTGCATTCAAAGAGCCCCTGACATACCCCTACAGTGGAAACTCCCAAAAAGTGACCCCCATTCCAGAAATTAGACCCCTCAATGAGTATTTCAAGGTGTGTAGTGAGCACTTTGACCCATGAGGTGTTTCACAGAATTAGGAAACACATGGCTGTAAAAAAGGAAAAATTTGCATTTACACCCACATTTTTCACTATCACAAGGGATAACAGGACAAAATGCACCCCACATTTTGTTACCGATTTCCCCCTGAATACGGCAACACCCCACATTTGCTCAAAAATGGATGCTTGAGCGCATGGCAGGGTTCAAAAGAGGAGGAGCACCAGGAGGCTTTTGGAGGACAGATTTGGCAGGATTGGCTTTTGGGAGCTATGTCGCATATGAAGACACCCTGAGGTACCCCTTCAGTGGAAACCCCAAAAAAGTGACACCATTCCGGAAACTAGACCCCTCAAGGAGTATTTCAAGGTGTGTAGTGAGCACTGACCCATCAAGCGTTTCACAGAAACGATTTTCACAGATTTTCCCAGCCATGTAGGAAACACATGGCTGGGAAAATTAAAAATTCAATTTTTTCCAGAGAAAATTGCTTTACACCCACGTTTTTCACTTTCACAAGGGGTAACGGGATAAAATGCACCCCACATTTTGTTACCCATTTTCCCCAGAATACAGCAACACTCCACATGTTCTTGTAGCCTGCTGTATGCTGCTCTAGATGCAAACTGCAAAATATGAATTTTGAAGGCCTGAAAAAACATACATGGATTTTAGGCGCCATGTTGCATTTAAATAATTCCTGAGGTCCCCAGAAATTAAAAACCCCAAGAAGTGATCCCATTTTGACAAGAGCACCCCTGTATAAACATTTTAAGTGGTTGAAATTAACATGTAGTGGTTGGTGAAAAGTGGATATGTAAGCTCTGTGGACAAAATCAGTTATAAGGTGGTAAAATTACAGGGTACATCAAGGATGAAATTATTCCATGGATGAATGATAGATTCTGAAACAATCCTTGATGCACAGGCCAGTAGAGTTTAGCGAACACCTGGAAGTTCGGGTTCGGCCGAACTTCACTGCAAAGTTCGAGTTCGCGACTCGAACTTGACCCCGAACCTCATTGAAGTCAATGGGGACCCGAACTTTGGGGCACTAAAACGTCTCTAAAAGAGTCATAGAAAGGGCTAGAGGGCTGCAAAAGACCGCAAAATATGGGTAAGAGCATGACAATTGCCTTGCAAACAAATGTGGATAGGGAAATGACTTAAAATAAAATAAATACAAATTAAAAATAATAATCTTGAACTAGGAGGAGGAGGTCCATATGGAGTAGGAGGTTAAGGAAGCGGTGGACGTGGCGGTGTAGGCAGAAGGGGTGGTGGAGGAGGTAGTCACCAACAACACTGTTTTTTGTTTTTAACTTTTTCTTTTTTTTCAATGTGAGCAGACTCCAAAACATTGGGAAATATAGAAAAGAAAACAAAGTGTGCTGGAGTATAACAAAGGCTGGGTGAGGCCGGTATACATGTCTATTCTGCACAAGGTACGGACAAGTCCTGTGGGACCCATGCCTGGTTCATTTTAATGAATGTGAGCTTGTCCACATTGGCTGTGGACAGGCGGCTTCGCTTGTCTGTGATAACGCCCCCTGCCGTGCTAAACACATGTTCAGACAATACACTTAAAACAGGGCAGGCCAGCACCTCCAAGGCTTAAAGGGCAAGCTAAGGCCATATGCCCAATTTGGAGACCCAGAAGTTGAATGGGGCAGACCCATCAGTCAGTATGTGTAGGCGTGTGCACAAGTACTGTTCCACCATGTTGCTGAAATGCTGCCTCCTGCTAAGACGTTCCATATCCGCTGGTGGTGCTGGTTCTTGTGGCGTGCTGACAAAACTTTCTCACATTTCAGCCATGCTAACCCTGCCTTCCGAGGTGCTGGCAGTGCCCCAGCTGCGTTGGCGACTTCTTCCTCCTCCTCTGCCTTCGCCTTGTGCTTCCACTGAGGCCGTGGTGTCAGGTGGGAATGCCATCAGCAGCGCGTCTACCAGCATGCACTTGGAAGGGGTATAGATTACCCAACAATCTAAACGCTGCCAAATTTACAGAATATATTTCCCTGTCAGGTATGCAGGGTAGGGGTAGTGTGAAAGAAAAAAGGGGTTCAGATCACCCAACAATCTAAACACTGACCAATTTACAGAATATATTTCCCTGTCAGGTATGCAGTGCAGCAGGAACACACCCTCCAAGCCACTTGTCAATGACTGGTCTGATAACCGTGGAAATGTCCACCCACAATCTAAGAGCTGGATTTACTGTTTAAATTTCACCCTCAGAAATGCAGTGCAAGCCGCAAATGTACTTTATGGCAAAAAATACGTGATTTTTTTCACCAACAATGTCACAGTAGTATTTACTGGTTATATTGCACTCTCAAAAATGCAGCGCAGGCTTCAAATGTACTATCTACCACAAAAAGTGTGCTTTTTTAAACCAAAAAGGTAAATGCAGTATTTAATGTTTTTATTGGACTGTCCGAAATGCAGCGCAAGCCAAACAATGTACTTTCTAGCACAAAAAATGGTAATTTGTCAACTGACAATGTAACAGCAGTATTTACTGGTTTTATTTGACTGTCAGATATGCAGTGCCAGTGTCAGAAAGAGAAGAAAATCGCTTTAGGTCACACAAATATGTGACAGACTAATGTAATTGAATTATTTTCACTGCCAGGTATGCACTGCAGGCCGCAGGGGTACATGACCGCCAAAAAAAGAATCTAACAGATGGAGTTAATGAATAGATTTTTCCTGTCAGATATTCAGCACAGCAGAACAGGATTTTGCACTTGCAAAAATGGTCGCCGACTCCCACCTAAAAAACAGACTGATTAAAGCTTATTTCTCTGTGGCACTGGGCTCATGGGTACAAAAATGTAGCATAGCACCCACAAAAATAATCACTGTAGTTTGCAGATTTAACAACACCAAGTACACCAGAATTGTTTCCTAATCTCTCCCTCACAGCAGCAGCATCCTATCCCTACAGTAGTAAGATCTGAAGTGACTTGCGGCGCTACTTGACTCCAGCTTATATAGAGGCTGGGTCACATGCTGCACTGGCCAATCACAGCCATGCCATTAGTAGGCATGGCTGTGATGGCTTTTAAGGGCACACTAGTTAAACGCTTGTTGATGATAGGCTGCCCTGCAGCCTTTCAACAAGCGCCATTAAATCACCGAACTTGAACTTTTATGAAAATGTTCGGGTTCGGGTACGAAAATTCCAAAAGTCCGGTACGAACTTCACAGTTCGGGTTCGCTCAACTCTACAGGCCAGGCTTTTCAGGTCAGGTTTCGCAATGGTGAATGGTGTCTTTCCTTATCCCCCTTTTGGAGCACACCTGGTACAACTCAGGCACCATAACTTGCAGAAGTACTGGGTCCCTCAATTGCTTGGTTAGAAAAAATTAGAGCCTTTATAACCACCTCTTGAAACTGTAGGAATGCTCTTGGATGGCCTTTAGATTTAAAAAGCACAAATGCATTGTACAGCACTGTCTGTATGAGGTGCACAGACAGCTTTTTGTAATATACTTTTGTTTTTCGTGGGGCATTGTAGGGCTTCAGAACTTGATCTGAAAGATCAACACACCCCCCCCCCCATGTGTTTATTGTGGTCCAGGATGTAGTCTGGCTTGGGGACAGTGGTTGTGGTAACTCGTACAGCGGCAGGCGAGCTGGTGTTAGTGTAAACGGTGGTCAGTAAAAGGACAACCCTCTTGTCCTTGTACTTAACCACCAAAATGTTCTCACTGACGAGAGCATGGCTTTGTCCTTTTCTTAGTGGGTGCCCTACCAGGGATCTAGGGAGGCCTCTCGGATTTTTGCGTACTGTGCCGCACAACACAGTACCTCTGGAAGCTAGAGACTAGAACAATGGTAGACTCGTGTAGAAATTATCCTTGTAGAGATGGAGATGGGCATTCTGAGGGTTAAATCCGGGTGTCCCTCCCTTGTTAGTGTACCCAGAGCTAATCACAGATTTTATATATTTTTATGCCATGCCTTGCCCGCCTGCTGGGCAGGTACTGGCGGAATCTTATGCTCCATTTGAAAAGTAATAGGGATTCATCTATGAAGAAATTTTTTTCTGGGGCGTACACTTCTGTAAACTTTATGTTGAAATGGTCAAGGATGGACCTAATTTTGTACAGACGGTCAAATGCGGGGTCATTCTGGGGTGGGCACTGTGCATTATCGTTTTAACGCAAAAATTTCAGGATTGCTTGAATCGATTACGGGCTATGGCACTACTGTAAATTGTAGTGTGGTGCAAAACATTTACACTCCAATACTGCGTAATCTTTGGTTTTTTAACAACGCCCATATGCAGCAAGAGACCCAAAAGGTCATCATCTCTGCTGCATTTACTGGGGTCCAACCTAACGGTCTAGCGTAGGGCGATGTGGGGTTCTGGGAAATAAATTGCTGGGTTACCATCAAATTTATTTAAGTTTTTTGTTTCAAAAATGCTTTTATTGTGTTAAATGTAAAAAAAGTAGACATATTAGGTATTGCCACATCCGTTACAATCTGCTCTATAAAAATACCACATGATCTAACCTGTCAGATAAACATTGTAAATAACAAAAAATAAAAACTGAGCCAAAACAGCTATTTTTTGTTACCTTACTCCACAAAAAGTGTAATATAGACCAACCAAAAATCATATGTACCCTAAAATATTACCAACAAAACTGCTACCTTATCCCATAGTTTCCAAAATGGGATTTGTTTTTGAGTTTCTACTCTAGGGGTGCATCAGGGGGTCTTCAAATATGACATGGCAACTTAAAATTATGTCAGTGAAATCTGCACTCCCAAAACCATATGCGTTCCTTTCCTTCTGTGCCCTGCCGTGTGCCCTTACAGCAGTTTACGACCACATATGGGGTGTTTCTGTAAACTACAGAATCAGGGCAATAAATACTGAGTTTTGTTTGGCTGTTAACTCTTGAAGTATTAAAGAAAAAATGGATTCAAATGGAAAATCTTCCAAAAAAGTGAAAATCTGAAATGTCATCTTCATTTTCCTTTAATGCTAAACACCTAAAGGGTTAAGAATGTTTGTAAAAATCAGTTTTGAATACCTTAAAAGGTGTTGTTTCGAAAATGGGGCCATTTATGGGTGGTTTCTATTATGTAAGCCTCACAAAGTGACTTCAGACTGGTCCTTAAAAAGCTGGTTTTTAGAAATTTTCTGAAAAATTTCAAGATTTGCTTCTAAATTTCTAAGCCTTCTAACGTCCAAAAAAAAGAAAACGTCATTTACAAAATGATCCAAACATGAAGTAGACATATGGGAAATGTAAAGTAATAACTATTTTAGGAGGTATCACTATCTGTTTAATATAGTGCTACATATTTGTTTTTTAGTATATTCGTCATTTTTTTCTATCTGAAGTTATGATTCCTCCGTGCTTAAGTTGCTTTTGGGCCAATGACTGTTCCCATTAAATTGGAAAAAATGATGAATATTCGAAAAAACTAATATATAGCACTATATTCTATAGTGCTATATATTCGTGTTTTAGAATATTCGCATTACGTCAATATTACATTGCCGATTTTTCGCATAAGAGAAAATAAATTAAATAATGAAGAATATTCTAATTCACTACAGACTACAATATTGCAGTCTTCTCACATTGGCCCACAAGCAAGAAGCAGGTAGGTATACTAGGTAATGAGATCAGATGAAAAACAAAAAAAATATATATATATAAAACCGAATATTCATTTTTACGAATATATATCAATTTCGAAGTGCCGATATTCGCAATAAAATTAGCAATTTGAATATTTGCTCTTAACACTAGTTGACAGTGAAAAATTACTCTTTGCTGACATTTGTATTCAGCCCACTGTACTCTGATACCCCTGAATAAAATCCAGTGTGACCAACTTCCTTCAGAAGTCACCTATTTGGTAAATAGAGTCCACCTGTGTGCAATTTATTCTCAGTATACAGTAACTCCAGCTGTTCTGTGACGCCTCAGAGGTTTGATAGTGAACATTAGTGATAGTGATCAAACAGCATCATGAAAACCAAGGAAAACATCAGACAGGACAGGGAAAAAGTTGTAGGGAAGTGTAAATCGGGGTTAGGTTATAAAAAAATATCCCAAGCTCTGAACATCTCACAGAGCACTGTTCAATTCCTCATAGAAAAATAGAAGGAGTATGGGACAAGTGCAAACCTACCAAGCCACCTTAACTGACAGTTAAGGCAAGAAGAGTACTAATTAGAGAAGCAGCCAAGAGGCCCATGGTCACCTTGGAGGAGCTTCAAAGATCCACAGCTCAGGTGGGAGAATGTCCACAGAACAACTGTTAGTCGTGTACTCCACAAATCTGGCCATTATGGAAGAGTGGCAAGAAGAAAGCTATTTTGTAATGCAAGTTATAAGACGTCCTGATTGCAGTTTGCCACAAGCCATGTAGGGGACACGGCAAACATATGGAAGAAGGTGTTCTGGCCAGATGAGACCAAAGTTGAACTTTATGACCTAAATGCAAAACGCAAAGTGTGACGGAAAACTAACACTGCACATCACTAGAGATGTCGCGAACATAAAATTTTCCGTTTGCGAACGCGAACTTCCGCAAATGTTCGCGAACGGGCGAACCGCCATAGACTATAATAGGCAGGCGAATTTTAAAACCCACAGGGACTCTTTCTGGCCGCAATAGTGATGGAAAAGTTGTTTCAAGGGGACTAACACCTGGACTGTGGCATGCCGGAGGGGGATCCATGGCAAAACTCCCATGAAAAATTACGTAGTTGACGCAGAGTCGGGTTTTAATCCATAAAGGGCATACATCACCTAACATTCCTAAATTGTTTGGAATAACATGTTTTAAAAAATCCAGTGTGTGTATACGATCATTTATGATGTTGTATTGATCAGGTAGTGTAAGGGTTACGCCCACTTCATAGTGACAGACCAAACTCTGACAGACCAAACTCCCCGTTTAACGCACCACAAACAACTGCAAACTCCGCCTTTGCACAAGGTTGGATACCAAGCTAGCCATGTCCCATTCCTCACTGACGTCATTGAAGGTCTCTTCCTCCACCCAGCCACGTACAACACCAAGGGTCCCCAAAAGGTGACAAAAAGCCCCCTGGGACGCCTGCTGTGGTTGGTCTTCCACCTCCTCAAAGCCACCTTCCTCCTCTGACTCCTCTTCTTCAGATTCCTCCTTCTGCGTTGCCGCAGGTCCAGCAATCGACGATGACAAGGCTGCTTCAGGTGGTGATGGTGACCACAACTCTTCCTCTTCATGCTCATCTACGGCCTGATTCAGCACTCTTCACAGGGCACTCTCCAGAAAAAATGCATATGGGATGAGGTCGATGATGTTGCCTTGGGTTTGACTGACCAGGTTTGTCACCTCCGCAAAAGGACGCACGAGCCAAAAGCCATTGTGAATGAGCGTTCAGTAATGCGGCCAAAATATACCCAGCTCCGCAGAGGCTGTCCTCTTTTTTTTTTAATTAAAAAAAAATCTGTTCTTACCAGTTTAATCTCTGTTTTGTCCCCTCTCAGGGGCCGGTGTATGGAATAGATTTTAGGAACCGGGAGATGGAAAAAGATGGTCCTCTTCCTTCCAATTTGGGGCACTGCACGTGCGCCGTGCAATGCACTGTGCCACCCTATATGAGTGGTGTGTTAAGTAGTACTATTCCTATCAGTTTAATCCCTGTTATGTCCCTCATCAGGGGACGTGTATCGAATAGATTTTAGGAATTGGGAGATGAAAAAAGATGATTGGTCAGTCCTCTTAAATCCAATTTGGGGCACTGCGCATGCGCCGCGCAATGTACTGTGCCACCAATACTGTGAACTACTATTCTTACCATTTTAATCTTTTTTAAGTCTCCTATAAGGGGACGTGTATTAAATTGAATCCTTGCATGGGGAGATAGAGAAAAAAGCTTGCTCTGTCCGCTTCCTCCTTATTTTGGGCACTTGCAATGGAATTTGCCACCAATGCAACTAGTGTTAACTAAGTACTTTTCCTATCAGTTTAATCTCTGTTTTGTCCCTTATCAGGGCCAGGGCTGGTGTAGTGAATAGATTTTTGGAATCGGGAGATGAAAAAAGACCCATGCTCGGTCCGCTTCGTTAGAATTTTAGGTCACTGCGCGTGCACCTTGCAATGTACTGTGACACCCTATATGAGTGGTGGGCAGTGGGCACAGTACAGTATGTGGGCCTGACACTCACTGGCAGGCAACTGCAATTATATTAAAGGGTAAAAATTTAATTACTTTATCTGCAAGGTACTGTGCCACCCTATATGAGTGGTGGGCAATGGGCACAGTACAGTCTGTGGGCCTGACACTCACTGGCAGGCAACTGCAATCATATTAAAGGGTAAAAATGAAATTACTTTTTTATCTGCAAAGTACTGTGCCACCCTATATGAGTGGTTTGTACACAGTACAGTCTGTGGGCCTGCGGCCTCTCACACACGGGCAGGCAACTGCAATATATATATATATATATATATATATATATATATAGAAAAAATAAATAAAAGCAGACTGATGTAGCAGCCCTAAAAAGGGCTTTTTAGGGTGCTGTCAGGATGCTAAACTTACAGCAGATGGCCCCTTTCACACGAACGAGTCTTCCGCACGGGTGCAATGCGTGATGTGAACGCATAGCATCCGCACTGAATCCTGGCCCATTCTTTTCAATGGGTCTGTGTACATGAGCGTTTTTTTTCAGTGAATTAGAGTTTTTATTCTAATTTTTCAAAAATATGCAGTATAAATCGTGCAATAATAAGTAAAAGTAGATTTGCATCAAAATATTGATAGATTGACCAAGAAGGGAGAACAGATGTACATTACTGCATAATAACACAAGATATTTTCTATTACACATGAAGAATAAACCTAATAAGGCATATCTTGAAACAAAGAAAGGAAAATGGGAGGAATGAGGGGAGAGGGGGATGGGAGGGATGTGGACAAAACATTGCTTGCAGGAAAGAAAGCTTTTCTGAAGGACTAGTGTCAAGCTCTATCTTCCAATTTAATGAAATGAGAAGAACAGAACTAGACATAATTAAGGCAAAGGCAATACATCGCAGACAAGACAAAGTCATAAGAGCATTTATGCAATCTAAGTAATCAGAGTATCACTGAGAGTTTATTTTGATTCATAGCAGATGTCCATTTGTCCCAGATGATGGTGAACTTGTCCGGACGACGAGCAGCCCGCCACCTCTTCTTTTCAAATTGCGCAACTTTAGTAAACTCTGATAACCACTCGAGTCCTGAGGGTACATCCGTACACAACCAGTATCTTGGGATAAGATATTTAGCCACGTTGAGGATAAACATGCATAAATCTGATTTGATCTCCTGTTGGTTTGTACCAAACAGGTTAAACAAGACTAGATTCACTGATAATGAGACATTCGTACCATAAATAGTATTAATCACTTTCTTAATCGAATCCCAGTAAGGTTGAATTAGGGAGCATGAAAACCAAATGTGTTCGTATGTCCCAACCTCTTGGTTACATCGCCAGCACATACTGGACACTGCAGGGTTGTATTTGTTCAACAAAACCGGCGTTCTATACCACCGGGAGGTAAGTTTGTATTGTGCCTCTTGAAAGTTATATGCCGGAGAGTTAGATAGTGCGTTCTTAATAACCTCCGCCGTTTCAGACCCCATGAGCGTTATTTTTTTTTCACACATCACTTGTGCGTTGCGTGAAAATCGCAGCATGTTCTATATTCTGCGTTTTTCACACAGCCCTAGCCCCATAGAAGTGAATGGGGCTGCGTGAAAAATGCATTGCATCCGCAAGCAAGTGAATGCAATCACAGGCAAAACTGAATGGCTTTTCCTGTGAAATCGCACAGTTTTCACTGAACGCATCCGGAACTAAGGCCCCATTCACACATCCGCAATTTTAGTCCGCATCCATTCCGCAAATCTGCGGAATGGATGCGGACCCATTCATTGTGAATGGGGCCGGACGTGATGCGGAGTGCACACTATGTACTTTCCACTTCGGCATTTGGGGGAGCCGCCGCCCCGAACTTCCGGGTTTCGGCCCCGAAACATCCGGCCGCGGCTCCGCAAAAGATAGAGCATGTCCTATTCTTGTCCGCAGCCTGCGGACAAGAATAGGCATCTCTATGGGGAGTGCCGGCATGGTGTGTTGCGGATCTGCAACACACTACGGACGTGTGAATGGGGCTAATCCGGACACGCCCGTGTGAAAGAGGCCGATGAGTCTTTGAGGACTGGAGTGGACACAAAACACTGGCCTAGCTAATGCTTTTCCTATTAATTCAGCAGCAGCACTCTACCTGCTCTAACTAACACTGCAGCTTCAGAATGAATCTAAGATGGATGTTGTCCTTGGTTTTTGATAGGAGGTGGAAGGGTCTTGGAGGGAGGGTATGCTGATTGGCTGGAATGTGTCTGCTGACTGTGAGGTACAGGGTCAAAGTTTGCTCAATGACAACGTATAGGGGGCGAATCGTACATCGCATATGTTTGCCCACCGCGGCGAACACGAACATACGATGTTCACCAGGAACTGTTCGCCGGCGAATAGTTCGGGACATCTCTACACATCACCCTGAGCACATCATCCCCACCGTGAAACGTGTGGGCAGCATCATGCTGTGGATATGCTTTTCTTTAGCAGGGACAGAGAAGCAGGTCAAAGTTGATGGGAAGATGGATGGAGCTAAATATAAGGCAATCCTGGATGAAAACCCAGTACAGGCTGCAAAAGACTTGAGACTGGGGCAGAAGTTCACCTTCCAGCAGGATAACAATGCTAAACATACAGCCAGAGCTACAATGGAATGGTTTAGAATTAGATCAAAGCATATTCATGTGTTAGAATAGCCCCGTCAAAAGTCTAGACCTAAATCTCATTGATAATCTGTGGCAAGACTTGAAAATTGCTGTTCACTGATGCTCTCCATTCAATCGGACTGAGCTTGACCTATTTTGCAAAGAAGAATGGGCAAAAATTTGCTGTCATAGATGTGCCAAGCTGGTAGAGACATACCCCAAAAGACTTGAGGCTGTAATTGCAGTGAAAGGTGGTACTACAAAGTATTGACTCAGAGCAGTTGAAAACAAATGCAGGCCAAAATTTCCGATTTTTATTTATTAAAAATTTTGAAAACCATGTATCATTTTCTTTTCACTTCACACATACTTGCGAATTTTGTGTTGGTCTAGCGCATAAAATCCTAATAAAATACATTTAAGTTTGTGGGTGTAACATGACAAAAAGTGGAAAAGTTCAAGGGGTATGAATACTTCTTTAAGACGGTGTATAAATATGTTAAGGGTCAGTATAGAGATCTTTTCCATGATCTATTTATACCCATGACTTTGGCCTTGACAAAGGGACATCCTCTACATGTGGAGGAAAGAAGGTTTGTACATCAACATAGAAGGGGATTATTTACTGTAAGAGCAATGAGGCTATGGAACTCTGTCAGCCGAGGTGCTGATGGTGAACTCGTTAAAGAGTTTAAGAGGGGTCTGGATACATTTCTGGAGTGTAATGATATTACAGATTATAGTTAATAGAATTTTGGAGAATAGTCATTGATCCAGGGGTTATTCTGATTGGATTTGAGAAGGAAATTGGCTTTTACCTCATGAGGGTTATTCCCTTCCTCTGGATCAACTGTGCAGGATAACAGGCTGAACTGAGGGGAAAAGGAGGAGAGAAAAAGCTAAATCAAGTTTCAGGGCAATTGGAGCAAAAACGTCTTACTTTTTCCTGGCCACCCGGTAGTCAGACCTTAATAATGACAAGATGAGATAACCCTTTTAAGCATTCTGACTAGTTCTTTGAAATTATTCTTAATGACCCTCTGCCTACCATTCTGCCATTGGTTTCAACATAGACCACAATAGGGGTCATCACCAGCCCTTTCCAGTAATTTATCCACCAGTTCCACCACATGCCAGACCCTGGCACCAAGGAAACAGCATTATTTGTTTGAGGTGGTCTTGGGGACAAATTATTCTATCCATCTTCCTGACTATAGAATCTCATATACAGTAATTACTAAATGTCTAGACCTACTGGAAGTACTACCATCCCCCTGATTAGTAGCTGTACTGTCCTCAAGGCTGTTGGGGAGAACAATATTTTCTAGGACTACCATTTCTCAGACCGGTACCTTTATCATCACTCAACTTGGCAATTATGCTTGGGAGTAACAGGAATGGCTCCAGTGCCATATTTACAGCTCATGCTGCCCTAAACACTTGGACTGAATGCACCCCACCCCCAGTAAAGATACATTTACACTCTTCAATAATCATAGTCATTCCTTCGTTTTTAAGTAATGGTAATAATAATTGGTTAGTGTGTGGCAGGCTGTGCACATTGCAACCACATTGCGTTTTTTCCTGTGGTTTTCTGCAGTTGCAACAAAATCACAGTGTTTTACCACAATTTCAGAAAACTGTGGCAAAATTGTATAATGGCAGGGATGTAGACAATGTTTAACCCTACCCTAAGGCTTCTGGGAGGTAGAGCTAATATAAAGTATGCATTCAAGTTATAGAATATGTCCTATTTTTGTCCATTTTGCACAGAGGATTTTTTTCAATTGAGCCGGTGAAAAGTGCAGGATGCACATGGACAGCTTCCGTATTTTGCGGATCCATGATTTGCGGACTGCAAAATGGATATAGTCATGTGAATGCCCCCAAAGGGGTTTTCTGAGATTCTGATGTGGATGATCTATCTTCAGAATAGGTCATTATTATCAGATTGGTGGAGGTCTGACACCTATGACCCCTGCTGATCAGCTGTCTGAGGAGGCTGCAGCACTTCTGTGAGTGCCACGGCCTCGTCACAGTTTACCAAGAATGGGCTTGAGCTGTGCCTAAGCTACGTGACCGATAAAAGTGATGTAACTAGCCCAGGAATAGGTCGCAACGCTCTGGCCTCTTCAAACAGCTAGCTGTTAGACTCACGCTAATCTGATATTGATGACCTATCCTGAGGATAGCTCATCAATATCAAAATCAACAAATAGTACACTGCTACCCATGATATTCTGCAATAAATCCAGACAATTAGTAATCAGCTAAAATCATTTTGATTATATGTCATATCATTAGAAAACATTTCTTGTAATCTGTATAATCTCATCTGTAGTTATACCCTGCAATTTGCAGATAAGATTATACACTATACATAGCACATTAGTCCTCCCCCAGTGAGACTTACCACAGGCCGGAGTAAGACTGTGCGGGACCTTTTCAGTTCTCTACTTCTGCCCTTGGATGGCTGTGTGGCTGCTGCAGTGTTCAGACTTCAGTTCTACACTAGCCAGGGACCAGAGGCAGGAGGTTGAGGTGGCGGCAGTACTCACAGGTGGGCAGGCCTGTAGTCACAGCACTCCTGCTTCCTCATTGGCACTGCTGGAGTCTGTGTGACTATGCAGATTGGTGGAATAGTAGTTCCCTTTCACTGCTGCTCCACCAATCAGCTTAACACTTATCACCGCAGTCAGGGTAACCACTTTCATATCCCCTAAAGGAGGGCAACAATGGGTGATAATAATATAATACACAGAAACCGTAATCTATGTAATAGCGACAGATGACATTACAGGGAGTAGGTATAAGAGGAGAGAACTACAATTTCCAACAGCTCAAGCTGATAATATGGGATATCAAATAACATTAGAGGGAGGGGTACAGGAGGGGAGGGCTACAAATCTCAGCATGTCCAGGCTGTTTTTTATGTGATATAAGAGGACATTACAGGACTCCCAGAATGTCCAGGTCATTATTATGGGATATCAGAGGACATTTCAGCGAGTGGATATAAGAGGAGAGGACTACAACTCCCATCATGTCCAGGCTATTAGTATGTGATAACCGAAAATATTTCAGGGAGGGTGTATGACATGAGAATACTACAACTCCCAGCATGTCCAGGCGGTTATTGTGGAATAACAGATGATATTTCAGGGACGGGTTATAAGAGGAGAGGTCTACTACTCCAAATTTATCTCATGCTAACCGGTTCTCCACTGTTCAGCCCTGTCATATCCTCTTCCAGGAAGTTGTCTGAGCATTGAATAATTGAGTTTGTTCTGATCTTCTGTGTTTGACTCAAGCTGTTTGACCATTCTAATATCATATGGTAGTTACAATAGTGCTCCTTGTTCCCTCTGTACAACAAATGGTGGCTGCAGTATGTCCGCGGACCACACCGCCTGCTGTGCAAGTAATAGATAAAATCAAAGTAAGTGTTACTGCGCCTGCCTATAGTCTATGTAATCCATACATAGATATACACACTAAATTCGGTAACCGTACCTTATCAAGTGTATCTGTTCTTTCAGAGTTCGCTCCTCCGTGCTCTTTCTTCCAGCACTTGCTAAGGCGGGTCTCGGTCTTGCAGTCCGTAGCTTGCGCCCGATTGTGTCAGGTGTAGAATGTTTAACTAGCTCCTTGCCCAAATATGTGGACCAGCAGCTACAACCATATGTTAAGGCCCTGCCAACTTATCTCAAGGACACAAAACATATTCTCCAAATTATAAATAATGTTGAATGGAAAAAAATATATATAATTGGAACTCTCGATGTAAAATCGCTCTACACAGTGATTGAAAAGGAGAAAAGATGCGAGGCGGTGAAATATTTCCTAAAAAGGAAGGGAGAAATGCCAGAAACCCAAATTAGGTACCTGGGGGACTGCATAATGTTCATTCTGACTAAGAATTATTTTATTTACAACAAAGATTTTTACTTCCAGACGTGGGGGACTGCGATGGGGACGAGGCTCGCACCGGGGTTGGCTAATTTGTACGTGGGGTGGTGGGAACCTCATTTTATCTACCCTAATGGCAAACTTCGTGCGGGCCTCGTCCTCTGGCGGCGTTTTATAAATGATGTGATTTTTATTTGGGGGGGTGCTTTAAAAAAGTTTTAGAAGAAATAAATAAAAATGATTTTTATTTAGAATTCACACTAACTTACAGCAAAAGTGAAATTAATTTTTTAGACTTGACTATATACATAGAAGGAGATCAGCTGAAAACTAGGACTTACAATAAACCCACAGATGCTAACAGCTATATAGCTATGAGTAGTTGTCATCTTCCCCGTTGGCTAGAAAACATCCCCAGGAGCCAACTCCTACAGCTAAAGAGGAACTGTACAGAGACACATGAATATGAGAAAGAGGCGAATATCTGTCAGAAGAAATTTGAGTATAAAGGTTACAATAAAGACCATCTAGTGAAACAACGGGCAGAGGTAGACCAGATAGACAGACAGGTACTACTTGAAGAAAAAAAGAATAGAAGTGGAGGTCCCCATAGAAGAAGAAAAAATCCCCCCAATAATTATATAATATAACAGCCAAATACCAGTAAAAACATTGGGACTCCCTTAGACAGGACAAAATCATAGGAGAAACTATCCCGGCCCAACCCAGATTCATATTCAGTAAAGCGAAAAATATAGGGAATATAGTGGCATCCACAAATAGTTGTGTAGAAATGAAGAATGGTAGGATAACAGGTACCACTACAAAAGCATTTGAGAAAACTGGACAAAATGGCAGCTTCAACCCATGTAAAATATGCACAGGATGTACAGCAGCTAAAAACAGGGGTAAGATCACTCAAATAAGTAACACTGAAAAACATAATATAAGACAAATTATAACTTGTAACAGCAGTGCAGTTATTTACATAATAATCTGCCCCTGCGAAAAGATTTATGTAGGGAGAACCAAAAGGCAACTGAAGAAAAGGATTGGGAAGCACGTATATAATATACGTAGAAAATATTTCAAGCTTCTGTGGGATAGAGATTGTGAAGAAAGATAAAAGGGGTGGAAATTTCAATAAACATATGTCGAGATGGAAACAAAATGGATATTTACCCTAAATACATTAAAACCTTATGGGTTAAGTTCAGAGATTGAGCTCTATGCTTTTGAATAAGAAGAACCAGTGTTTATAGCATAGGTAGAAAAGGGCGAGGTAGCACCTGAGCTGTGCAGGATTGAAATGGTTAACAGCAGTACACAGTCTTAGCGTATAAATAAGAAGGAGAATACCAGCCCCGTAAGACTCCCTGACGAAGGACAGTGTTACTGTCCGAAACACTTGGAGGTATTTTGGCAACTGCAGTGTGTTGTAGCTGCAGCAGTGACATCACTAGCCTACTCCTGTAGTTGCACGAAGATCAAACCTTTTACCATCCGCAGCATTGCGCCACCGGCCGGGGCGCAAGCTATGGACTGCAAGACTGAGACCCGCCTTGGCAAGCGCTCGAAGAAAGAGCACGGAGGAGCGAAACCCCAAAGAACAGATACACTTGATAAGGTACGGTTACTGAATTTAGTGTATATCTATGCTCCCTAGAATAATTAGTGTCACAGCCTATTATAGGGATTACATAGACTATAGGCAGGCGCGGTAATACTTACTTTGATTTTATCTGTTTGACCATTCTGTTTGCCTGCTCCCTGCATTGACTACTGGACCTGTCTGACCCTGAGCCTGTCTGATCCTCTGTACCACACTACTATGTGATACCAGCTTTTGACCTCTCCCTTGTCTCTGACCACACTTCAGCTTCTGTCTCTGATAATCACCAATTGCTGCCTTTACTTCAGTCTTTTCTGCAATGCCACTTCTGACTACCGTGTCTGCCATTGGACTCAGTTCATACTAACTTTGGTTCTAACCGCAACTTGAGCTATTGGGGCGTTCCCTGTTGCCTGACTCAGCGAGTCAGCTGTCAACCATATTTGCTAATCCTATAGGTACACAGCCTACAAAGAAATACCAGACCGTTTATGTAGTAAACAAATTTATTAAATAATCAATTTATTAATACCATGATTAGCGTATATTAAAAACAGAACACAACATAGGGGACATAAGTGCAAGATAAAGGCATCACCTGGAGGGAAGACACAGCATGAGACAGCTCCTAACAACAATTAGAATAAGACAATAAATTGCAAGTGCATAATCTGGGCCAAAAGGCCAGTGATTACCAATTAGAACAGTTACCCACGCTGAGCTTCCTCCAGGATGACGCCAACCCCAACGCGCGTTTCGGCGTACCTTTGCCAGGGGCTGGATCCTATAATCCTATAGGTAGTGGCTCAGTTTCTCTCTTGGTGCGTTCTGTCCTACCTCCTGTGAGAGTGCTGAATAACACCCTAGGGAAGTGGTGGCGAATCTAGGGCACCTTTGTGGGCACCCGCACCCTGGAATGTATCTAAGTCGTACCAATATGAGGAGGTAAGTTCTAGACTTGAAAGCGGCAAATCAATGGATGTCGTATACAGTTGTGTTCAAAATTATTCAACCCCCAATGCTGTAAAGGGTTTTAGGGAATTTAGTGTACATTTGTAATTGTGTTCAGAATGAAATCTTACAAGGCCTTTTTAAAGAACCAAATGCAACTAAAATGACATCAATTGTTTTTGTAATACAGTATTAAATGTTTTTTTTTGTGATTTCTTCATTGACACAATTATTCAACCCCTTAAAGACTACCACTCTTAAGAACAGAGGTTCATTCAAGTGTTTTCGATCAGGTATTGAAAAAACCTCTGGATGTCAAGGAGCAGCAATCAAGCATAATAAGCATCAATTAGGCAGATTTAAAATGACTGTGATACTCAGCTCCTTCTAGACATTTACTGTTGTGTTTACAAACATTGTGAAGTCAAGAGAATGGTCCAGGAAGACAAGAGAAGAGGTGATTTCTCTTCACAGGAAGGGCAAAAGCTATAAGAAGATTGCAAAGATGTTAAACATACAAAGAGACACCATAGGAGGCATCATTCGCAAATTCAAGGCAAAGGGCACTGTTGAAACGCTACCTGGTCGTGGCAGAAAGAAGATGCTGACTTCGACTGCTGTGCACTACCTGAAGTGCAAAGTGGAGAAAAGTCCCCGTGTGGCTGCTGAGGAACTGAAAAAAGATTTGTCAGATGCGGGTACTGAAGTTTCAGCTCAGACAATAAGGCGCACACTGCGTAATGAAGGCCTCCATGCCAGAACTCCCAGGTGTACCCCCTTGCTGTCTCCAAAGAATAAGAAGAGTCGACTGCAGTATGCCAAAAGTCATGTGGACAAACCAAAAAAGTTTTGGGATAGTGTTCTGTGGACTGATGAAACAAAATTAGAACTGTTTGGGCCCATGGATGTTTGGAGGAGGAAGAACGAGGCCTATGAAGAAAAGAACACCTTGCCTACTGTGAAGCATGGCGGGGGGTCAATCATGCTTTGGGGCTGTTTTGCTTCTACAGGTACAGGGAAGCTTCAGCGTGTGCAAGGTACCATGAATTCTCTTCAGTACCAGGAGATATTGGATGAAAATGTGATGCAGTCCGTCACAAAGCTGAGGCTTGGGAGACGTTGGACCTTTCAACAGGACAATGATCCCAAGCATACCTCCAAGTCCACTAGAGCATGGTTGCAGGTTAAAGGCTGTAACATTTTGAAGTGGCCATCACAGTCACTAGATTTAAATCCGATTGAGAACCTCTGGTGTGACTTAAAGAAAGCAGTTGCAGCGCACAAGCCTAAGAATGTGACTGAACTGGAGGCTTTTGCTCATGAAGAATGGACGAAGATACCCGTAGATCCCTGCAAGACACTTGTGTCAAGCTATGCTTCACGTTTAAAAGCTGTTATAACTGGAAAAGGATGTTGTACTAAGTACTAAGATTGAATGTCACTTGGGGGTTGAATAAAACTGATAATGATGTGAGCACAGAAAAGACATTTGTGGTTATTTCATAATAAATGTTATGTTATATTTGTCTGACTTACAAGTGCCTCTTTGATTTAATTGTAAACAAGATGACTGAAATGATCAAAATCAATGTCAAACTGGCCAAAACACTCAATTTCAGTGGGGGTTGAATAATTTTGAACACAACTGTATCTGGACTTCTCCAAAGCATTTGACACTGTACCTCATAAAAGGTTAGTATATAAAATGAGGATGCTCGGACTGGGAGAAAATGTCTGTATGTGGGTAAGTAACTGGCTGAGTGACAGACAACAGAGGGTGGTTATTAACGGTACACACTCAGATTGGGCAACAGTCAATAGTGGGGTACCTCAGGGGTCACTACTGGGTCCTATTCTTTTTAATATATTTATTAATGATCTTGTAGAAGGCTTGCATAGTAAAAGATCAATTTTTGCAGATGACACTAAACTGTGTAAAGTAATTAACACTGATGAGGACAATATACTGCTACAGAGGGATCTGGATAGATTGGAGGCTTGGGCAGATAAGTGGCAGATGAGGTTTAACACTGACAAATGTAAAGTTATGCACATGGGAAGGAATAATGCAAGTCACCCGTAGATACTAAATGGTAAAACACTCTAACACTGACATGGAAAAGGATCTAGGAATTTTTATAAACAGCAAACTAAGCTGCAAAATCCAGTGTCAGGCACCTGCCGCCAAGGCCAATAAGATAATAGGTTACATCAAAAGGGGCATAGACGCCTGTGATGAGAACATAGTCCTACCACTTTACAAATCGCTAGTCAGACCACACATGGAGTACTGTGTACAGTTCTGGGCTCCTGTGAACAAGGCAGACATAGCAGAGCTGGAGAGGGTTCCGAGGAGGGCAACTAAAGTAATAACTGGAATGGGGCATCTACAGTACCCTAAAAAATTATCAAAATTAGGGTTATTTACTTTAGAAAAAAGACGACTAAGGGGAGATCTAATAACTATGAATAAATATATCAGGGGTCAGTACAGAGATCTCTCCCATCATCTATTTATCCCCAGGACTGTCACTGTGACGAGGGGACATCCTCTGCGTCTGGAGGAACGAAGGTTTGTACACAAACATAGAAGAGGATTCTTTACGGTAAGAGCAGTGAGACTATGGAACTCTCTGCCTGAGGAGGTGGTGATGGTGAGTACAATAAAGGAATTCAAGAGGGGCCTGGATGTATTTCTGGAGCGTAATAATATTACAGGCTATAAGTACTAGAGATGGGTCGTTGATCCAGGGAGTACTTCTGATTGCCTGAATGGAGTCGGGAAGGAATTTTTACTCCCCTTAAGTGGGGAAAATTGGCTTCTACCTCACAGGGTTTTTTTTTTTTTTTTTTTTTTGTTTTTTTGCCTTCTTCTGGATCAGCTAGCAGGATGACAGGCCGAACTGCAAGGACAGATGTCTTTTTTCGGCATCATGTACTATGTTACTATGTACTCTGTTAATATGCCTTAGACTGTTACTGCCATTCATCAGTGCAGGGCACATTATGAACAGCCCAGGCAGAACATTAAATGTAGGCAGGCTATTATAGCTAAATGATAAAGTACATGGAAGATATACTATATTGGACTGTAGTATTCAGGGTAAATTGTAGTGTTGGCACGTTGCGATAAATAAGTGGGTTTTGGGCACTGTCTCTAAAAGGTTCGCCATCACTGCCCTAGAGGTTAGTGGCTGCCATCCCTTGTTTGACAAAGAAAACAATAGCTGATCTCAGGGAGACCAGCTACAGAAAAAAAAACGTTTAAGAGTCTCAACACAGCAATCCAAAGTGCAAAGCTCCCTGGGAAACGCTAATATGCAAAATAAATGTGAAGCCCCAGTATTGGGTCTACAACACAGTGAAAGCCAGATATCCCTCAATGGAAGGAAAACCGAGCAAAAGGGTGTCCCCACTACAGAGATCATCAAATCCACCATATTAAGTGGCCCCTATGAGACAGAGAGACATCCCAAGAATATTGCTGAACTGAAATAGTTCTGTAATGAGGAATGGTCAAGAATTACTCCTGACCGTTGTGCATGTCTGATCTGCAACTACAGGAAACGTTTGGTTTAAGTTATTGCTGCCAAAGGAGGTTCAACCAGTTATTAAATACAGGGGTTCGCATACTTTTTCTACCTACACCGTGAATGTTTAGATGGTGTGTTCAATAAAAACATGGTAACATTTAATTCTTTGTGGGTTATTAGTTTAAGCAGACTGTGATTGTCTATTGTTTTGACTTAGATGAAGATCAGATCACATTTTATGACCAATTTGTGCAGAAATCCATATCATTCCAAAGGGTACACATACTGTTTTTTGCAACTGTATCTAAAATGCGTATAAAGCGAGGGTCGCGAGAAAGGCAGCCTAACATGAAGTCAGCCATGTGTGCCAGAGTACCAACAGGCAAGACGTTGATGTTGACATCAGGGTGACTCTCCATCTCCTCCTCCTCTTCTGCCCATCCAAGCTGAACAGATGGAATTAAAGTTCCATGGGTACTACCCTCTTTAGAAGAGGCAACTGTCTCCAGCTCCTCCTCCTCTTCATGCTCCAAGTTGCGCTGAGAAGACGAACTGTGGGTGGTCTGGCTATCACCCTGTGTAAAGTCCTCCCCGATTTCCTTGTCTGCCACATTCAGAGCGTCCTTCTTAATTGTGAGCAGCAATTGTTTGAGTAGACACAGCAGTGGGATGGTTACGCTAATAATAACGTTATCCCCACTAACCATCTGTGTGGATTCATCAAAGTCACATAGGTCTGACATCAATGCCCGCTCCTCGCTTGTGAATAGTGGCAGTTGACTGGAAAGGCGACGACCATGTTGCAGCTGGTGTTCCACAACTGCCCTCTGCTGCTCACAAAGCCTGGCCAACATGTAGAACGTAGAGATCCAGCGTGTGCTCACATCGCACAACAGTAGGTGAGCTGGAAGCCTCAAGCGCTGCTGCGGCGTTGACAGACCAGCTGAAGCTGTGTACGACTTGCGGAAACGGGCATACAAGCGGCATGCCTTCACTAGTAGCACTTGCAAATTGTTGTAGGCTTTAGTAAACCGCTGAACCTCTAAGATTAAGACGTGGGCTAGACATGGGATGTGTGTCAGGTTGCCGAGCGCCAAAGCAGTCACCAAGTTATGGCATTCGTCAGACACAACCATGCCTGGGTGTAGGTTGAGTGGCGAGAGCCACAGCTCTGTCTGGTCCCTTATACCCTGCCACAGCTTTGCGGTGGTGTGCTGTTTGTCCCCTAAGTAGATCAGCTTCAGCACGGCCTGTTGACGCTTACCCACAGCAGTTCTATACTGCTTCCGGCTAGCGACTGATGGCTGACTGCAGCAGGAGGTGGAAGTGGAGGAGGAGGCGGCAGAGGAGGAGAAGTGGGGGTTGGAGCCAGGAACATAGCTGTTGACGGAGTCCCTGATGGACGTAGGGCCCGCAATCCTGGGTGTGGGTAGCACCTGTGTCATCCCAGGGTATGACTCACTCCCAGCCTCCACAACATTCACCCAGTGTGCGGTCAGGAAAATGTGGCATCCCTGGTAGTGTTGAGCGAACAGTTCGAGCATCGTTCGGGTTTGTACCGAATTTTGGGGTGTCCGGGACCCGGACCTGAACATTTTCAAAAAAGTTCGGGTTCGGTGTTCGTCGATTACTTCCCGCTTTCTGAAGGGCTGCACAGCAGCCAATCAGCTAGCGTTTTACTTCTTGCCCTAAGAGCCCATCACAGCCATGCCTACTAATGGCATGGCTGTGATTGGCCAAGTGCAGCATGTGACCCAGCCTCTATTTAAGCTGGAGTCACGTAGCGCCGCACGTCACACTGCTCTGACTAGTGTAGGGAGAGGATGCAGCTGCTGTGTTAGGGCGAGATTAGGAAGGGAAGAACTTAGCCAAAACACTTAATGAAGTGATCGATCAACAGCTGAGAATCATTGAACTTCTGCTAGTTACTTGCTCACTGGTTTTTAGGCTGCACAGAGCGTTTTTCTGTCCCTTATTTTCTGGGTTGATCGGCGGCCATTTTGTGACTTGTGGTGCACCAGAAGAAGCTGCCACCAAGTCCATCAATACTAGTTTTTTTTTGCTATATCCTACATCAGGGGCTTGGCTGTGCTAATTGTCACCCCTAGAAACTCAGGATAGCAATTTCTATATTTTATTAAGGGGTTAAATACAATTGCCCAAATACCAATCCCCTAAATCTGGTGTTCCAGCTTTGGCTAGCCAAGTATAATACTGTCTGCTGTCTGGCAAAGGATAGATTATTTTCTGGGGTGAAATTAACCTGCCAATATAGCAATACCCTGAATCTGGTGTCCAAGCAGTTGCAGGCCAGATTTCCTAGTTTACGCTTACACATATATTTTGTTCTGGGGTGAAATTAACCTGCCAATATAGCAATACCCTGAATCTGGTGTCCAAGCAGTTGCAGGCCAGATTTCCTAGTATCCGCTTACACATATATTTTGTTCTGGGGTGAAATTAACCTGCCAATATAGCAATACCCTGAATCTGGTGTCCAAGCAGTTGCAGGCCAGATGTCACAGTGTCCGCTTACACATATATTTTGTTCTGGGGTGAAATTAACCTGCCAATATAGCAATACCCTGAATCTGGTGTCCCAGCAGTTGCAGGCCAGATTTCCTAGTATCCGCTTACACATATATTTTGTTCTGGGGTGAAATTAACCTGCCAATATAGCCATACCCTGGATCTGTTGTCCAAGCAGTTGCAGGCCAGATTTCCTAGTATCCGCTTACACATATATTTTGTTCTTGGGTGAAATTAACCTGCCAATATAGCAATACCCTGGATCTGTTGTCCAAGCAGTTGCAGGCCAGATTTCCTAGTATCCGCTTACACATATATTTTGTTCTGGGGTTAAATTAACCTGCCAATATAGCAATACCCTGAATCTGGTGTCCAAGCAGTTGCAGGCCAGATTTCCTAGTATCCGCTTACACATATATTTTGTTCTGGGGTGAAATTAACCTGCCAATATAGCAATACCCTGAATCTGGTGTCCAAGCAGTTGCAGGCCAGATTTCATAGTGTCCGCTTACACATATATTTTGTTCTGGGGTGAAATTAACCTGCCAATATAGCAATACCCTGAATCTGGTGTCCAAGCAGTTGCAGGCCAGATTTCTTAGTATCCACTTACACGTATATTTTTTTCTGGGGTGAAATTAACCTGCCAATATAGCAATACCCTGAATCTGGTGTCCAAGCAGTTGCAGGCCAGATTTAATAGTGTCCGCTTACACATATATTTTGTTCTGGGGTGAAATTAACCTGCAAATATAGCAATACCCTGAATCTGGTGTCCCAGCAGTTGCAGGCCAGATTTCATAGTATCCGCTTACACATATATTTTGTTCTTGGGTGAAATTAACCTGCCAATATAGCAATACCCTGAATCTGGTGTCCAAGCAGTTGCAGGCCAGATTTCATAGTGTCCGCTTACACATATATTTTGTTCTGGGGTGAAATTAACCTGCCAATATAGCAATACCCTGAATCTGGTGTCCCAGCAGTTGCAGGCAAGATTTCATAGTATCCGCTTACACATATATTTTGTTCTTGGGTGAAATTAACCTGCCAATATAGCAATACCCTGAATCTGGTGTCCAAGCAGTTGCAGGCCAGATTTAATAGTGTCCGCTTACACATATATTTTGTTCTGGGGTGAAATTAACCTGCCAATATAGCCATACCCTGGATCTGTTGTCCAAGCAGTTGCAGGCCAGATTTCCTAGTATCCGCTTACACATATATTTTGTTCTGGGGTGAAATTAACCTGCCAATATAGCAATACCCTGAATCTGGTGTCCAAGCAGTTGCAGGCCAAATTTCCTAGTATCCGCTTACACATATATTTTGTTCTGGGGTGAAATTAACCTACCAATATAGCAATACCCTGAATCTGGTTTCCAAGCAGTTGTAGGCCAGATTTCCTATTATCCGCTTACACATATATTATGTTCTGGGGTGAAATTAACATGCCAATATAGCCATACCATGGATCTGTTGTCCAAGCAGTTGCAGGCCAGATTTCCTAGTATCCGCTTACACATATATTTTGTTCTGGGGTGAAATTAACCTGCCAATATAGCAATACCCTGAATCTGGTGTCCAAGCAGTTGCAGGCCAGATTTCCTAGTATCCGCTTACACATATATTTTGTTCTGGGGTGAAATTAACCTGCCAATATAGCAATACCCTGAATCTGGTGTCCAAGCAGTTGCAGGCCAGATTTCATAGTGTCCGCTTACACATATATTTTGTTCTGGGGTGAAATTAACCTGCCAATATAGCAATACCCTGAATCTGGTGTCCAAGCAGTTGCAGGCCAGATTTCATAGTATCCGCTTACACATATATTTTGTTCTGGGGTGAAATTAACCTGCCAATATAGCAATACCCTGAATCTGGTGTCCAAGCAGTTGCAGGCCAGATTTCCTAGTATCCGCTTACACATATATTTTGTTCTGGGGTGAAATTAACCTGCCAATATAGCAATACCCTGAATCTGGTGTCCAAGCAGTTGCAGGCCAGATTTCCTAGTATCCGCTTACACATATATTTTGTTCTGGGGTGAAATTAACCTGCCAATATAGCAATACCCTGAATCTGGTGTCCAAGCAGTTGCAGGCCAGATTTTCTAGTATCAGCTTACACATATATTTTGTTCTGGGGTGAAATTAACCTGCCAATATAGCAATACCCTGAATCTGGTGTCCAAGCAGTTGCAGGCCAGATTTCATAGTGTCCGCTTACACATATATTTTGTTCTGGGGTGAAATTAACATGCCAATATAGCCATACCATGGATCTGTTGTCCAAGCAGTTGCAGGCCAGATTTCCTAGTATCCGCTTACACATATATTTTGTTCTGGGGTGAAATTAACCTGCCAATATAGCAATACCCTGAATCTGGTGTCCAAGCAGTTGCAGGCCAGATTTCCTAGTATCCGCTTACACATATATTTTGTTCTGGGGTGAAATTAACCTGCCAATATAGCAATACCCTGAATCTGGTGTCCAAGCAGTTGCAGGCCAGATTTCATAGTGTCCGCTTACACTTATATTTTGTTCTGGGGTGAAATTAACCTGCTAATATAGCAATACCCTGAATCTGGTGTCCCAGCAGTTGCAGGCCAGATTTCATAGTATCCGCTTACACATATATTTTGTTCTGGGGTGAAATTAACCTGCCAATATAGCAATACCCTGAATCTGGTGTCCAAGCAGTTGCAGGCCAGATTTAATAGTGTCTGCTTACACATATATTTTGTTCTGGGGTGAAATTAACCTGCCAATATAGCCATACCCTGAATCTTGTGTCCAAGCAGTTGCAGGCCAGATTTCATAGTGTCTGCCAAAACACATATTTTGTTCTGGGGCGAAATTAATCTGGCAAAATAGCAATACCCTGAATCTGGTGTCCCAGCTGTTGCAGGCCAAGTGTAAATCTGTCCATAAAAGGATACCTTTCATCCAGGGCCTAAATACTAGCCCTAAAAGAGATATTCCCCTAATTCAGTGGTTACTGCTGTGCCTGGATTAGTGTAATACGCTACATAAACAAATAGGCAGATAGTGTTAGGTGCCTGTAAAAAAAGGCCTAAATTTGAAATCAATACATTGGGCCAAATATTTTTTTCCTTATTGTGGTGCTTGGTAACAATGAGGAAAACTTCTAGTAAGGGACGCGGTCGTGGTGGTGTTAGTGTACCCTCTGGTGCTGGGAGAGGACGTGGCCATTCTGCCACAGCCACACATCCTAGTGAACCAACTACCTCAGGTTCCAGTATCCGCCAGAATTTACAGCGATATTTGGTGGGGCCCAATGCCGTTCTAAGGATGGTAAGGCCTGAGCAGTTACAGGCGCTAGTCAATTGGGTGGCCGACAGTGGATCCAGCATGTTCACAACATTATCTCCCACCCAGTCTTCTGCAGAAAGCGCACAGGTGGCACCTGAAAACCAAGCCCATCAGTCTGTCATATGACTCCCATGCATATCAGGGAAACTGTCAGAGCCTCAAGTTATGCAGCAGTCTCTTATGCTGTTTGAAGACTCTGCTGGCATGGTTTCCCAAGGAAATCCACGTAGCCCTTCCCCAGTGGTGGAAGACATAGAATGCACTGATGCACAACCGCTGATGTTTCCTGATGATGAGGACATGGGAATACCACCTCATCGGAGTCCGCACGTCTCTGATGATGACGAAACACAGGTGCCAACTGCTGCGTCTTTCTGCAGAGTGCAGACCGAACAGGAGGTCAGGGAGGAAGAATGTGTCGAAGACGATGCAGTGGACGATGAGGTCCTAGACCCCACATGGAATGAAGGTAGTGCCACTGACTTTCATAGTTCAGAGGAAGAGGCAGTGGTGAGACCGAGCCAACAGCGTAGCAAAAGAGGGAGCAGGGGGCAAAAGCAGAACAGCTGCCGCCAAGAGAGTTCGCCTGATACTGGCCACCGCCACCAGGAACCGAGCACCCCAAAGGCAGCTTCAAGGAGTTCCCTGGCATGGCACTTCTTTAAACAATGTGCTGACGACAAGACCCGAGTGGTTTGCACGCTGTGCCATCAGATCCTGAAGTGAGGCATTAACGTTCTGAACCTTAGCACAACCTGCATGACCATGCATCTACATGCAAAGCATGAACTGCAGTGGAGTAAACACCTTAAAAGCAAGGAACTTACTCTGGCTCCCCCTGCTACCTCTTCTGCTGCTGCCTCGGCCTCTTCCTCCGCCTCGGGAGGAACGTTGGCACCTGCCGCCCACCAAAAAGAGGATGTGCCAGCGACACCACCACCTGCGTCACCAAGCATCTCCACCATGTCACACGGCAGCGTTCAGCTCTCCATCTCACAAACCTTGGAGAGAAAGTGTAAATTCCCACCTAGCCACCCTCGAGCCCTGGGCCTGAAAGCCAGCATTTCTAAACTACTGGCCTTTGAAATGCTGTCATTCAGGCTGGTGGACACAGACAGCTTCAAACAGCTGATGTCCATGGCTGTCCCACAGTATGTTGTCCCCAGCCGCCACTACTTCTCCAAGACAGCCGTGCCTTCCCTGCACAACCAAGTATCCGATAAAATCAAGTGTGCACTGCGCAACGCCATCTGTGGCAAGGTCCACCTAACCACAGATACGTGGACCAGTAAACACGGCCAGGGACGCTATATCTCCCTAACTGCACACTGGGTAAATGTAGTGGCGGCTGGGCCCCAGGCGGAGAGTTCCTTGGCGCACGTCCTTCCGCCGCCAAGGATCACAGGGCATCATTCTTTGACTCCTGTAGCCTCCTCCTCCTACTCGGCTTCCTCCTCCTCTGCTTCCACCAGCTCATCCAGTCAGCCACACACCTTCACCACCAACTTCAGCACAGCCCGGGGTAAACGTCAGCAGGCCATTCTGAAACTCATATGTTTGGGGGACAGGCCCCACACCGCGCAGGAGTTATGGCAGGGTATTGAACAACAGACCGACGAGTGGTTGCTGCCGGTGGGCCTCAAGCCCGGCCTGGTGGTGTGCGATAATGGGCGAAATCTCGTCGCAGCTCTGGGACTAGCCGGTTTGACGCACATCCCTTGCCTGGCGCATGTGCTGAATTTGGTGGTGCAGAAGTTCATTCACAACTACCCCAACATGTCAGAGCTGCTGCATAAAGTGAGGGCCGTCTGTGCGCGCTTCCGGCGTTCACATCCTGCCACTGCTCGCCTGTCGGCGCTACAGCGTAACTTCGGCCTTCCCGCTCACCGCCTTATATGCGACGTGCCCACCAGGTGGAACTCCACCTTGCACATGCTGGAGAGACTGTGCGAGCAGCAGCAGGCCATAGTGGAGTTTCAGCTGCAGCACGCACGGTTCAGTCGCACTGCGGAACAGCACCACTTCACCACCAATGATTGGGCCTCCATGCGAGACCTGTGTGCCCTGTTGTGCTGTTTCGAGTACTCCACCAACATGGCCAGTAGTGATGACACCGTTATCAGCGTTACAATACCACTTCTATGTCTCCTTGAGAAAATGCTTAGGGCGATAATGGAAGAGGAGGTGACCCAGGAGGAGGAGGAGGATGAGGGGTCATTTTTAGCACTTTCAGGCCAGTCTGTTAGAAGTGGCTCAGAGGGAGGTTTTTTGCAACAGCAGAGGCCAGGTACAAATGTGGCCAGCCAGGGCCCACTACTGGAGGATGAGGAGGATGAGGAGGAGGTGGAGGAGGATGAGGATGAAGCAGGTTCACAGCGGGGTGGCACCCGACACAGCCCAGGCCCATCACTGGTGCGTGGCTGGGGGGATACGGAGGACGATGACGATACGCCTCCCACAGAGGACAGCAGAGTTGCGCACATTTTAACGTGTGCGGACTACTGGGTTGCCACCCTGCTGGATCCCCAGTACAAAGACAATGTGCCCACCTTACTTCCTCCACTGGAGCATGATAGGAAGATGCGCGAGTACAAGCGCACTCTGGTAGAGGCGCTCCTGAGAGCATTCCCAAATGTCACAGGGGAACAGGTGGAAGCCCAAGGCGAAGGCAGAGGAGGAGCAAGAGGTCGCCAATGCAGCAGTGTCACGGCCAGCTCTTCTGAGGGCAGAGTTAGCATGGCAGAAATGTGGAAAAGTTTTGTCTCCACGCCATAGCTAACTGCACAACCACCTGATACGGAATGTGTTAGCAGGAGGCAGCATTTCACAAACATGGTTGAACAGTACGTATGCACACCCCTCCACGTACTGACTGATGGTTCGGCCCCATTCAACTTCTGGGTCTCCAAATTGTCCACGTGGCCAGAGTTAGCATTTTATGCCTTGGAGGTGCTGGCCTGCCCGGCGGCCAGCGTTTTGTCTGAACGTGTATTCAGCACGGCAGGGGGCGTCATTACTGACAAACGCAGCCGCCTGTCCACAGCCAACGTGGACAAGCTGACGTTCATAAAAATGAACCAGGCATGGATCCCACAGGACCTGTGCCTCCCTTGTGCAGAATAGACATTTATAACTGCCTCCCCATCAACCATGTATTCATGTACTCCGGGGCACTTCATTATTGAATCCTTATTTTTTTAACTTTACCATGATCTTGCGGTGCAACCCAAAGTTGAATGAACTTCTCCTCTGTCTGGGTGGTGGGGCCGAAATAACTGAAAGTGGCCTTCTCCTGTGGTGGCTGATATGACGCATGATTCCTTGATGTGGGACCTGTATCCTCTGTCTGGGTGCTGGGCCGAAATAAATGAGAGTGGCCTTCTCCGGTGGTGGTTGATATGACGCATGATTCCTTGCTGTGGGACCTGTATCCTCTGTCTGGGTGCTGGTCCGAAATAAATTAGAGTGGCCTTCTCCAGTGGTGGGTGATATGAGGCATGATTCCTTGCCGTGGGACCTCTCTCCAATTGATATTGGTTAATTTTTATTTATTTTATTTTATTTTAATTCATTTCCCTATCCACATTTGTTTGCAGGGGATTTACCTACATTTTGCTGCCTTTTGCAGCCCTCTAGCTCTTTCCTGGTCTATTTTACAGCCTTTTTAGTGCCTAAAAGTTCAGGTCCCCATTGACTTCAATGGGGTTCGGGATAAGGTTCGGGTTCGGGATAAAGTTCGGGTCGAGTTCGAATCCCGAACCCGAACATTTTCGGGAAGTTCAGCCGAACTTCTCGAACCCGAACATCCAGGTGTTCGCTCATCTCTAGTCTCTGGCCACCAGCACTTGTCCATGTGTCTGTGATGAAGTGGACCTTCCCAGTAAGTGCGTTGGTCAGGGCACGGGTGATGTTCTGGGACACATGCTGGTGTAAGGCAGGCACGATACACAGTGAAAAATAGTGGCGGCTGGGGACTGTGTACCGAGGGATGGTATCAACATCAGGCTGCGGAAGGCCTCAGTGACCACAAGCTTAAAATGATGACATTTCAAGGGCAAGTAATTTCGAAAGTTGCGAATTTAGTGCTATGGCTTGTGGGTGGGTGGGTATTTGCGCATGCGTTCAAATGCCTGTGTTATCGACATTTGGACGCTGCGCTGGGACAGTGAAGTGGATGTTGCCGATAGTTCATGTAAAGGTCCAAGTGCAGGGCGAGAGGAATTGGGCCTGCACCTTCGACGGGGGATTGGCCAGCAGTGAGTAACACAGGGGAAGAGGAGGCAGTGTTGTAACCTGCAGACCCAAATTGTGGACCCAGGCATTCGGCCCACTTATTTGGGTTCTTGGATGCCATGTGGCGGATCATCCTTGTGGTGGTGAGGTTTCTAGTGTTCACGCCCCGGCTCATTTTGGAATGGCACAGGTTGCAAACTACCACTCTTGTCATCTGCACTTTCCTCAAAAAAGCGCCTTACTGCGAAACACCTACCCGTTGGCAAGGTAGATTTACGCATGGGAGTGATCGGTGTAATGGTCGTGGGACTGTTTGGTGTGGGCCGACTTCTCCCTTTTGCAACCCCATTGCCTCTTCCAGACTGTTGCGGTGCTGCGGATCCCTCCCCCTCTGTACAACTGTCCTCGCTTGGCTTTTCACCTCCTATGTCGGGTCAGTGACCTCATCGTCACCACCTCCTCTTCCACTTCCTCACTCTGCTCATCCTCCTGCCTTGACCTAACAACAACCTCAGTGATTGACAACTGTGTCTCATCATCATCCACCTCGTGAACGAATGATTACCGTTCACCAACATCATCTTCTTGAGACTGTGTAGGCTCAAGAGGTTGGGAATCAGGGCACAATATCTCAGGTCCCTCTTCAAGCGTGGTGAGCGCGAGGGCCAAATCTAATAGTGACGCTGGAAAGAGCTCCTCGGAATATCCGAATGTAGGATCACTAGTTTGGCAAGCCTCTCCATGGTGGGAGGAAGGATGATCAGAGTGAGGATTCGGTTGACCAGACTCTTGTCTACAGCGACTGGACAAGAGGTTGGTGCTTAACCAACTGGAAGCATTATCTTCAGCAATCCAACCGACCAACTGTTCGCACTGGTCCAACTTGGACAGTGTTGTCCTGTGCCGCCCAGCTAAGTTGGACATGAAGCTGGGTACGGTGGATGTTTTTTTATTTTTTTCTGGTGCACTGGCAGCAGGCGCAGTTTCATCGCGCCCAGGGCCATGGCCTCTGCGTGCACTATCAGCATCACGCCCACTTCCCCATCACTTAGTGCTCGCTTTCTTCATATTAATGGTTTTGTCAGTAGATGTGTCGCAGATTGTTTTACTCAATGTAAAGTAGGAGAAAATGAACTTGCAGCACTCACCAGGCACGATAAAACTTCATCCTTTATTTCTTCATAGTAAAAGAATACATCACTTAGGGGATATGGGGCGGACAACAAATCACAGCTGGTCAGTGGCTACGGCCGTTTCGCGTGTACACTCACGCTTCGTCAGGCCACACTGACGTCCCGGCGTGGTTTCACGCAATATAAAGGGAGCGCCTCCTTGGTGACACCTAGAAGCTCTTGCAAATACAGGACATTAAAAGAATACATTGCTTATGGGATATGGGGCGGACAACAAATCACAGCCGGTCAGCGGCTACGGCCGTTTCGCGCGTACACTCGTGCTTTGTCAGGCCGCACTTGGACATTGAAAGCTTATACACCAGAATCCCCCACAATCTGGGCCTAGCAGCGATAGATATTGTACTGGCCAGGTCAGGCAAGGGCAAACTTTTCTGCAGCTTCGTACGTGAGTCCTTAGATCTAGTCTTGTTCAATAACGTATTCCAGTTTAATGGACAATGGTACCGCCAGGTATTAGGCACGGCTATGGGCACGCCAGTGTCATGTATATTTGCCAACCTGTACCTGGCGGTATTTGAAGAGTCATACCGTTTCTGCGGTACGTCGATGACGTTTTCTTGGTCTGGTCAGATAGTGAGGAGGAATGTAGCGAATTTGTTGACTATTTAAACACACGTAACCGGGTGAACAGGAGCTTCACCCTCAATTTTGGGGGTGAGTCTCTGGACTTTCTGGATGTGCGTGTAACAGTAAAAGGTGGCAGATTGCACACTATGGGTGAAAGTGGCCTTAGCCCCTTACTGATGCAGCAATTTTCTGTTTCTGTGTTTTCATTTTTTGCTTCCTGCCTTCCCGGAGCTATAACTTTTTTTTTTATTTCTCCAGCTATATAGCCGTTTGAGGTATTGTTTTTTTTGTGGGACAAGTTATACTTTCTAATGCCACCATTTAATATGGCATACAATGTAATGGGAAGGGGAAAAAATTCCAAGTGGGGTGGCACATTAAAAAAAAATTCTGACCCCTATAACATTTTTGTAGTTATGTGTATGAAGCTATATGAGGGCGATTTATACTTTTCATTAATACCATTTGGAATTGTGTGTGACATTTTAATCACTTCTATAAAAAAATTTGGGGAAGTAAAGTGACAAAAAATGGTGAATTGGCCATTTTTTTCTGTTACGGTATTCGTTATTGGTTATGTATTTTTATTTTTATTTTGGGGAAAGGGGAGTGATTTGAACTTTTATATTGTTTTAATATTTTAAAAACTTTTTTTTAATTCGCCCTGGGTGACTAACTGGCAATCATTAGCTTGCCCATTGTGTCCTTCGAAGGATAAATAGCCATCATAGAACACTCTATTTACAATACCAATAGAGTGCTGCCACCTGCTGGCCGGTATTGGTATATACTAGTGATCGTTAACAAAGCCTGCTTGAGGCTTCTGGCTATTACTATACTATAATAGGTTTCCAGATCTCAGCCGTAGAACACTGTTTTTAGCACGGGAGCACGCAGCTCTCACCTCCGGACCGCTCAGATACCATGGCCACATTTGACCACGGCCATCTGAGAGGTTAAATGTATGCAATCAGCTGTAGGGCTGATTGCATACATCTGCCATGGGTCTCTGTTTGAAACAGAAGAAACGTGGCAGGCACCATCTTTAAAGTTGTGACTTCCGCCATACTACTATGCGAATATAAACATTGCCGCCAGACATCTTCCCCCCCAAAGAGATAATACTTGGACTTTTTTCTTTAATCCATTGGTGATCTCTGCCATACATGGTCACCAGCGGAAGTTACCATTGGGTTAACAAAACTGTCCAAATATTATCTCTTTCGGGGGAAGATGTCTAACAGTGTTTATATACACATGGAAGTATAGGAAGAACCAATGGCTTGTTATGAATAAGAGATCCAAAAATTATCCCTTATTGGGGCAGAAAGATGCCTGTCCGTGTTTATACACATGGTAGTATTGGAAGAAGCAATTTCTTGTTTTGAACATAATAACCTAGTAACATAGGGGGTCATTTATTAAGACCGACATTAACAGAAAGCAATTGTGATCCAGCTTAATATTTTACCCATTAGGGGACAGTGTATTTAGGTTAAAAATACTGTATACTTTGCTTCCTTCTGTGAAATCGATCTTGTTATATCATCCCCTCTCCAATTATTCTGATGTTGGTATATGCTCATAGCCCGTGTGTGACCAAATCTGAGCAGTTCAGGCATTTCCACACAGTCTCCAGCACAGCCAGGAGCCTGACTCCGCCCACTCATGTGACTGATCACCTGCTGGTGACATCATCAAAGGTCCTTTCGCACCAGGAAGTTGGAACTAGCGTCTCCTGAGGTAGGACATGTGAATGGAGCATTTCCAGCACTGATGTAGTCACAGGGGTCAGAGAAAACCAGAGCTCCCCACCTGCCCTGTACTGCTTCTGTGGAACTATAAGTCCCAGAATACTAGTTCTCACTATAGGTGTAAATCCATTAAAACCTGGCTACTTGTAGGATTCCCTTATGTATGACAGTGAGCTGTGGTTATCAGGGGCTCAGACCATGGTGACAGTCAGTGTCAGCCCTGCAGCAATACATAGAATGGGCGGTACATACATAGTAATGTGACGTCATGTTCACCTCTCCAGGTATATTACCCAGGAGAGCACAATTCTGCAGCACCCCCGGGCCTTTGTCTGCCCACTCCCCCCCCCCCCTCTGATTAGTGGGTGTGCTAAAGGTGGGGTCCTTGGCCATCTACCATCTAGCAGATTACTAATGTTGCAGAACTGGTGATTTGCACTGGTAATATGCATTCTGGGAAGCTTCACATTACCACAAGACATTGTTCAGTAATCGGATGTAGCCGGGCCCTTGTCTGTGCTGCCCTGGCCCCTGTCTGCGCCCCCCTGCTTGCTGTTCTGCCATCTACTACTGCTTATTTTATTGCACTTATATATGCAGAGGGTGTGTGCTTATATGTGCCATAATAAGCACTAGTACACAGTAGGAACAGCGGGCAGAAAGGGGAGGCTGCCATGTACTGCAAGCTAGAAACAGTATCACCCCCCTTCCCAATATTTTATATAAAGATACGGTAAATAAACAAAAAAAAGGCTTCATTATTAAAATATAAAAATACTAAAAACACGGTTTTGGTGACCAACTCCCCCCCCTCCCCAGCACACACACTCACCAAACAAAAAAAAATTTGATTAAGCGCCCATGCACACGACCGTATGCCCTCTGAGACATGCGGTACCTGAGTGGGCCATATGTCCTGGAGCGGACATATCCTGATCGTGTGCAGGGGAGCAAACAGCATCAAAGATTACTAAAACGTATGATTATGGGACAGTAGTCTTGCGCGCAGCCCAACGCGCACATAACCTAAGATGCTGTGAGCTCCCATTTGCACAATCTATGCCGCTCCGGGACATATGGCTCGCTCACGGACTGTATGTTTTTGAGGGCATACGGCCATGTGCATGGGCCCTAACAATTTGCACACACCCCAAAAATGGTACCAATAAAAACTACAGTTCACCCACAAAAAAGCCCTCATAAAGCTCTGTAGACAGAAAAATTAAGTTATGTCAGAAAATGGTGATGCAAAGAAAAAACTTTTTTTCTTAAAGGTTTTATTTGTACCCCTTCTACCCTAGAGACTCTTTTTCATTTTGCATTTTTGTTTTGTGCTCTCCGCCTTCCCAGAGCCTTAACTTTTTTATGTTTCCGTTCACATAGCTGTATGAGGCCTTGTTTTTAGCATGACAAGTTGTGCTTTCCAACACAACCATTTCATATTGCATAAAATGTAGTGGGAAGTGGAAAAAAAAAAATCTACAGGTCAATATAAAGTCTATTGTACACAAACGTGTGCCCCCTGTGCTCGTGCTGCGGACCACAATGCACGGGCACAAACCGCGGGGGAGCCGCAGCAGATCCGGCCGTTTTGCAAAAAGATAGTACGTGTTCTATCTTTTGGCGGAATGGAACTCCACGGAAGCACTGCGTAGTGCTTCCGTAGTGTTCTCTGATTCCGTTTCGCACCCTTCCACATCTCCGGATTTTCGGACCCATTGAAGTGAATGGGTCCGCATCCGTGATGCGGAATGCACTCGGAAGGGTGCCCATTTATTGCTGATCCTCATATGCAGTCTGCAATATGGGAATGGCTGGCACACATTCGTGTGCAATAGACCTAAGGCCCCTTTCACACGAACGATACGGGTTGGCTACAGATGTATTCAGGGTGCATTCAGTGAAACGCGAAACCATTTTTCAAGCAAGTTCAGTCAGTTTTGTCTACAATTGCGTTCAGTTGTTCAGTTTTTTTCTGCCTGGGTGCAATGCGTTTTGATGCGTTTTTCATGCACGTGATAAAAAACTAAAAGTTTACAAACAATATCTCCTAGCAACCTGGTGGTGAGCAGGGTGACGTCGACGCAGGTGAATGAAGATAGAAGATTTCCATCTTTATTCAGCAGGACCTGTGCCAACATCACCACGCTCACCATGTTGTGAGCGCGGTGACATTACCAAAGGTACTTTTCCTGCCAGGTCCTGAAAGAAGACGAGCGGATGAGGTGAGTAATTAAATATTTTATTATTTTTTAACCCCTCAAGCCACATGTTACTTAGCATTCTATATTAAGAATGTTATTATTTTCCCTTAAAACCATGTTATAAGGGAAAATAATAAAGTTCGGGTCCCTATCATCTTCTAGCAACCATCCGTGAAAATCACACTGCATCCGCAATGCTTATTTTCTTCAACATCTTCAGGCTGTTGCCAATCTTCTTGTAGCCTTGGCCATCTTTAGGTAGAGCAAAAATTATTTTTTACAGATCCTCAGAGAGTTATTTGCCATGAGGTGCCCCATTAAACTTCCAGTGACCAGTATGAGACAGTGTGAGAGCGATAACACCAAATTTAACACACCTGCTCCCGATTCACACCTGAGACCTTGTAACACTAATTATTCACATGACACCGGGGAGGGAAAATGGCTAATTGGGCACAGTTTGGCCATTTTCACTTAGGGGTGTACTCACTTTTGTTGCCACCGGTTTAGACATTAATGGCTGTGTGTTGAGTTATTTTGAGGGCACACCAAATTTACACTGTTATACAAGCTTTACACTGACTACTTTACATTGTATCAAAGTCTCAGATCCTCAGTGTTGTCCCATGAAAAGATAGAAGAAAATATTTTCAAAAATACGAGTGGTGTACTCACTTTTATAAGATACTGTAGCTAATACATTATTTTACCTGTAGATTCACAGCCCCTTCCTCTTGGCACCTCCCCGCTGCTCTTGACTGAATGTCCTGGGGCCCAAATAATTTACTTAGAAAAAATTGGAGTGTTCAAAGCAGGCCCAGTCACCTGAATACTTTAGCTAGGAATAATGAAATAGTACTCCATACAGGCTCTCTAAAATATACAAAGATTCCCTCAATCTATGTTGGACAGGCTGTAATCAAGTCGGCACATTACTACATATATTTTGGGAATGCCCAATCATTACAGATTTCTGGAAAGAAATTGCCCTTCTAATCCACTCTTCACTTAACATCAATCTACCATTTAACCCTGACACTTTTTTGTTAACACTTGATATTGATAGGTACTCGGTCCCCCAAAGTACTGTATAGCGCAAAAATATCATCATCAACTCCTCACTTGTCTCAAATAATTAGGAAGGTAAATGTAAATTGTAGCTTTAAAAAAATTATTGCCAGAAGCAACAATACACTTAATAAATACAGAAAAAATCTGACACCATGGTCTACATCAGGGGTCCTCAAACTGCGGCCCGTGGGCCACATGCGGCCCGCCGAGGAAACTGATCCGGCCCGCCTGGTGTTTTTGCCGTTTCTCACGGCTCAGCAGGGCGCCGCCACCTCCTCCCAGTGGAGAGGCGAGGGGGCTGCAGCGGACAAAGAGAGGGACTGACAGTGTAGCGTGGCCGAGCTCTGTCTGGTCCGCGGTACAGGAACTATTGTTTGCTGTATCCTGTACCCGGCCGGACTGACAGGAAGTGCTCACTTAGTGTGCGCTTCCTATCAGTCCGGCCGGGTACAGGAAACAAATGCTCCTGTACCGCGGACCTCACAGAGCTCGGCCACGCTACACTAGGGGAGGGGGTGAGTAATGAATGAGCAGTGTGAAAAGATGATGAGGGAGGGGCGCTGAGAAAAAGAGTGACACGAAGGGGGGGGTGACAATGGAGGGGGGCTGAGAAAGAGTGACAAGAAGGGGGTCTGAGAAATGAGAGTGACAAGGGAGGGGTCTGAGAAATGAGAGTGACAAGGGAGGGAGGGGACCTGAGAAATGAGAGTGACAAGGGATGGAGGGGCCCTGAGAAATGAGAGTGACAAGGGAGGGAGGGGTCCTGAGAAATGAGAGTGACAAGGGAGGGGTCCTTAGAAATAAGAGTGACAAGGGAGGGAGGGGCGCTGAGAAATGAGAGTGACAAGGGAGGGAGGGGCCTGAGAAATGAGAGTGACAAGGGAGGGGTCTGAGAAATGAGTGACAAGGGAGGGGGGAATGAAAGTGACAAGGGAGGGAAGGGTCTGAGAAATGAGAGTGACAAGGGAGGGGGCTGAGAAATGAGAGTGACAAGGGAGGGGGGAATGAAAGTGACAAGGGAGGGAAGGGTCTGAGAAATGAGAGTGACAAGGAAGGGAGGGGGAATGAGAGTGACAAGGGAGGGGGGGGGGGGTGAGAAAGAGAGTGACAAGGGAGGGGGGGGAATGATTCCCATTGAAATACTGGCAAATATATATAATTGCTCATAGTTAAACTATAGTCCGGCCCTCCAACGGTCTGAGGGACCGTTAACGGGCCCCCTATTTAAAAAGTTTGAGGACCCCTGGTCTACATCAAGGTACTTTTCATTATTAGACAGTAGAGATGAGTGAATCGAAGCTGACGAAGTGGAATTCGATCCAAATTTAAGGAAAAACTCGATTTGCACCGAATGCGAATTTCCTTACGCTTCGTGGTAATGAATTGCATATTTTTCTAAAATGGCTGCTGCACGTGTGAGCACATGGAGCAAGGAACTCTGGGAAGGCGGCATCACCCATAATGCCATGCATACAGCCAATAAGCAACCAGTTCTGTGATGTCACAGCCCTATAAATAGCCTCAGCCATCTTGGATTCTGCCATTTTCCAGTGTACTTAGTGCAGGGAGAGACGTCAGCAGGTGCTAGGGACAGGACTAGAAAAAACCTAATTGTGATAAAAAAAATTGATTTATAAGTTCATGGAAAGATTACTGAAGGTGTAGGGAAAGGATAGGGAGGAATAATTCCACAGCATTTATGTAGAACAGGGTTCAGTAGGGGAGGTTACAGCCTGGGTAATAGGAACAATCCAATTACACTTTGCTGCACTGACTGGGGACCCAAATTGCCATTATACGGCTCTGTAATTCCAGCAAATGGTTCTTGTTATTGGGGTGCAAGTGCTGTTTGATACAGGCATTAACAGGGTTTGTTACAAGGAAATATTAAGTCTTATTTACCCTTGTGCGGCGCAGTTAAATGTTTTAAATAATTTTTTGGCTTGTATTAGTGGGGAACAAAAGGGCTTATTAGGGCTGTGTGGTGAATTGCAAAGATTACAGCCTTTTTTGTCATGTATTAGTGGCAAAAGAAAAATATATTTGCCGTTCAGCGTGCAGTTATATGTTCTAAAGCCCTTTTTGCCATTTATTAGTGGCAAAAATAAAATATATTTGCCATTCAGCGGTGCAGTTATATGTTCTAAAGCCTTTTGTGGCATGTATAAGTGAAAAAAGAAAAAATATATTTGCCGTTCAGCCTTGCAGTTATATGTTTTAAAGCGCTTTTTGCCATGTATTAGTTACCCCAAGAAGAACTCGCCTGTCCACCCAAAATGTGGAGAGACTGTCCTTTGTCAAGATGAATCCGGCGTGGATCATCCAGTATTTCCAACCACCAATGCCTTATGCATCAGACTAGTTCATTCATGGTGCCACACCAACACTTTGACAAAAGAGACCGGTTTCTTCTGGTTACCTGCCTCAGCTACTATTCTGATGTTGCCACCTGCCTGATGCCACACATCTGATGCCAAGTGCTCCTTCTTTCACCCACCATCTTCAACTAGTACTCGTATTGCCAGCCACCTCCCCACTCTGTCACCGGGTCACTCTTTGGTCTCCTGATGCTGATTCAACCTCCTCACTAGGTGCAGTTATATGTTCTAAAGCCTTTTGTGGCATGTATAAGTGCAAAAGAAAAATATATTTGCCGTTCAGTGGTGCAGTTATAGGTTCTAAAGTGCTTTTTGTCGTGTATTTTTGGCAAAAGTAAAATATACTTGCCCTTCAGTGGGGCAGTTATATGTTCTAAAGCCTTTTGTGGTGAGTATTATAGGCAAAAGAAAAATATATTTGCCATTCAGCCGTGCAATTATATGTTCTAAAGTGCTTTTTGTCGTGTATTAGTGGCAAAAGTTAAATATACTTGTCGTTCCGCGGTGCAGTTATATGTTATAAAGCCCTTTTGTTGTGTAATAGTGGCAACATAAAAATATATTTGCCTTTCATTGGTGCAGTTATATGTTCTAAAGCCTTTTGAGGCGTGTATTAATGGCAAAGTAAAATATATTTTCCGTTCAGCGGTACAGTTATATATTCTAAAGCCTTTTGTAGCGTGTATTAGTGGCAAAAAAAATATATATTTGCTGTTCAGCGGTGCAGTTATATGTTCTAAAGCCTTCTGTGGTGTGTATTAGTGGCAAAAGAAAAATATATTTGTTGTTCAGCCGTGCAATTATATGTTCTAAAGTGCTTTTTGTCGTGTATTAGTGGCAAAAGTTAAATATACTTGTCGTTCCGCGGTGCAGTTATATGTTATAAAGCTCTTTTTGTTGTGTAATAGTGGCAACATAAAAATATATTTGCCTTTCATTGGTGCAGTTATATGTTCTTAATCCTTTTGAGGCGTGTATTAATGGCAAAGTAAAATATATTTTCCGTTCAGCGGTACAGTTATATGTTCTAAAGCCTTTTGTGGCGTGTACTAGTCGTAAAAGAAAAATATATTTTCCGTTTAGCGGTGCCGTTATATGTTCTAAAGCCTTCTGTGGCATGTATTAGTGGCAAAAGTAAAGTATATTTGCAGTTCAGGGGTGCAGTTATATGTTCTAAAGCCTTCTGTGGCGTGCATACGTGGAAAAAAGAAAAAATGTATTTGACATTCAGAAGAGCAGTTATATGTTCTAAAGCCTTTTGTGTCGTGCATAAGTGGAAAAAAGAAAAATATATTTGCTGTTCAGCGGTACAGTTATATATTCTAAAGCCTTTTGTGTCATGTATAAGTGGAAAAAAATAAGGGCCTATTTGCTGTTCAGCAGTGCAGTTATATGTTCTAAAGCCTTTTGTGGTGTGTACTAGTGGCAAAAGAAAAATATATTTGCCATTCAGCAGTGCAGTTATATGTATCTAAAGCCTTCTGTGGCATGTATTAGTGGCAAAAGTAAATTATATTTGCAGTTCAGTGGTGCAGTTATATGTTCTAAAGCCTTCTGTGGCGTGTATAAGTGGAAAAAAGAAAAATATATTTGCCGTTCACCGTGGAAAAAATAAAAATATATTTGCCATTCAGTGGTACAGTTATGTATAGTAAAGCCTTTTGTGTCATGTATAAGGCTACATGCGCACGACAGTGAAAAACGAACATGTGATGTACATTTTTTTAACGGCTATGAAATGGACATTTTAAAACCAATGGTAGTCTATGGGGTTATTCACATGACAGTTTTTTGACTGTCAGTGAAAAACGGACGTCAACATATAGAACATGCTCTATCTTGTCCATTTTTCACTGACAGACTGCCCCATTACAATTGAATGGGTCCATTTTTAACGTCCGTTTCTCAGACAGGCATCAGTGAAAAAAGTCCTTTAAAAATGTCTGTTTTTAACTGACGTTTTTTTTCACTGTCATGTACATGTAGCCTAAGTGGACAAAAATAAGGGCCTGTTTGCCATTCAGCAGTGCAGTTATATGTTCTGAAGCCCTTTTTGGCGTGTATTAGTGGCAAAAAAATATATATATTTGCCGTTCAGCAGATATGTTCTAAAGGCCTTTTTGGCGTGTATTAGTGGGGAAAAGGAAAAGGGTGTTGAAGTGAGAAAATTACAGCCTTTTTTGGTGTGCATTAATGTATTAGTAACTAGCAGAGTTTGACCTGGAAATGCTCCCCTGCCCGGCCAGTAGTGTGGCATCAGAGTGGGTGTTTAGTGCGGCGGGGGCCATAGTTACCCCAAGAAGAACTCGTCTGTCCACCCAAAATGTGGAGAGACTGACCTTTGTCAAGATGAATCAAGCGTGGATCAGACAGGATTTCCAACCACCAATGCCTGATGTATCAGACTAGATCATTCATGGTGCCACACCAACACTTTGACAAAAGAGACCGGTTTCTTCTGGTTACCTGCCTCAGCTACTATTCTGATGTTGCCACCTGCCTGATGCCACACATCTGATGCCAAGTGCTCTTTCTTTCACCCACCATCTTCAGCTAGTACTCGTATTGCCAGCCACCTCCCCACTCTGTCACTGGGTCACTCTTTGGTCTCCTGATGCTGATTCCACCTCCTCACTATGTCCCCTTGCCCCTTTTGGTCTCCTGATGCTGCTGCCACCTCCCCTCTCTTTCACTGGGTCACTCTGTGGTCTCCTGATGCTGCTGCCACATCTACACTATGTCACCTTGCCACTCTCTGGTCTACTGATGCTGCTGCCACATCTACACTATGTCACCTTGCCACTCTCTGGTCTACTGATGCTGCTGCCACCTCCACACTATGTCACCTTGCCACTCTGTGGTCTCCTCATGCTCCTGCTACCTCCACACTATGTCACCTTGCCACTCTGTGGTGTCCTGATGATGCTGCTACCTCAACACTATGTCACCTTGCAACTCTGTGGCCTCCTGATGCTGCTACTGCCACCTACACACTGTCATTGTGCCACTCTGTGGCCTCCTAATTATGCTGCTGCCACCCCCACTCTTTGTCATTGTGCCGCTCTGTGGCCTCCTGATGCTGCTGCCACATCCACACTGTCATTTGGCCACTCTGTAGTCTCCTCATTCACGTGTCATGTCTGTTTTGGATCCACTCCTTTTTTTTTGGCATTAGAAATTCTGATGGATTACTGACCAAATGCTGACTGATTGAAGGCGGAGGCTCAACAGACAGGATCCGTTTTTTGGGGGTTATTGTTGTGATGGATAAGAGGAAGGGCAAAATAATCAGTGACATCAACACAAACTTACTGCTCACACCTTCTCCACTCTGTCAGGGGGGGCTCTACTTGTATAAGCGTTTAATAGATAGGGTTCTGTAGACATCTATGTATATGGAATCAGCTGACGACAGTGTAAAAGGAGTGCGCTAGTTATTGGCGCCAACATCGACCTCTAAGGCTGTGTTCATAATTGATTTATTTGGTCAGTTTTTGCCCACTGACTGCCCAAATAAGTGAAGTGTGCAGTGATTCTAAGAGTGACGCCTGTCATTTGCATGTCATAATGGCTAACAGTATTATTTAACTACCACAGCAGACTCCCTATGCGTTTTACTACAAGGCACAGTCTTCTACACGACTATAAAGGCTCTCTGAAGCCAGGAAATGGCGTTTTTTTAACGCCATTCTCCGCAAATAAATTCGGATAGAACCACATTTTTTCAAAAAATTTGTTGAACCGATTAAATCAAATTTTTTGTAAATTCGCTCATCTCTATTAGACAGCTAAATTAGGTTGTGATGTGCATTTTTTCCTTTGCATAAGGGACCTAAATAGGCTTTCTAAGTTCTCTCTAGTTATCTATCTTTTTGTTTATTTCATCTCCATCCTCATCTATCAGTTTATTTATTCTTCTACCCTTTGACATACAGTACACAATACCTTTTTGGCCACATGAAGCAAGCACCAAATAGAAGGTTGCTTCATTGAAGCACAATAAAGAATACGATGATGCTTTACATAAAATAAGGAATGTTATCTGAATAATTGTATTATATTGGAACTTATATTCTCCTCTCATTACCTGATTATAGTAGTATTCTGCCTGACACTGTAACAAATCAAACTGTATTGCACTTTCTTTAAACGTTTAAAATGAAAAACTCAATGAAAACTATTGAAACAGAAATAGTACCCCAGCTCTATTTTGTTGGTTTTTGGAACTGAGGCCATGAGCAGGGGTGCACAACCTTTTTTTGGTCTGAGAGCCGCATTGTCACATCGCTCTATTTCAAGGGGCAGCAAAGAAAAAAAATGTTGATTGGCACTCATTTGCATCAGCCTATTACACAAGCCAATGTAAAATGACTGGGGAGAAATGATCGCTATCACAGTCATTCCTCCTTCATTTAGCTACACAGTGATCCCTCAAGATACAATGGCCTCAGGATACAATATTTTCAACATACAATTGTCTTTTCTCACCCATCGTAAGTTGAAACTTGACTCAACATACAATGTCTCAGACTCACATCTAACCAATCAAGGAAACTCCCCTGGTAAAATAGTTGTATTAGTTGCTAATTAGCAGCTATTCCTGACTGTTATATGTAAGGACTTTTTTTTATCTGTCTTAGTTATCTGCTTATTTTTCTTAAATCTTCATTTTCTCTTATCTTTGATGATAGTTTGGGGCTTTGCAACCAATTACTCAACTTACAATGGTTTCAACATACAATGGTCATCCTGGAAACAATTAATATTGTATCTTGAGGGACCACTGTATTGATTATCCATAGCATATTCCTGATTATACAGGCCAGTTATCAGGAATGAGCATTTCTATGAACACTTGTTCCCAGTAATTGACCTGAATATCCCACAGTGTATTAGGGTCTTAAAGGGAGTTCCCAGTAAAAATGATTTTTTTAAGAAATTCCTGCAGCTTGGCCCCTGAAACAAAACTTTCCTGCTCCCCGCTGTTTTGGTCATCCATACTGCCCCCACTGCCTCCATCTTCCGCTGTTTTCATCTGGCAGTGCATGGCCACATGTACCTCTCAAGTCAATGACTGGCTTCAGCGGTGATGTGGCCACAAGCAGCATGTCACCACTGAAGCCTGTCATTGACTGGAGCGGTGTATGATTATGCCAATGCAGTGCCAGGTGTAAACAGCGCAGGAACCGGAGGCAGCAGGGGCAACGTAAAGGACCAGGGAGGCATGGACCAGGTACAGATGTAGCATCCCCAGACAGGGAAAGGTTTCTTATGTGGTCGGCCCTGTCGGGGCAGGTGCTCTGTGTCAGCAGGCAGGTGCAAAAATAGCCCCTTTCACCTGAGATAGGTATGGAATATTTTAAGGGTATACAGGAGGATTCCTTGCCACTAATTGACACAAGCAGCACAGGTCACTGGGGCCGGCTATTATCTCACCTGCTGGATCTACCTGGCATATACCTGTGACTGATACGATACGACGGGGTAAGATCCATCCTATTTTCTCCACCTTCTAAAAATTTCAGGTATTGCTGCCAATTATTTTAATCCTTTATGGCTTGTGAGCAAATATAATCTCGGTTTGTATATTTATGCATTTTTGGGTGTTTTCCAGTCTCCTCACTACAATATGATAGAAGACTTTTCACTGTCAAGGTAAAAGTTACGTTTTAGGAATTCCTGTCCACTAGGTGTTTTTTTATATAATTTGGAGGTGTGACTTTATAATTCAGCGTACGATTTATCGCGTGCCCAGAAGTAAATTGAGATTACAGATGTAGCAGGGGTAACACACACACTCTTAACTCAAATTTCTTAACTCATCACGTTATCTTGAAACAACAGCCATTGAAAAGCAATTGCTTAACGCATTTAGTTGCATTTAGTTTACATAACATGTCTCATAAAGCATGTGTGTTAACCCTGCTACATCCGTAAGTATGAATCTTCTGTTTCAGGAGCCATGCTGCAGGAACTTTTACTTCCATCCTGCCTCCTATTCATAAATCAGCTCTTTCCTTCACTGCAGAGTATGGCGCTCATTGGTTATTACCAACTCCTGCCCCCCAATTACCGGCGCCATGTAATAGCCAGTCAGCACTTTCCCTTACTAGTGGGGAAAGCTCTTATTGGTTAACCCTAATAAGCAGGGCTTATTCTTCTTTTTTTTGTTATTTAGCGCATGTAGTGGGTCACACGGTTGAAACTTTTTTATGTGCTGGGAGTACAAAAATAATTTGTGTAACAATTTTTTGCTGACACATAGGGCCTTATAATTTACTTTTTAGTTTTATTTGGGGGAAACCGTACAAAACATTTTTTTTTTCAAACTGTAGCTCCTTATTCTTTAAACATGCAAACATAATTATTATCATAATTAGTTCCCTATTTTGTGTCAGTCATTTTGTTATGTACGGGTAATATGCATAGTTTCATGTGAATGGGACGATAATGGTGACGGTTTTGGTTGGCGTGGGTGTTTTATCTTTTATGTATTTTATTTTATCTTTTTTTAACTTTTTTTAACATAAAATGACTTTTGGGGGACACTGACACTTTGTTAATTTTCCACTTCCTCCTTTTTATTTTTTTATTTTTATTTGTATTTTATGAAGATTTTATTGTATTTTTTTATAATTGGCTTATTACTTATTTTTTAAATATATTTTTGCCACATAATATGTCCCCCAATAGGTCATAAAAATACTGTTGGGGGACAATGAACACATTTTTTTTGCACTTTTTCTGTTTTTCTTTTATTTTTAGCGGTTTTTTTTTTTTTTAGAATTTTCAATTTTTTTTGCCACATCATATTTTTTCTTTTTTCTTTCTTTTGTGTTTTATTATATTTTTTTTTAAATAATTTTTTAAGCTATTTTTTAATATATTTTTTCTCCACATAGTTTGTCCCCAAGAGGTCACTGAAAGACCTTAGGGAGACCATAGGAATTTTTTTTGCACTATTTCTACTGTAACTGGGGCAGCCAAAGGAGCCCCAGTTACAGGGGAAACCAGCCTCCTGTGGGAGAAAAAAAAAAAAAAAGGAAAGTCGGAGGTTTGCAGAATAATTTTTTCTCTAAAAGAATATATTAGCTAGAAATGATGAATTTGTGTCCAGTTGGTGGAGCGATTTGTCTGGTAATATCATAGTTGTGACCATAAATGAATACAATAATGATGCAGAATAATTTTTTCGCTAAAAGAACGCATTAGCTACATTGAATTTAGGTTGAGTTGGCGGAGCGATTTGTGTGGTTCATTCCGATAACAAACGAGACTCCTCCATTGCCTTCAGCAGTAACTGTCTGTGATGCCCTTAGATGTCCGGGACTGCACATGCGCTACACTGAAGGGACTGCCGTGTGTCTACCCTTCGCCGTCAGGTGTGGGTAACCCACTCAATGCAACTCATCATAGGAATCGGAGATTGCTATACAGACGCAGAATAATTTTTTCACTAACAAATCGTATTAGCGATGATGAATTTAGGTCCACTACACACTTGTACAATGCGAAATATTGCATACAGCAATATATTACACCAGCAGCGACAGTTCATGAAGTTAAGAAGCTTATAGTTGAATCTTTAACTGTGGCCTAATACTGATGCTATGTAACGCAACAGCTAACAGAAGCCATTTGCTATAATAAGTTTCGCTCCACTGCAGTTGAACAGGGAAAAATATTTAACTGTGGCTTAATACTGAGTCTATGTAACTCAACAGCTAATGGATATAGTTTCTATAATAAATTTGGCTCCACTGCTCATTTGAACAGGGAGAAATATTTAACCGTGACCTAATACTGACAATATGTAATGTAACAGCTAAAAGAATGCATTCGCTATGATACATTTCGCACCACTGCACAGTTGAAAAGGGCAAAATATTAAACTTTTTCTCTACTCGCCCTCTCCAATATTCTTTTTTTAAACCAGTTTTCAGCAACACTATTGCTAGTGAATGAGCAGTTGTCATGTCTCTCCCTATGCTCAGCTTACAGAACAATGGTGGAGACCAAGCGGGATGAGGGTTAATAGGGCTGTGAAATCACAGGGGATGGCCATCTGTGGATTGGCTGGCTGCAGGGCATTATGGGTGATCTCACATTCCTGTGCTTCTTACTTTCACTTTGTAACACGTGCAACTGCCATTTTCGGAAAAACTGATTCATTACCACGAAATGAGAGGAAATTCGAATTCATTGTGAATCAAATTTTTCCTAAACTTCTAATCAAATTCCACTTCGGATGCTTTGATTCACTCTTCAACTCTTGAACTCTTTTAGTGAGTTAACCATGACCACCTCTTCTGGCAGAGAGTTCCATAGTCACAATGCTCTTGCGGTAAAGTATTCTCTTCTATGTTTGTGTAGAAAACATCTTTCCTCTAGACGCAGAGGATGTCCTATCGTAACAGTCCTAGGTATAAATAGATCATGGGAGAAATTTCTGTACCGACCTAAACTAAAAAACCCTAATTTTGACAATCTTTCTGGTACTATAGTCCACCCATTCCAATATTATTTTAGTTTCCCTCCCCAGAAACCCCCTCCAGCTCAGCTATGTCTGTCTTGTGAACAACTTACAAGAACCCCACAAAAACAGCAAACAAAAGATCAGAGGCCATAGATAACCACCATTCCATATAGACCATAAAAAGCAAACAATATTTATTCATACAATAAATCTATTACAAAAGGTTCCACTAAAAATACGAGTAAGCAACCAAACAACCTTGCTTGGTTGCTTTCTCATATCTTTAGTGAAACCTTTTGTAATAGATTTATTGAATGAATACAATTTACATTATTTTTATAGAGAAAGTATTCAGAGTCCCTTTGTTTGCTTTTTTTGGTCTATATGAACTGTCTTTCTTGTGCACAGGAGACCAGAATTGTAAACAATACTCCATGTGCAGTCTGACTAGTGATTTGTAAAGTGGCAGGACTATGTTCTCATAACGGGCATCTATGTGTATGTCCTTTTGTTGCAACCCAAAATCTTATTGGCCTTGGCAGCAGCAACCTGACCATGGTTTCTACAGTTAAGTTTGCTGTCCACAAAAATTCCTAAGTCCTTTTCCATGTCATGGTTACCTAGTGTTTTACCATTTAGCATATACTGGTGACTTGCCTTATTGCTTTCCATGCACATAACCTTACATTTGTCAATGTTAAACCTCAACTGTCACTTCTCTGCCCAAGCCATCAATCTATTTAGATCTATTTGTAGCTGTATGCTGTCTCATGTTAATTACTTTACACAGGTTAGTTCCATCCACAAAAATTGATATTTTACTGTCCAAACCTTCTACAAGATCATGAATAAAAAATAATGATAATAGGCCCAATACTGACCTCAGAGGTACCCCACTAGGGACAGTGACCCAATCTGATAATGTACTGTTAATAACCACCCTCAGTTTTCTATCACTGAGCCAATTCGTTACCCACATGCACACATTTTCTCCCAGTCCAAGTATTCTCATTTTATGTACTAACCTTTTTGTGGGACAGTATTAAATGTTTTGGAGAAGTCAAGATATACGATATTCCAGCTCACCATACGTTTCTTCTGCACAGAACAGACCGGACAAGTTCTTGTTGTACAGACAAAAGAGAGGTTTCAGCATCCAGGAAAAATATAGCCAACTTCTTTATTGAACTTCAGTTACAAATCAATAATAGAGAAATTAACGCCCTCCACCACTCGGTTAACATGTTTCGAACCAGTATGGTTCCTACTCATAAGCTATGAGTTAATTGATTTGTAACCAAAGTTTAATAAAGAAGTTGGCAACATTTTTCCTGGATGCTGGAACCTCTCTTTTGTCAGTACACTGTTTCTGCCTCCTCAGATGGCTATATGGTCATGGAATAGGGTTTGTCAGCATTTAAGCAACCAAGCATGACTTTTGCCATACTCATTATCCAGTTCACTAAGGCTCCCTGTCAAACTGTGTTGGTCAGGGCCAGCATTATCATCATCATCATTAGCAACACATCTGCAATACCGTGTCTGCCTTGTTCACTAGCTGTTCTTGGGAAAGTAGTGGTTGATGATGATGACAAATCACCACCAACCACCACCAACTGAGCTTGGTAGTGGACAAAAATGCCTGTGAGTTATAACGTGAAAGAAAAAATGCTCTTCACTGAAGAAAAGCTTTCCACCTTAGGGCTCATGCAGACGACCGTATGCCCTCTGATACATACGGTCCGTGAGCGGGCCCGGAGCAACATTGATCATGTGCAGGGGAGCGCACAGCATCATAGGTTACTGTGATACTGTGCACATCGGGTCACTCGTGGTGATATTGTCCTGCACTCATAAGATCATATGAGTGCGGGACAATAGTCCCGCAGGTGACCCGATGTGCACAGTATCACAGTAACCTAGTAACCTACCCACAAAAACACTGCGGGCGCAGCAGCTAATGTTCGTATGGATCCACAATAGAACCAGAGTGTAATAAAAAATAGTGTGTATACTGTGTATGCAGCAAGCAAACTGTGTTTTCGGTGTATAACGTTTTATCAAAAACCTGGTTAGAAGGGCCTGGCTGCTTCTAACCTGAGAATCTGGAAGTGTTATAAAAGGGCAGACAGCACACTAGCTGATGTCTCTATGCTCCGATGTGAGTAAAAAAAAACTGTGTGTTTTCATTTTTAATAATTTGTCCTATATTTCTTATTCCATATCTAATCCGTTTAGCATTATCCATATGAGCAAAGTCTTGAAAATGATTATTAAACTATAGGAGAGTATCTTCATAAAACCCTATCTTGCCCACAATTCTTTTATACTTTCCCAAATGTTATTCATCATTCTGAAAGATGCAAAATTTTTAAATCTTGGGAAAAGATGTATACCCATTTCTAAGATATTACAGATACTATATTGTGGTAGATGTCTACCTATAAGTTTTATCTCTGAGTTGAAGAGGCCAGTGCGTTCCCAATCCAAGATGCCCCTAAATTGGCCCACCAAATATTAAAGTCTAATATCAGGTACAGACAACCCCCAAGGTTTTTCCAGATTCCAATTTTCCCTTTTATTAAATTAATTAAAGGAACAACATTTAGCTTATAATAGTCGCGGACATCATCCGTGATAAAAATTCCTAGATATTCTTTTACAATTAAATTTCCTGGAACAAATCCCCCAATAGGGTCCAATGGAACACAAGCAGACTTGTCCCAATTGTCTCCATTTATAATAGTATTTTTACCTATTAAAAGGTCTACTGTGTCAACTGGTGGCAAGGAAAGAAATGGGGGAAAAAAAGACTATCTACTAATTATGTCACACTACCGACACTGTGGAACCACAAGGCACAGTGGAACAACTTATCGCAGAGTGAAAACGCGCATTCTTGATTGGTCACAATAGCACCTTTACTGCCAGCAAGACTCGGAATGCAGCGTCTGGGGGAGGGGGCAAGGGTCTGGTTTACAGCTGATTTGCCTGGTGCATACAACTGCATGATTACATCTACTTTCAATCCTGGCAGCATGTTACATCTGGAGCCTGGCTCAGACTGATCCACAGGGGCACAGGTGAATCCCCCGGTGGGCCACTAGTTTCCCACTCCCTGCACAAGTAGACTTACTGCACTACATACATATATTCAATGTACTTCACCTCAACCAGCCTATGTTCATATAAAAAAAACTTGTTAGATTATTATATTGGAATGTATGTGTATGGTGGTCCCCCAAAATACTTTTTACTGGCGGGCCCTAGGAACCCCAATCTGACACTGTCTGGAGCAGTAATATGTGTGATTTAAACCACAGGGTACATTATCTAATTTCCACATGTCACCATATATGAACTGCAGTCAAATCAGTATTGTCTAAGAAAGACAAATTAACTGAGTGTATTTGTAAACAGCATTCAGCACATATCTTCTAAATAGTAGAGTGCCTGAAATCTTTTTTATTGATTCAATATTTATGCAACAACAATTGCAACAATAAGTTACAATGTATGTTTTATAGACTTGATTGGCCTGGGCGAGAGTAGCCACTGGCCAGCAGTTGCTAAAGTACATCAAGTAGGGGGGGGGCGTGGCTAGCTAGACATGTGAGCGGTCGCACGCTGAGAGAGCTCCTGCACAGACCCGGCTATTTATCCTGCAAAACCCTCGATTTTACAACAAATCTCAGCCTGTGAGGTAGGGAACCGTTAACTTACCCACAGTGAAGCCTCCGGTGACACTGATAGACGGCCATGTCCAGGAAAAGAGACGGCAAAGGTGCAGACAAGGATCTCCAAGATGGCGCCGGGACTGGTACTCCGAAGCGGCGGGACCGCACCACGGAGCTGCAGAGGGAAGCGGCAGAGAAATTATGCCAATATGCTCGCTCCTCACAGGCTTCCAACCAGAGGAAGCGTCAGGAGGTTCAAGATACAGCGTCGACGGAACAAGGAGAGGAGTCGGAACTTGAAGGGCCGGAACCCTCGGTGCCTGCTCGTAAGTGTGCCAACAGGTTTGCGGCCTTGCAGCTAAATAGCGGCGAACAGGACTGTGAAGACGGCGACTCTGACGCTGGGGAACCCACCCTTAAAGATGTACTACATGCCATTACCAAATGTGGCAAGTCCCTCACAGCTCTAACTGCCCAGGTAGGCGCCATTAAGGAGGACATCTCCATTATGCGGCACGATTTCAAAAAGCTGGCAGAGCGCACTACCGCCCTGGAAGATAGACTGGGAGATGTTGAGGATGATATTCACCCTCTGAAAAGGGATGCGGCGGAACATGCCAGAATACTGAGTGTGATAATGGCTAAACAGGACGATTTGGAAAACCGTTCGCGCCGTAACAATGTGCGCATAGTTGGTGTACCGGAAAAGGTGGAAGGCAGAAATCCCACCGAATTCTTTGAGACCTGGCTGAAGGAGCGGGTTGGCCAAGATAATCTAACTCCTCTGTTTGCTGTTGAGCGTGCACATAGAGTGCCCACTAGACCTCTACCACCAGGGGCCCCTCCGAGAACGGTCCTGGCCAAAATATTGCATTACAGAGACCGGGACATTCTTCTCCGCAAGGCCAGAGAGCTGCCTGACCTTTCCCTGGATGGTCACAGGATTTCGCTGTTCCCAGACTACTCAATGGAAGTGCAGAAAAGGAGAGCCCGATTTATGGACATTAAAAAGCGGTTGAGAGATTTGGGAGTTCCTTATTCAATGATATACCCAGCCAAACTGCGAATAGTGGCCCTTAACACCACTAGCTTCTTTGAAGATCCTAAGGAGGCGACCAAATGGCTGGACAGGAATGAAGGACAGATCCGGGTGGAGCAACAACATCCTGCCTGAAGGGACTAATTCCTGACTAGGAAATGGTTTGCATGGACGTTTATGTATACTGCCGTTTTCATATTGTTTTCTTATGGTATCTACCCCGGGAGCTGTTATAACGGGGATCTATTATGTAAGATAGGAAGTGGGTTCTCCCTATGTCTATTTGTGATTATGCATAGTTGGCAGTGTAGCACAAAAACCAGCATGGCCGCTACATTCAGTTATGATGCAACTTCTGGATGGGGGGTCATATAGTGGAGGCTCTGTCTTGTGTATCCGCAGAGGGTAATGAGTATGAGTATATGTGTACGTATGTACCAAATCTGTTCATTGTTGCCGGGAGACTTCAGGGGAGCTGAAGGGCGACTAGCTAACACTGTAGTGTGTTTTACAGTTGATTCTTAGCAAAGTGTCTTTTCCGGATTAAGCTTTAGCTGCGCTCCTCCCGCCAATACTGTTTGTTGGCTGAGGACTTTGCTGGACTTACCGACAGGTACTGTTTCTTCCCACGGGCCTACTAATAGGCGCACTGTGGGGCCGGTCGGGCAGCCCAGTATTTAGCAGCTGTTCTTAGTTCTGCCAATTAATGGCAAATGTTCAGCCGGGGGGGGGGGGGGGTTGGGATGGGGTGTGAGACTGAGCAGTTTCTATGATGAATGGTCGAATGACTGGATTTTTGGGGCCCTGTGTGGAGTGTGTCATCCTCCTCAGCGGTGGAAGGACCTGATTAGGGACCTGGATGGGACCTGTGTATCCTGCTGGGCTGTTTCTCACGTTACTAATGGCTAACTGTATTAAATTCCTTAGTTGGAATGTGCAAGGGATCAAGGACACAACCAAAAGGAGAGCGATTCTAGAGAGCTTCTGACCACTACATCCCCTCATATGCTGCCTACAGGAGACGCACCTATTGCCGGAGCAGGTACATCTACTCAGACCATCTTGGATGGGGATGGGGTTTCACTCCACGTATTCCACGTACGCTAGAGGGGTCAGTATTTTAATTCATAAAAACATCCAGTTTTGTTGTCTCTCCAGCAGGGTGGATGTTGATGGTTGTTTTGTTCGCCTATATGGTACTCTGTACAACCAGCCCTGTGTTATATGTGGAGTGTACATCCCACCGCCATACTCGCCACTTGTGATTAAAAAAATAATATCATTTATGGCGGATTTCCCTGGAGTGCCTGCTCTCATACTAGGGGACTTCAATAACGTATTGTGCCCTGGCCTTGATAGATTGGGGATGAATATGAGGGAACTCTCAGAGGAGCTCACACCATTCGGGAGACTCTTGCAGGAGGTATCCCTTATAGACATATGGAGAGAGAAGAACCCGCGAGTTAAACAATACTCGTGTTGCTCCAGTACTTTTGATTCATTGTCCAGAATTGATCTAGCACTAGTAAATATGGAAATGGGTAGATTGGTACAAGAAGTTACATATCTTCCTAGACAATTAACTGACCACTCCCCATTACTGGTCTCAGCTGCATTTAGACCCCCTAGAATAGGAAAGGGCAAAACATGGACATTTAACCCTTTTTGGCTATCCATTCTACCGGATGTTTGCAATATTAAGGGGCAATTGGAGGAGTTTTTCCAGACTAATCTACCAGGTGCTTCACGATTGATAGTGTGGGACACTATGAAAGCCTTCCTGAGAGGATTGCTTATAGCGCAGATTAATAGGAAAAAAACTGAAACCAGAGCTAAGGTGCAAGCTTTAACACAGGCAGTGGAAACGGCGGAAGCTAGATATGTTGAACAGCCGAATGATGACCATAAAGTGAGGTGGAAGAAGGCTCAGGAGGAATTAAATGATAGGCTACTACTTAACGCTAAGAATAAACAATTCTTCCATAAACAAGTGTATTATGAAGAAGGGGAAAAGACGGGAAGGATGTTGGCCTTGTTGTCCAGGGCACAGCGTTCCTCTAGTTATATACCAGCTCTTAGGAACATGGATGGGACTCAGTGTAGTGCCCCCGAGCAGATACTAGAGATAATGATGAGGTTTTATTCAAACTTGTATACCTCTCGACTAGCTGCCTCGGATAAAGACATAGACTCATTCCTGGCGGGCTTACAGCTTCCGACACTCACAACTGAGCAGAGGGATAACCTAGACTCCCCAATAACAATTACTGAGATGGAGACGGCGCTGTCGGGTATGCCTAATAACAAGGCCCCAGGTAGCGATGGGTTGCCGGCGGAGGTCTACAAGCGGTTTGCCCCGGTGTTGCTGCCTCAATTGTTAGAGGTCTTTAAGGAGGCAATGGAACAAAAAAACTGCCTACCAGCATGACCGAGGCGACGATTGTGGTCCTCCCGAAACCGGGTAAGGACACTCTGGAAGCCGAATCTTATAGGCCTATTTCATTACTACAGGTAGACATTAAGATTCTTGCTAAAATCTTGGCTAACCGTCTGAATAAGATTATATCTAGGATTATACACCCAGACCAGGCTGGCTTCATGCCCAATATGTCGACGGCAGTTAACATTCGGCGCTTATATTTAAACATCCAAAGCCAGGTCCACGCCTCGGGTGCGGCGGTCGCATCTTTTGATGCGGCCAAAGCATTCGACAGCGTGGAATGGAGATATTTGTGGAAGGTACTGCAGAAGCTAGGGTTTGGCCAGACCTTTATAGGATGGATTCAACTCCTTTATAATGAGCCATCAGCTAGGATTAGAGTCAATGGCGACCTGTCAGATACTTTTACACTACACAGGGGTACAAGGCAGGGATGCCCTCTGTCACCTTTGCTATTTGCAATCGCGATTGAACCTCTGGCAGAGGCTATTAGAACCTCTAATGAGATTGAAGGCTTTAGGTATGGCTCATTGGTAGAAAAAGTAGCGCTATATGCGGACGATCTATTATTATTCTTGGATAACTGGGAGGTATCTCTCTCGGCAGCAATGGAGGTGATTAACGGATTTGGGAAACTGTCAGGTTTATGTATTAACTGGTCAAAATCCACATTAATGCCGCTAAAAAGGGACAGTACCGAAGACAGCTCGGATGTGGAGGGTCTACGGGTGGTTCACTCCTTCAAATACCTGGGCATTCAAGTTTCATGCAGTGACCTGGACTTTGAGAGACTGAACATCACTCCTCTTTTGCAAAAGTTTAGACAGAAAGTAAATGCGTGGATAAAACTACCTTTATCTATTATAGGAAGGACAAATATGATTAAAATGATTATGATGCCCCAACTTCCGGTGTGGCTCCCTTTGAGACTCTTTTATGTAGTAAATGCAATATTTAGAGATCTTATTTGGAAGAAGGGAACGCCTCGAATTAAGCTGGCAACTTTATGTAGACCTAAAACTAGTGGTGGTCTGGGGGTCCCGGATCCGAGGATGTATTACCTAGCAGCCCAACTGCAGCATATGAGGGGATGGGAGTCGATTGACGGTTTGAATACGTCCAGTAAAATCATACATTCGCTGGTGGGGGGTAAAAATTCGAGGACGTCTCTGGAGGATGGCACACTCCATACAATGGGCAGCACGTATGGGATACTTCGGTGCATTCATGCTGTATGGTGGAAGGTCAGAGAGATCGTGGGTATACAGGGTTACACTGATCTCACTCCCATTAGACCGAACTTTATGTATAAGGAGGTGGACAAAGTTAGTGGAGTTCGGCTGTGGGAAACCAAAGGACTTAAATATATGAGGCAGTTATTTGATAATAATACCCTTAAAGAATACTCCCAACTGCAGGAGGAATTTGGGCTACAGAAGAATCACTTCTACATATATCTACAACTCAGGCATGCTTTAAGCTCTCAAGGAAAGATAGCTACTGTAGGCCCAGCACAGAAACACTCAGTTATAGATTTGGTGAAATCCAGTGGAGGTACAGCGGGAGTTATATCTTTGAACTATGCGTGCCTTATGGACACACAGTTTAAAAAACAGGAATTCCCACTATACAATAGATGGAAGAAAGATGCCCCTGATTTAACGGAGGAACAGTGGAACACTATTCTGGAGGAATTTACCCAGGTGGCAGTCAGCGAAGCACATAGGGTATCTCAACTCTTGTTACTGCACAGAGTGTATAGGACGCCGGTCCTATTAAAGAGAATGGGATACAGAGCGGATGACTGTTGCCCGAGATGTGATGTAGCGAATGCAGATCTTATACACTTAATGTGGAACTGTCCCAGACTGAGAAGGTATTGGACGGAAGTGGAGAGGATAGTGAAAAATGTATTTGATGTTACTCTTGATATGGATATAGTGACGTGCATATTAGGAGGTATAGATATACCAGCTCTGACACCTGAACGGAGACTTGCTGTCTTGCGAGTACTATACCTTGCTAGAAAAGTGATAGCGTACCATTGGTTGGATAGACAACCACCAGTGGTGTGCGAATTGGAAAATAAAGTACATATGATAGTACGTCTTTAAAAATATGTATACCAAAAGAGAAACAGCACAAAAAAATTTGAGAAGATATGGTCAATGTGGATTCAACATTATAATATCCAAGTGTGAAGGAATGAATGTGTGAATGTATGGTTCTTATACGTGGGAAGGGGTGAAGGGGGACAAAGAATTATGTAGAATGTGTCCAAATGAATCTTTTACTTTAAGTGATGTTTGTAATGGGGTTTGACAACTTCCTGTAATGGGGAGTCTATCTATCCAACTGAGCTATCTTGCTATCCGTACATGTATGTTCAACTGTTCTAATGCCTACTGATATGTGATAATATTATGTTACGGTACCGGACCTTGTGAACGAGATTGCTTCTAACTGCTCATGTCTCTGGGGAGTTTTGGTGGGTAGGATGGGAGGGGGTTAGGGGGGTTAAGGGATGTCTTGTCTCTTATTGTTTTGAAAATTTTCAATAAAAATTATCTGATTTAAAAAAAAAAAAGTACATCAAGTAGCAAACATCCCCGCTGACTCCAACCGGTGGTCACCAATAATGGTCACAATATCCTGGCTGCACTGAACCTGGGGGAAGTAACACATGCTTCCTGAATGGCCTTTAAAAAAAAACTGTACTGGCTTGCGCAAGCTGCTGGTAATGTCCAGGACACTGTCCCTCTTTTCAGCCACTCACACATGGTGAGGAATGCTCTCTGGACTTGGAGCATCAGAATGGACTGCAGCTACACAGCTTAATTTGTGATTAGGGTTGAGTATACACCTGGAAGTTCTGGTTCACGGGGTTCGGCCGAACTTCACCGCAAAGTTCGGGTTCGGGACCCGAACTTGACCCCAAACCCCACTGAAGTCAATGTGGACCCGAACTTTGGAGCACTAAAATGGCTCTAAAAAAGTCATGAAAAGGGCTAGTTGGCTGCAAAAGGAGGCAACATGGGGATAAGAACAGGACAATTGCCCTGCAAACAAATGTGGATAGGGAAATGACTTAAAATAACACAGAATACATAAAAATTAAAAGTAATAATCTTGAACTAGAAGGAGGATGTGGTCCATATGGAGTAGGAGGTTGAGACGGTGGTGGAAGTGGCAGTGTGGGTGGTAGCGGAGGTGGAGGAGGTAGTCACCAACACTGTGTTTTGTTTTTGTTTTTTTACATTTGGGTAGACCCCAAAACATTGGGTAATATAGAAAAGAAAACAAAGAGAAAGTGCGCTGGAGTATAACAAAGGCTGGGTGAGGCTGGTATACATGTCTACTTTGCACTTTGCACCCTGCTCCCTCTTTTGCTGTACTGGTAGCTCTGTGCTACCTCCACCTCTTCCTGCGAACTGCATACGTCACTCGCATGACCTTGATTCCATGTGGGGTCTAGGACCTCATAATCCTCCACATCATCTTCCACCCACTCTTCACCCCTGCCCTTCTTGTCGGTCTGCACACTGCAGAAAGCCACAACAGTTGGCACTTATGTTTCGTCATCATCAGAGACCTGCTGTGGTGGTCTTCCCATGTCCTCATCCTGAAACATAAGTGGTTGGTCATCAGTGAACTCAATATCTTCCACATTCTGGGGCAGGGCTATGTGGATGGCCCACGGAAACCCTGCCAGCATAGTCATCAAAAAGCATGCTGCATGACTTGGCGCTCAGACTGCTTGGCTGATTTGAAAGGGGGTGAGTAGAAAGAGAGATGCCCATGGTCTGCGGGTGCCAACTCTGAGCATTCAGCAGTGGACCGGGTGGGAGACAATGTGAAGAAACTGGAGGCACTGTCAGCCAACCAATCTACTATCACCTATACGTGGTCTGACTTCACCATTCGTAGAGCGGCATTCGGGCCGACAACTAATGCTGAACGTTCTGTCGCCTACGCACACCTGAGGAAGGTGTTTCATTTGTGCGTGTAGCTGGCACAGATCGACCACGTCCTCTCCCTGCAACAGGAGCTCCACCACCACCAGCACCATGACCAGGGCCACGTCCCTTATTTGACGCTCTCCTCATTCTTTGCGTTCACCCACCAAACTAACAGATGTATTTACAGAACATATTTCCCAGTCAGGTATGCAGTGCAGGGGTAGTTTGAAAGAAAAAAGGGGTACAGATCACCCAGCAATCTAAACGCCGAATTTACAGAATATATTTCCCTGTCAGGTATGCAGTGCAGAGGTAGTTTGAAAGAAAAAAGGGGTACAGATCACCCAGGAATCTAAATGCCAAATTTGCTGAATATATTTCCCTGTCAGGTATGCAGTGCAGCAGGAACATACCCTCCAAGCCACTTGTGAATGACTGGCCTGATAACCATGGAAATGTCCACCCACAATCTAAGAGCTGGATTTACTGATTTTCTTTCACTATCAGAAATGCAGTGCAGGCCGCAAAGGTACTTTCTAGCCCAAAAAAAAGTTTTTGTTTTTTTTAACCACAATGTCACAGATGGATTTAATGATTATATATTTCACTATCATAAATGCAGCACAGGTACTTTCTGGCAAAAAAAAAAAAAAAAGATTTTTTCACCCACAATGAAAAAGATGGATTTACGGAGGGGCGGAGCTAGCCACCAGAGTGAGAGGAGGCTGTGTGATAGAGCTCCTGCTGTTAAACCTGATAAAAATCGCCTTTTTGGAGTTTATTCACACCAAAAGCGTTTTTAAACGCTCCTCATTATCATCTGAGGTTACAGAGAACAAGTCTAATACTTTATTTGGACAGAAGACGACTTTTTATTCGTTTGAAACAGCCCTGCAAAGTGCGGCCTGCACAAGCTGGACGGCGCCGGTGGAAACCACTGCTACACGGCCGGCCCGGACTGAGGAGCCACTCAGGTCGGGATCCTGAAGGGGTGAGTGTTCTCTTTATACACCCCTGAGAGCCCTGTGACCGTCAGCGGGAGCCGCGATTAACTGCAAGCAGCCCCGACCAGGGAGAAGAACGTGACACTCGGCCTCCAGCGCCGACCGCCGGAAATTGCCGAGCAGAGACGAAGTGCCCTGCGCTTCCTGTCAGCAGCGGGAAGCAGCGCTTCGGCTCCCCTCATAATCCCTGCATAGACCGGTCGCTCTGCATCCAGCCAGAGCCTCCGGTTCTCACAAGCATTAACCATTAATAAAGCACTTGAGGGGACATAAAGAAGTGTATATAAACTCATCCCCTCGGTGGCTCAGATTAACCCTTTAAATACTGAGTCAGCCTGTGCAGTGATCCTGCCAGTTCCTGAACGCTGGGCCCCTTCTAGATCCGTTATATAGGAAGTCCCAGGAACTGTTGGGGTGTATAGAAGAGGGATTTGATCCCAGTTCTCCAGCTCCTACTCTGTCATACATACAGCCAGCCTCACTTCAACTGTATACATGAACTTCCAAAGTATTATGTACTAACTCCTCCATAAGGGGCCTCACCCCCAGACCTAAAAGAAACCATCACGTGAACTGTCCTACTAGTAGAAATCAGCACTCAAAATTTGCATTACCGTCGTGTGGTTTGGTCTGCTCCAGCTATCTATTGTTTCGCTCCTATCCTCACCATGGGAAAAACAAAGAATCTCCTAGACGGGAGCAAGCTTTCTAGAACACCGAGGCGCCCGCAAAGTACCTCGAGAGATCAAAAGCTATGCCCGGACGCTCCGGAATTTAAGCCGGATAAAACACCTAAAATGCAGGAGAAATACCAGCAGGAAACCCAATCTGCCTCAGACTCCGATGAAGAAGACTTGCAAGAACAAGACGATTTGCGACAGCATATTAAAAATATACCAACCATGGATCATATTAGGGGATTTTTTAAAGAAATGTCTTCATCGATTAAAAATGACCTTTCGGAAATCAAATCAGAGATCCGACAACTAAATGAAAGAATTGATACCATGGAAGAGTCAACAGACAAGGTTGTGAGCCACGCCATATATTTAGAAGAAAAAGTCAAGTCACAACAATCAGAAATAAGAGACCTCCAGCTACATCTGGACGACCTTGAGAATAGGTCCCGACGTAACAATTTGCGTATCAAGGGCGTTCCAGAGTCTGTGGAGGACAAAGATGTTCCCAAGGTTATATCCATGATCTTCCTCAAACTATTGGGTAAAGACTCATCTTTTGATTTGGGACTGGAGAGAGTGCACCGTGTGTTCCGTCCAAGAAATGCTCCGACGGACAGCCCGCGTGATATTCTATGCTACTTACTTAGCTTTACAATTAAGGAGGATATCCTGAAAAAAGCCAGATTTGAAAAGACTATTGAGTTCGAGGGAGAAAACATCTCGATTTATCAGGATCTATCTCGGCTCACTCTGGAGAAACGCCGACAGCTAATGCCCTTCACCAGGGAGCTACGCAGTAAGAACATTAAATACCGCTGGCTATATCCATTTGGACTTCTTCTGAGCCACAACGGGAAGCAACTAACCATCAGATCTCCTGAGGACTTAGCTTTTGCACTGGTCAAGCTCAACATGGAGCACATTTCAATACCAGAGTGGACTCTTGAGGATATATCGTCGTCCCCTCCACCATTGCCATCTCCTAACAAGTGGGAGCAAGTCGCCACCCCAGTGTCTAGAAGGAGAGAAGACGACGGCTCTCAAAGGCCAAGAGCTCCTAGGAAACTTCCCAGAGGTCCTAATCCGGGATCGAGGCAACACACGCCTGGCTGAGATGTCTTCATAAGCATATCCTTTTTCTTTAATCTATACTAAATTGAGTTACATTGGTTTTCCGTTTTTGTTTCTATTTCTAGGAACTGCCGTTCTCAATTTAGTTCAGAGATGCTGTATTCCCTCTGTATGATTACCTTTATTTGCATATTCCAGGTGTCTGAACCAGAGTTCGTGAGACACTGGAATATTGTTTGTCTTTGTTAGCTACATGCAATAGCTCAATGTTAGACTATTCACGTAACAGTTTTAGACATACGTTTTTCAGTTGGTCTGGGGATGAATCCCCTAAGTGTTATCTCTACATAAGTTTGTACCTGCCTTCCTGTGAAGGCATGTTCTCATTGTTACATTTATAACTTTTCTTGTGCTTCTAGCTCCCCCCCACGGGGACATACACACACCTCGGTGTGTACTATTTCAGACCAGCCATACAGCTGGTCTGACTTGTCCCGTTAACAGTTTAGGTACAGTTCCTCTACGCAGTGGAGGAGTACCTCCTTACCAATACCCTTCCTATACATTCCCTACCCTTAATTGTTTACTGTGGACTACGCTCTTGCTCACAGACTAGTGCAATAAACACTTTGCATATCTATGACCATGTCATCGATACAATTTGCGTCGTTTAATGCCAATGGTTTAAATGTCCCCTCCAAAAGAGGGCAAGTACTACATTATTTTAGAAAAAAACAGATTGACATCCTCTTTCTCCAGGAAACGCATTTTCGAAGAAACTCAACCCCGGTGATGAAAAATAAATACTATAGATTGTGGTTTAATGCTTGTTCACCAGATAAAAAGACTAAAGGCGTCTCTGTTGTTTTCCACAAACGGGTCGATTTTCAAAAAACAGATATCTTTACAGACCCCGAGGGACGATATATATTTGTAAAGGGGTACATAGGTGAAAACCTGTACACATTTGCAAATTTATATGCACCCAACGAAGGGCAACTGACTTTTTTCAAAAAGGTGTTTAAAGTATTAGATTCCTTCAGTGAGGGATGTCTAATTCTTGGAGGAGACTTCAACTTAGCTCCAGATCCTAGCTTGGACACCTCTAGAGGTAAATCCAGATACCCAATTAAACTTCATGAAAAATTTGATGATCTGATGAGAAACTATTTGCTAGTGGATATCTGGAGGATTTTGAACCCCTCAGGAAGAGAATATTCCTTCTACTCACATTCGTCCAATTCCCACTCCAGAATTGATTATTTTCTGATCAATCAGGTCAATATAAGCTCGGTTCTGAAAGTGGAATATGAAGTCCGACTCTGGTCTGACCACGCACCGGTCATTCTCTCTTTCCTCGATGGTCGAAGTAAGATGAAGAGTAACAGCTGGGTCTTGAATGACAATCTCCTAAATAGCCCAAGCAACTGTCTGAAACTCTCCTCGGACATAGAACTCTTCTTTAAGGAGAACGTGTCAGAGGAAATGAAAAATTCCACTATATGGGAAACCCATAAAGCTGTTGTCAGAGGCTTGCTTATGACCATAGGAGCTAAGGAGAAAAGGGACAGGGAGAAGGAATTGTCTGATCTAATGGATCAGATTAGATTATTAGAAAAGGCCCATAAAAGAGCTCCAAACACTGAGTCGGAATCCCAATTAATCTCTTTGAGATCTAAAGTCAAGGCCCTCTCTGAATTTTCCTACCAAAAGTTTCTATTTATGGCAAAATACAAAAATTACCTCTTTGCCAATAAATGTGGCAAAGAACTAGCGAGATTAGTGAGGAAGGAAAAGGTGAAACGCAACGTTATGAAAATCAGAGATACGAGAGACTCGCTAGTACACGAGTCTACAGACATAGCAGAGGTTTTTAGAAGATATTATGAATGCTTATACAATCTTCATTCTTCTGAAGCTTCTGATGAGACAGCTTTAAGAGTTACTAAGATCAAGCAGTATCTAGATGAGGTACATCTCCCTCAAATGACAACAGATCAATTAGCCTCCTTGTTGGCCCCATTTACTCTTGATGAAGTTTCAAGGGCGATAGATAGAATGAAGATTGGCAAAAGCCCAGGACCTGATGGGTTCACAGCACATTATTATAAAAAGTTCAAATCCATACTGGCACCGCATATGGTTGATTTTTTCAATAAGATCGGTGAAGCAGAGGCTTGGAGGGATGAGTCTCTATCAGCCCATATTACCATCATTCCAAAGGAAGACAAAGATCCTTCTGAATGCTCCAGCTACAGGCCTATATCGCTTTTGAACGTAGACCTAAAGATATACGCCTCTTTGCTGGCAAGCAGAATGAGCCCTTTGTTGGATTCTCTCGTCGGGGGCGACCAGGTCGGATTTGTACAGGGGAGAGAGGCCAAAGATAACACTAAAAAAGTTCTACATCTAATGCAAGCCGCTAAATTAAAGAAGATTCCCACCGTCCTGGTCGCCTCAGATGCAGAGAAAGCTTTTGACAGGATTAACTGGCAGTTCCTGAGGGAAGTATTACTTAGATTTGGCTTTCCAACAGCCTTCATTCAAAAAATCATGGCCCTCTACACCACACCGAGCGCTCGGGTTAAGGTAAATGGATTATTATCGAATACCTTCAGTATTAAAAATGGCACAAGACAGGGATGTCCTTTGTCCCCCATTCTCTTCATTTTGACTGTAGAACCCTTCTTCTCCAAGATTAGAGGAAATGAAAACATCTCCGGACTTAACTCAGGCTCAGAGGAGCATAAAATTGCCGCCTTTGCGGATGACGCATTATTTGTTGTCACCAATCCAGCTTCCTCGATCCCTGAGTTAATTTCAGAATTTTCCACCTTTCAAGAGGTTTCGGATTTTAAAATCAATCTGACCAAATCTGAGATATACAACATTAACGTGGGCACCCGAACCTGGGCGAATGTCGTCAAGAGCAGCGGTTTAAAACCGGCAATGGGTTCCTTTAAATACCTAGGGGTCCACCTTAACCATGACCCGGCGAAAATCTACGGATTAAATTTCCTAAAGTTTTAAAACAGATTGAAGTGTTGTTTAAAGATTGGGATGATCTTTGGTTATCCTGGATGGGGAGAATAAACTTGGTTAAAATGAGCATTGTACCTAAAATTCTGTACCTGCTACAAACTCTCCCAGTGAGGATCCCCAAAATCTTCTTTGTGAAAATTAGACGGTTGATAGCTTCCTTTGTTTGGAATAAAAAGCCCAGTAGACTAGCTTACGACCTACTCTCAAGGACCAAAAACTAGGCGGTCTTGGACTTCCTGATGTGGAGAAGTACTACCATTCAACTTGGTTGTCCAATACTCTGGAGTGGTGTATACAGCCGGTGAGGAAGAAGTGGGTCTCTGTGGAGGCAGACTTGGTAGGTTGTCATCTACCCCTGCTTCTTTGGAAATTTAGTTTCCCCTTTAAAGTTTTGAAAAAGGTCCCGAGCCAAATTACTAGATGGGCGGTGAGCATCTGGAAAAATTAGACCCGATCCTACATCTCACACCAGATGTATCAAGAGACTCGCCGGCAATATGCATCATTCCCTCCACTTTGCGATTTTGGCAGTCTACATTACTTAACGATGTTAAGGGTGAGGTAATCACAGTAAAGGACCTTTGGCCCAGGGGCAGACCGATTTCTAAGTCAGATTTGGAAACTTTAATCCCCTCCCTGAGATTAGTGATGAGCACTACTCTGAACTATACAACTTTCTAAGCAATTTTGAAGTCCCTATTACCTCATCGAGCGAAACAAATTGGTGGCATAAACTAATTTACCTGAAAACCCCAACCACGCATTTAGTGTCCAGGTGTTATTCCCTCATAAACGATCGCTCAGATCCTCCTTCATTCTTGAATAGTTGGAATAGGGAACTACAGTTTAAACTCAACGGGTCTGAAATGGTGGAGGTTGTTAAGAACGCACTATCTAACTCTCCGGCGTATAATTTACAAGAGGCACAATATAAACTCACCTCCAGGTGGTATAGAACACCGGTTTTGCTGAACAAATATAACCCTGCAGTGTCTAATATGTGCTGGCGATGTAACCAAGAGGTTGGGACATACGAACACATTTGGTTCTCATGCTCCCTAATTCAGCCATACTGGGACACGATTAAGAAAGTGATAAACACTGTATATGATACCAATGTTTCACTATCAGTGAATTTAGTTTTGTTTAACTTGTTTGGTACAAACCAGCAGAAGATCAAATCTGAATTATGCTTGTTTATCCTCAACGTGGCTAAATATCTCATCCCAAGATACTGGTTACGTACGGATGTACCTTCGGGATTCGAGTGGTTGGCAGAGTTCAATAAAGTTATGCAGTTTGAAAAGAAGAGGTGGCGGGCTGCTCGTCGTCCGAACAAGTTCAACATCATTTGGGATAAATGGACTTCTGCCACAGATCAAAATAAACTTTCAGCGATACTTTGATTGCTTAGGTTGCATAAATGCTCTTATGTTTCTGTCTCATCAGCGATGTATTGCCTTTACCTTAACTATGTCTAGCTCTATTTTTCGCACTTAAATAGAAAAGTAGAGCTTGTCACTAGTCCTTCTGATAGACTTTCTTTATGCAAGCAATGTTATGTCCACCTCCCCCACCCTCCCCCTCTCCCCCCTTCCCCCCAAATTTTCCTTTTTATATACTAAGCTATGCCTTGTCAGGTTTACTTTACAGATGTTGTAGAAAATACCTATGTTACTATGTAGTAATGTTCATTGGTTTTCTCTATTCTGATCACTCTATCGATATTTTGATGCAAACCTACAATCACTTATTATTGTATGATTTATACTATATATTCTTGAAAATCTTGAATAAAAACACTAATTCACTGAAAAGATGGATTTACTGATTTTCTTTCACTATCACAAATGCAGTGCAGGCAGCAAAGGTGCATTCTACCAAAAAAAGGTGATTTTTTTTCACCCACAATGTCACAGTTGTATTTACGAATTGTATTTCACTATCACAAATGCAGCACAAGCCGCAAAGGTACGGATTTTTTTCAACCAGAATGAAACAGATGGATTTACTGATTTTCTTTCACTATCACAAATGCAGTGCAGGCCGCAAAAGGTACATTATAGCAAAGAAAATTTGATTTTTTTTCACCCACAATGAAACAGATGGATTTACTGATTTTCTTTCACTATCAGAAATGCAATGCAGGCCGCAAAGGTACTTTCTAGCCAAAAAAAAGTTTTTGGTTTTTTTAACCACAATGTCACAGATGGATTTAATGATTATATATTTCACTATCATAAATGCAGCACAGGTACGTTCTGGCAAAAAAAAAATATATATATATATTTTTTCACCCACAATTAAAAAGATGGATTTACTGATTTTCTTTCACTATCACAAATGCAGTGCAGGCAGCAAAGGTACTTTCTACCAAAAAAAGGTGATTTTTTTTCACCCACAATGTCACAGTTGTATTTACGAATTGTATTTCACTATCACAAATGCAGCACAGGCCGCAAAGGTACTTTCTACCAAAAATAAATAAATAAATAAAAAAAAAGGATTTTTTTCAACCAGAATGAAAAAAAAAAAAATTTGTCCCCCCAGAATCTAACAGATGGATTTACTGTATTGATCACACTGTCACATATGCAGCACAGGGGTACTTTACAGAAAAAAATGTGAATGTCACCCCCTGGGTCCCTGAACTCACAAACGGATTACCTATATTATTTTCCCTTCCCTTGGCACATATGCAGTGCAGTTGCACTTAAAAAATATGTATATGTCACCCACTGAACTACAAGAACAGGATTAAATTATTGTCCCTGGCACATATGCAGGTGCAAGTGCACTGCATTTTTACAAAATGGCTGCCGACGCCCACCTAACTAATAGACGGATTAAAACTTATTTTTCTGTGTCACTGGGCTCAGGGCAGGGTGCAAAAAATGTTGCATTGCACCCAAAAAAATAAAAATAAAATAAAATCGCTGTAGATCGCAGACTTAACACCAAGCTCTGATATCAGATTCTTTCCTAATCTCTCCTATCCTTACACTAGTAAGAGCTGATGTGACGTGCGGCGCTATGTGACTCCAGCTTATACAGAGGCTGGGTCACACGCTGCACTGGCCAATCACAGCCATGCCATTAGTAGGCACGGCTGTGATGGCTTCTAAGGGCACACATCTTAAACGCTTGTCGATTGACTGCCCTGCAGCCTTTCAACAAGCTTTATTAAACGGCCGAACACCAAACTCGAACCCGAACTTTTACCGAACAGTTCGGGTTCGGGTACAAAAAACCCTAAAGTCCGGTACGAATCCGAACTTTACAGTTTGGGTTTGCTCAACACTATTTGCGATGTTTCAACTTGCTGGACTTCAACATTGCACATGCTAGAGTGTCTCTACGAGCAGGGGAAAGACGTGAACCATTTTGTCATGCACCAGACGACCTCATGTTTTGTTTCCAGGTCCGGCAGCTCATGCCTTTCATGCTGCAGTTGTCCCTGATACCCCTCCTGTGTCTTTGAAGAGATGCTGATGCTCATGCAACAGGTGGCGATGAAGGCGGAGGAAGAATAACAGCTAAGACATCTTGCTGTCCGCCTTGTAACTGTTGGGGACCCACTTTAACAGCGATCTCTGTGCAGTTTTGTAGTCGGGTCCACATTGATGGAAAGCAGGGCCAGCAATACCATATTGTGGCACATTATACCACCCCAACAGAGCCAAATACCACAGTCCATCACAAAATACTGCCACCAGCAGCACAAAATATATCCCCCAAAACTCCCACTGGCAGGTTGTTAGAAGGGCCCAGGTGACCCGCTGGGCATCGGCCCACCGGGAAATTTACCTGTAAGGTCTATGGCCGATCCGCCCCTGTCTATAGCACACTGGCAAGAATGGCAACCTGTAGGCTAGCTTGCTTAGGAAGTGACAGGATAGGGAAATTGGGAAGACAAATTACATTATTACCAGGAATCACTGTGTACAAAGCTTGCCATAGCTTTCGGCAAGCAGACACTTGCCTCCAGCATGTCTGAAAGGGAGGCCCCCCTGTGCGCTCTGTAGAGTCACCCAACTTCCTCTGCCACAAGCATCAGAACCCGCAGCAGCAGCCAGTTCAGTCTCCTTAACATGATGCAGCAGTTTTTCCAAATGCTGCAACCGGCTGAGGCCAGTCAGAAAGCTGACAGCTCCTGCCTCAATGCCCAGGTTTAGGCCCAGCTACACTCTGGCCAGTCTCTGATGCATATCCTTTTTTCTGACCCCATGGATTTCTGGGCAGGCAGGCTGGAGCAGTGGCCTGAACTGTCAAAGCATGCTCTCTGTCTTCTTTCTTGCCCTGCCTCCAGTGTCATCTCAGAGTGTTTTCAGTGTTATAGAGGCTCTGGTGACACCCAAACGAACAAAGTTGTCCTCCCAGTGTCCATAATATCATTTACGGACAGTATTACACTTGGCCAGCAACAGCTGAAACCACTGATTTAGGGGAAGGTGTGACAAAAAGCACAACCCCTGATGTAGGATATTGCAAAAAAAAGCCTACTATTGAACCCAAAAATGTATGTTGAACTTGGTGGCAGCTCAAAACATGTGCTGGTGCACCAAAAGATCACAAAATGGCCGCCAATCACCCCAGAAAAAAATTGACAGAAAAATGCTCTGGGCAGCTTAAAAACCAGTGAGCAATGAACAGAAGTTGAATGATTCACAGCTGTAGATTGATCACTTCATTAAGTGGTTTTGCTGAGTCTTCCCTGCCTAATCTCGCCCTCACAGCAGCTGCATCCTATCCCTACACTAATCAGAGCAGAGTGACGGGCGGCGCTACGTGACTCCAGCTTAAATAGAGCCAGGGTCACATGCTGCACTTGGCCAATCACCGCTATGCCAATAGTAGGCATGGCTGTGATGGTGTCACGGTGAGGAGTGGGGGAAACTCCCCACCGTGCATTGTCTGCAACTACTGGGCAGGAATGCAGGTAACAAGGGAGCAGGTCGCCTCATGACGAGTCCCTATGACTGCCCCCAGACTACTGATGCATGAGCCACCTCAGATGGTAAGGAGGCTCATGCCCACGAACCTGGAGCCCTAGGAATCCCTGCATAGCCCTAGAAAAGAGAGACAGGGCAGAGACCACACACTCATCCTAGACCACGGATGAGCGGTGTCTCCAGAGGCCCAGTAGAGGACAGTGGCTAGACAGTGTGCGAACCTGCACGACAGGTAAGTGAACAGGGAAATACAACTAACCCAACATACCCAGGCTTACCCTCCGCAGCAGAGATGGAACCAATACCAGGACCTCCTGGACCCCAATGTGGACACCAGATGCATTGGGCCTTTAGGCAGGGCAGCACACAGTCTGGACTTTGCTTAAACCCCTCCGGGAAAGCAACACCCTTCCGGAGGAGACGCACCATAACACAAACCTCCAAACAAAGCCCACACCATCACAACATACACCAGGTGGGGAAAGGCCAACAGAAGCACGCAGTAGGGGACACACAAACTGAGAAAGGGAAACAATCAATATAACAAATAAGGGTGGCTCACACAGACAATACAGGAGAAACAACCAGCAACCTCCAGCACATACTCACACCATGGCTGGAGACAAACAAACTGACCTCAGGCTCCAACACACCAACATCGAAAGAGGCCTGAGGTCACACCCACCAAACCCAGCACACACATTAACCCTGTGCACACTGCACCCAGGGAAAGTGCACACAAACAAGAAAACAAACACGCATGAGAACCTATCCTGTTGCCGACGGCAACTGCACATGAGGCTACAAAAGAATAGCACTCACATGCGGCAAACCACGCCGCTGGCAACTGCATGCAACACGGAGTCACGACCAGTAGCGTATCTATCACGAGGCAAACAAGGCATTTGCCTAGGACGGCACTTCCAATGGGGCGGCAAGATGCCTTGTTTGCCTCAGTGATAGATTTTTTTTTTTGTCCGGGCTGCGCTGCTGGGGGTGCGTCGGCGCCGCTCCTCCCCGCCCAGCGCCGTTGTAGGTAATTTATTCACTCCACTTGCCTGAGAGAAGCGCCGGAAGACTCACAGGCGCACTGGCAGAGGCATTGAAGTGCGCATGCGCCTGCCAGTACGCCTGTGAGTCTTCCGGCGCTTCTCTTCTCAGGCAAGTGGAGTGAATAAATTACCTACAACGGCGCTGGGCAGGTAAGAAATCTGTGGAATCGGATGACACTGGGGGGAAGAATCTGTGGATGACACTGAGGGGGAATATGTGGATGACACTAAAGAGGGGGAATCTGTGGATGACACTGAGGGGAATCTGTGGATGACACTGAGGGGGAATCTGTGGATGACACTGAGGGGGGAATCTGTGGATGACACTGAGGGGGATCTGTGGATGACACTGAGGGGGGATCTGTGGATGACACTAAGGGGGAATATGTGGATGACACTAAAGAGGGGGAATCTGTGGATGACACTGAGGGGGGATCTGTGGATGGCACTTAAGGGTGGATCTGTGGATGACACTTAAGGGGGATCTGTGGATGACATAAGGGGGATCTGTGGATGACACTTAAGGGGGGGGGGATCTGTGGATGACACTTAGTGGGATCAAGGGAGGGGTGTGAGGTGTGGCTGTCGTTATTCACTTTTAAATACAGGAATACAGGAAAGGATGGAGCCTAAAAGGAAGGGATGGGTTTACAGAGAAAGGGGTTTGGCCTTGACAGGAAGGGGCGGGTCAAATTTATATTAGGGGGTGCCCGAGTTTAGTCTCGCCTAGGGCAGCACAAAACCAAGATACACCACTGGTCACGACCGAACAACCGGTCGTGACAGATGGCCTCTTGGGGCAAGTAGTATGACGCTTGTTGATTGGCTGCTTTGTAGCCTTTCAAAAAGCGCCATAGAAATCACCAAACACCGAACCCGAACTTTTCCATAAATGTTCGGGTCTGGGTCCAGGTCCCGAACACCCCAAAATTCGGTACGAACCCAAACTATACAGTTCGGGTTCGCTCAACACTACTCATACGCCTTTTTGATCGCTTGGTGTTGCACTTTTAGTGATGAAAAGTGAAAAAAAGTGTTTTGTTTTTAGCACAGTTTTTATTTTATTTTTTTGACTGTGTTCACCTGAGGGGTTAGGTAATGTGATATTTGTATAGAGCCGGTCGTTACGGACGTGGCAATACCTAATATGTATACTTTCTTTTATTTATTTAAGTTTTACATAATATCATTTTTGAAACCAAAAAAATCATGTTTTAGTGTCTCCATAGTCTGACGGTCATAGTTTTTTATTTATTTTGTGGCCGACTGTCTTAGGTAGGGTATCATTTTGACTTTCTGATCGCTTGCTATTACACTTTTTGTGATGTAAGGTGACAGAAAATGGCTTTTGGCACCATTTTTGTTTTATTCTTTTTGTGTTGTTCACCTGAGGGCTTAGGTCATCTAATATGTCTACTTTTCTTTTTATTTATTTCACTTTAATACAATAATAGCATCTTTTAAACAAAACATTGTATTTTCATGTCTCCATGTTCTGAGAGCTACATTTTTTTTTTTTTGAGCGATTTTCTTATGTAGGGGCTCAATTTTTGCGGAATGAGGTGTTTTATTGCCATCATTTTGTGGGATATATGCCTTTTTGATCACTTGGTGTTGCACTTTATGTGATGTAAGGTGACAAAAATGGCTTTTTTTGACAGTTTTCATTTTTTATGGTGTTTATCGGACAGGGTGGATCATGTGATATATTTATAGAGCAGGCAGTCACGGACGTGGCAATACTAAATTTGTCTATTTTATTTATTTTTTCTATTTTTAATATTTTTTTATTTTTTATTACTTAACCTCTTGACGCCAGCCCATAGACTATAAACGTCATATGGGCGGTTGTCTATTTCTGAATGGACGTTTTAGAACGTCTATTCAGAGACAGCATCTGCACGCTAATCGTGCAGATGCCGAGCGGGTTGCCTGCTGTCAGTGACAGCAGGGCAACCCAGAGAGAAGGCAGGGACAGTGCCCAAGTGTCCCTACCTTCTAAATTGCCGCAGACACATTGCTCGGTGAGCAATGTGCCTGCTTTGCAGGAAGCGCTATGCGCTTCCTGCTCCCGGCCCGGTGGTCATGTGACCGCCGGGGCCCGGCAGTGTGCAGGAGCTGTCAGGTCCGCCTCAGTTACAGGAGAAATCAATAGTGAAAAAAAAAAAAAAAAAGTGAAGTTAAATGTCCCCCCAAAAAAAGTGTTAAAATAAAAATAAAAAAAAAATAGAAAAAATAAAATAAATTGGATATATTTGGTATTGCCGTGTCCATGACGGCCGGCTCTATGAATATATCACATCATCCTCCCGTCCGATAAACACCATAAAAAAAAAAAGTGTAAAAAAACAACAATTTTTGTCATCTTATATCACATAAAGTGCAACACCAAGCGATCAAAGTGGCATATTCCCCCTAAAATAGTACCAATCAAACTGTCACCTCATCCCACAAAAAATGAGACCCTAACTAAGACAAATCGGTTAAAAAATAAAAAAGCTATGGCTACCAGATTATGGGGACACTAAAACATAAATTTTTTTGTTTCAAAAATGCTATTATTGTGTAAAACTTAAATAAATAAGAAAAAGTATACATATTAGGTATTGCTACATCCGTAACAATCTGCTCTATAAAAATATCACATGATTTAACCCCTTAGGTGAACGCTGTAAAAATAAATAAATAAAAAACTGTGCTAAAACAACTAATTTTTTGGTCACCTAAAGTGTAATAATGAATGCCCAAAAAAGCATATGTACCCAAAAATGGTACCAATAAAAACATCAACTCTTCCTGCAAAAAACAAGTCCCTACACAAGACGATAGGCAGAAAAATAAAAAAAATATGGCGTTCAGAAAATGGAGACACAAAAGCATAATTCTTTTTTCAAAAATGCTTTATTATGTAAAAACTGACACAAACAAACCAAAAAAGAAAGTGGACATTTTTTATATAATTTCGTCCGTAACAACCTGCTCGATAAAAATAGTGCATGATCTACTGTGTCAGATCAATGTTTAAAAAAATAAAAAATAAACAGTTTCAAAACAGCCATTTTTTGTTACCTTGCCTCACAAAAAATGTAATATAGAGCAATCAAAAATTATATTCACCCCAAAATAGGACCAATAAAACTGACACCTTATCCCCTAGTTTTCAAAATAGGGTCAATTTTTGGGAGTTTCTACTGTCAGGGTGCATCAGGGGGGTTTCAAATGGGACAAGGCATCTAAAAACGAGTTCAGCAAAATCTGCCCTCCAAAAACCATATGGCGTTACTTTCCTTCTGCGCCCTGCCTTGTGCCCTTACAACCGTTTAAGACCACATGTGGGGTATTTCTTTAAACCACAGAATCAGGGTAATAAATATTGAGTTTTGTTTGGCTGTTAACCCTTGATGATTAAAGAAAAAAAAAAAGGGATTAAAATGGAAAATCTACCAAAAAAGTGAAATTTTGAAATTTTATCTCCATTTTCCTTTAATTCTTGTGGAACACCTAAAGGGTTAACAAAGTTTGTAAAATCAGTTTTGAGTAACCAGAGGGGTGTAGTTTCTACAATGGGGTCATTTATGGGGGGTTTCCACTGTGTAAGCCCCACAATGTGACTTCGGACCTGAACTGGTCCTTAAAAAGTGGGTTTTAAAAATGTTCTTCTAATGTCCTAAAAAAATAAAATGACATTTACAAAATGATGCAACACAAAGTAGACATATGGGGAATGTTAAGTAATCAATATTTTATGAGGTATCACTTTCTGTTTTACCAGCAGAGAAATTGAAATTTTGAAAATTGCGAATTTTGGATTTTTTCATAAATAAAGGTGAAATATATTGACTCAGATTTATGACTATCATGAAGTATAATATGTCACGAGAAAACAATCTCAGAACGGCTTGGATAAGTAAAAGTGTTCTAAAGTTAACACCACATAAAGTGACACATATCAGATTTGCAAAATTAGGCCTGGTCAGGAAGGGGAAAATGGCCCGGACTGGAAGTGGTTAATAGGGGAATTTTTTTTTACATAAGTTTTTTTTGTTTGTTTTTTCATACAAGACCTCTGGGGGACATTTGACTTCATTTTTTTTTTTTTTCCCACTATCGATTTCTCCTGTAACTGGGGCTGACATAGTAGCCCCTGTTACAGGTAATATACAGCCCCCAGAAAGGCTGTACAGCAGAAAGACCCGACAGCTCCTGCACCCTCTCGGCCCCGGCGGTCCTGCTCTGCATACACAGCGCTCTTTCTGGGTTGCCCTGCTGTCACTAACAGCGGGCAACCCGCTCTGCATCTGCACGATTAGCTTGAGTTAAACATCCACCCATAGGAAGTTTATATCCTGTGGGTGGATCTGAAGTGGTTAACAATTCGTTTTTCTTTCCCTCTCTCTAGCGCCTGCACACACACATCTGTTCCTGAACAAAGTACGGATGTCAATGACAGAATCTAAGATGGCCGCTGTATTTATAGGGCTGTGTCATCACCGGCTGGCTGGCTGCTGTTTGGCTGCATGCATGGCATTATGGGTCATCCCGCCTTCCCAGAGTTCCTTGCCCCATGTCCTCACAAGTGTAGCAGCCATTTTAGCTGCCATTGTAGCCACCATGTTAGGTAAAATTACGATTCGTTACCACTAAGCGCGAGGAAATTCGCATTTGTTGAGAATCAAACTTTTCCTGAAATTCTAAACTAATTCCACTTTGTCAGCTTCGATTCGCTCATCTCCAATCATCAGCTTCTTCTTCTCCAAGACTCTACTGGGAGGCATCTATAATGGAATGTTTAGCCTTGAAAAAAAAAAATTCTCCACCATCAATTAGCTTGTCTACACGCTGAACCCCCACCTGGCCACGTTGCTGGCTGTGAAGGTGTACCATTTTAGAATTGCCTTGAACTCTCATGTGGTGGAAATTGCGGGCCACTCCTTGCAATACTCTGAGTGGCAAAGTTCATACCACAGTGGACACTTGGAGAAGCTCTTAAGGGCAGGGACAGTACATATCTGTAACGGCCCACTGGGTTAATGTTTTTTGCATTGAAAAGGTAGCATCCTAGCAACATGGCTAGGTCTTTTGACCACCTCCCCAACCATATCATTAGGCTTGTTCCCACAGCAGGCACTTATCTGCCTCTTCTACCTCCCTCCATGGAGACGGTCCCATCCCCAACAGCAGGGAACAGCATTGCTTGCACTACCCCTCCATCCTATTACATGTGCCAAGGGTTGCCACACCATGTTGGAGCTGATGGGCCTGGGTTAGAGTAGCTACACATGCGAGCAGTTTCTAAAGTACACCAGGCAGCAAACATCCCACCGACTCTAACTGGGCAAGGTGGTCAGCGACAATGGCTAGAATATTCTGGTCTCCCTGAACCAAGGGGAAATAACACATGGTCCCTAGTTTGCGCAAGGTGCTGGCAATGTCCAGAAGATTGTTCATCTTTTCAGCCATTCTCTTGTGGTTAGGAATGCATCCTGGACTTGCAGTGTCACAATAGTGTTTCTTCCTGCTGAAGAAAGGGAGGCCAAATTATGTTATTACCAGGAAACACTGTGTACGCAGCTTGCCATACCTTATAGCAGGCAGATGCTAGGGTGTGTGAAAGAGAGGCCCCTCTCCGCCCCTGGTAGAGTTACCCCCATCCAGCTGCCACAAGCAGTAGAAGCAGCAGCAGATATTTCAATTTCCTCAACATGATGAAGCAGTTTTTCAACGTGTCGCAGCAGGGCAGCAGGCTGGGGCCAGCTCCTGTCTCAATGCCTAGGTTCAGGCTAACCTACACTGACGACCAGTCTCTGGCAGCACACCCATTTCCCTGACCCCATGGATTTCTGGGCAGACATCCTGAAACAGTGGCCTGAACTGTCACAGCGTGCTTTTTTTCATTTTTCTTGCCTAGCCTCCTGTGTCATCTCGGAGAGGGTTTTCAGCGCCGCAGGGGGCGTGGTTACACACAAACGACCCAAGTTGTCCTCCACCAGTGTTCAAAACACTATTTTCTAAATGAATCAAGTCTGGATTCAGGAGACATTTCACACTCCTCTGGCTGAGGCTGATGAACAGATGTGGCCTTGCTGATGGTGCCCCATCTTGCCACTGTTGCCACCCTCCTTCCTGCAGTCCTGCCTCCATCATGTTTCTGGCGCCATTATGCCACTGCTGCGGCCTGTCGACCATTATGTTCTGTGTGACTGCTGTTTTCATAATGCTGCTTTCCTGCAAACATGTACCATATGGCTGCTGCAGCCCCTACCTGAATCGTGCGGAACGGATGCAGATCCATGTGCGCATCCATACTTCCGTTCCGCAGCCTTGCAAAAATGATAGAGCATGTTCTATTCTTGTCCACAAAACGGACAAGAATAGGCATTTCTAATCATAGGGCTTTTTGTGGAATGCACATGAGCAGTATCTGTGTTTTGCGGATCCACAATTTGCTGACCGCAAAACACATACAGTCATGTGAATGTACCCTCAACACTGCACATCTGCCACTACTTCCACTACTACTATTTCTACTACCATTGCTATTACTACAACTACCCACCTAACCCAGCCGACCTACTTCTTTCTATGTGCCGTGCTAGGCTGCTTCTACTGCCATTATTATTGCGGGCTCATGCCTCTTATTACCTTAACCTTTCCACATCCACACTGCTGCTGCTGCCTCCATCATGCCACCGCCGCCATCATGCCACTGCTGTTGCCTGCCTACCATCATCTTCAGTAACAGAAAATAAAAAAAAATCATATAAAATAATTGAAGATGTAACAAGTTTTCCTAAAAATGTTGAATCCTAGGAGACTAGAGGGTGTTACCAATTTTCAGGGCAATTCGGGTCCAAACCGAACTTTTTAAAAAATTCAGTAAATCTGAACAAAACTGAATCTCAAGTGGTTCGCTCATCTCTAGTTGCAATATTGCTACTAGTTTTCAGTACATATGACATTTTGATCGCTTGATATGATTTTTTGGAGGTGAGGTGACTAAAAATGGCTGTTCTGTCATATTTTTGTGGGATAAGTCGTGATATATTTACAGAACAGGTAATTTCAGATGTAGTTTTAAACATCAAAAGCATTTTTGGAAAAAAAATGTTTTTGTTTTGCTATTTTCTAAGGGCTCTTTCACACTTGCGTATTTCTTTTCCAGCATAGAGTTCCTTCGTCGGGGCTCTATGCCGGAAAAATCCTGATCAGGATTATCCCAATGCATTCTGAATGGAGAGAAATCCGTTCAGGATGCATCAGGATGTCTTCAGTTCAGGACCGGAACGTTTTTTGGCCGGAGAAAATACCGCAGCATGCTGCGCTTTTTGCTCCGGCCAAAAATCCTGAACACTTGCCGCAAGGCCGGATCCGGAATTAATGCCCATTGAAAGGCATTAATCCGGATCCAGTCTTAAGCTAAACGCCAGTGCGGCTCCCGGGGTGCTCCAGAGTGACGTGGGGCGCTCTGACGTCATTCCGGAGCGCCCCGGGAGCCGCACGGGCGGTAAGTATACTGCTCCCCCGCTCCCCACTACTACTATGGCAACCAGGACTTTAATAGCGTCCTGGCTGCCTTAGTAAAACTGAAAGCATTTTAAAGACTGATCAGTCTTCAAATGCTTTCAGTTCACTTGCGTTGTTACGGATCCGGCGGGCACTTCCGGCGACGGAAGTGCACGCCGGATCCTAACAACGCAAGTGTGAAAGAGGCCTAAGAGACATATATTTTTGGGATATGGTTTTTAGTAGGGAGCTTGATTTTTGTGGAATTAGTTGGAACTTATTGGTACCGTTTTGGGGTACACAGTACTTTTTGATCATTCAATATTATGCTTTTTGATTATTATTATTTTTTTTTACAGCTTTCATCTGACAGGGTAGATCATGTGATATTTTTATAGTGCTTGTGCACTATACCTGATGCACAGAGTTGAGCAAATGTTCGGGTTCGGGATCCGAACTCGACCCGAACTTCCTCCCCGAACCCGAACCCCATTGAAGTCAATGGAGACCCGAACTTTTGGGCACTAAAAAGGCTGTAAAATAGCCCAGGAAAGGGCTAGAGGGCTGCAAAAGGCAGCAAAATGTATGTAAATGCCCTGCAAACATATGTGAATAGGGAAATGACTTAAAATAAAATACAGGTAAATAATAAATAAACATTCTAAACTTGAGCCCAAGTGAGTGACAGTGGCACCTGTCACCCAGCAAACAGAGGATGTGGCAGCAACGCCACCACATCTGTCATTGTCACCAAGCATCTCCACCAAATCCCATGGAAGTGTTCAGCTATCAGCTGTCCATCTCCCAAACACTGGAGAGAAAAATAAATAGAAAGAGGAAGTGCTCCCCTACACATGGCTCTGAATGCCTTATTTCAAACTTGCTGGTCCTTTGAAATGCTGTCATTCTGTCTAGTGGACAGTTTTAAAAACCTTATGGCGGTGGCTATCCCACAGTACGTGTATCCCAGCCGCCGCTACCTTTGCAGGCGAGCCATCCCTTCCCTGCACAACCAAGTGGCGGACAAAATCAAGTGTGCACTGCGCAACGCTATCTGTGGCAACGTCCACATAACCAACAACACAGTGGGTAAATGTAGGGGCTGGCCCACAGACGGATAGCATTTTTGTGAATGTCCTTCCGCCCCTGAGGATTGCTGGGCATTTCTCTTTGTATCCTGTTACCTCCTCCTCCTACTCGGCTTCCTCCTCCTCTACCTCCTCCTCATCCACTCAGTGTAACACCTTCACCACCCACAGCAGCACAGCCAGGGGGAAACGACAGCAGGTTGTTTTAAAACTTGTGTGTTTGCGGGACAAACCCCGCACCGCGCAGGAGCTGTGGACAGGCATGGAACAACAGACCGACCATTGGTTGGTGCCACTGAGCCTCCAGCCCGGCCTGGTGTTGTGCGCTAATGGGCGAAATATACTAGCAGGTCTGGGCCTAGCTGATTTGACACACATCCCTTGCCTGCCACATGTGCTGAATTTGGGGTGCAAAAATTCCTAAACACCAGGCAGTGAAACTCAATTCAGTTAACACACACAACACCCCCCCCCCCTTTCACTCAAACCATTAACAAATTATTTACAATTTTTCTTAAAAACATATTAAAATAACTATAATGCAGCTAAACTTACCATATATAAACAAACAGAACTATATACACGCCTTATCCTTAACTTAAGGCCAGTGACATCCAGTGGCTCGAAGGGTGGGTTCCTGCACCAACATAGTCCCTGGCCTGGAACACAATTGTCCAGCCAGGGCACAGTTCTGGAGGATGAGGGGGATAAGTAGGATGAGGTGGATGAGGAGGAACAGTGTTCTCAGCACCCAAGCCAGCTCATGGGTAGCTGGGTCACCATCAACACCTCAGAAGGCTGGATTAGCATTGGCGAAATGTGGGAAAGCTTTGTCATCACGCCACAACAACCTGCACCACCAGCAGATCTAGAACATCTTAGCAGGAGGCAACATTTCAGCAACATGGTGGAAGAGTACACGTACGGACTGATGGGTTTGCCCAGGGGCGTAGCTACAGGGAAGCGTGGGAAGCACACTGTTTTGGGTCCCTGGCCTAGAAGGGCCCCCTCAACAGTATTATACAATGAAATTAGATACAATGGCAGTGTAGAAAGCGGATGGAAAATAAACCCAAACAGCCTCACACCCTACACACTCAACCCCCCCCCCCCTCTTTCACTCAAACCATTAACAAACTATTTACAAATTTACTTAAAAACATATTAAAATTACTATAAGGCAGCTAAACTAACCATATAAAAAAACAAAACTATATACACGCCTTATCCTTAACTTAAGGCCAATCAAATACAAGTGGCTCGGAGGGTGGGTATCTGCACCAACATAGGTCCTGGCCTGGAACACAATTGTCCAGCCAGGGCACCGTTCTTGGAGGATGAGGAAGAGGAATAGGAGGAACGCTGGGGGATACAGAGGACACAGACGATATACCTCCCTCAAAGAGGATAGCTTAGCCTTGCCTCTGGGCAGCCTGGCAGACATGAGCGACTACATGCTGCAGTGCTGCAGCGACTACATGCTGCAGTGCCTGCGCAACGACTGCCCAGTTACTGGTTGGCCACCCTGCTGCATCCCCGTTACAAGGACAAAGTGCCGTCCTTAATTCCCTCACTGGAGTGTAATAGGAAGATGAGCCCGCTAGTAGAAACACTGATGATGGCATTCACACCTGACACCGGGGACTCAGTGGAAGCACAAGGTGAAGGCAGAGGAGGAGTAGCAGCTGGGTCACCAGCAACACCTCAGAAGGCAGGGTTAGCATGGGCAAAATGTGGAAAAGCTTTGTCATCACGCCACATCAACCTGCACCACCAGCAGATCTGGAACATCTTAGCAGGAGGCAGCATTTCAGCAACATGGTGGAACAGTACACGTACTGACTGATGGGTCTGCCTAGGGGAATAGCTACAGGGGAAGCAACTGCTTTGGGGCCGTGACCTAGAAAGGGCCCATCCAGGAGGAGGAGGAGGACTAACAGTATTATACAATGAAATTATATACAGTGGCAGTATAGACAGTGTAGAAAGCGAATGGAACAGCTGCTGGGCCTGGTCTGAGAGAGCGATCTTTAGTAGCCACAGGCATCGCGGCATGAAAGGAAGGGGTTTGCGCAAAAATTACTGGGGGAGGGGGGCCCCATTCAAAAATTTACTGTGGTGCCCAATCATTTCTAGCTATGCCACTGGGTCTGCCCCATTCAACTTCTGGGTCATCAAATTGGGCACATGTCCTGAGGTTGCCCTTTACGCCTTGGAGGTGCTAGCCTACCCCGAAGCCACTGTATTGTCTGAACGTGTGTTTAGCATGGCTGGTGGCATTATCACAGACAAGCGCAGCCGCCTGTCCGCAGACAATGTGGGCAAGCTTTTGTTTATTAAAAAGAACCAGGCATGGATCCCACAGTACTTGTTTGTACCTTATGCAGAATAGACAAGTATACCGGCCTCACCCAACCACTGTTATACTACCGTGCACTTACACTTTGTTTTATTTTTTATATTTTTCCAATGTTTTGGGGTCTACACTAATTTATTTTAAAAAATTATAAATAAAACAACTGTTATTGGCGACTACCTTTGGCTTCACAGCCCAAAAAGGCTTTATTTCATGCAAGAATGTAACCGCCAATTGTAAGTTCCCTGTCAGTTATGCAGTTAAGGGGTTTGTACCTGGCAAAAATGGTAATATTTCACCCAACAATTTAAAATCTATCCTTTGCCGGACAGTATTAAACTAGGACAGCCACAGCTGGAAACACTGATTTACTGTATTGCTATTTTGGCAATTGAATTTCACCCCAGAAAATAATAAATCCTTTGCCGGACACTATTGAACTTGGCCAGCCACAGCTGAAACCATTGATTTACGGTATTGCTATTTTGGCACTTAAATTTCACCCCAGAAAAAAAAAAAAGTGTAAAATCTCTGAAATAGAAATCCTAAACATCTGTGCTTTCCGCTGTTCCTCTCCAAGTGTAATACTGTCTGTAATAGGTTATATTACAATCAGCGTGTCAGCGTCTAAATACAAGGCCTCAAAAATAAATCCTTTATATTTGCGCACGCTGCTGTGCATCTCCAAGTGTATTTCTGTCCGTAAAAGGGTATAGTTCACTAAGTGTCTAAATACAAGGGCTGAAAGCTACATCCTCTATATTTGCACACGCTACTGTGCATCTCCAAGTGTAATTGTGTCTGAAAAAGGACACATTTCAGCCAGGGCCTAAATACTAGGCCTAAAATTGATATTCCCCAAAATCTGTGGTTTCTGCTGTGCCTGTATTAGTGTAATACGGTGCATAAATAGATAGCTAGATAGTGTTAGGTGCCTGTAAAAAACGGCCTTAATTTGAACTCTATACATTGGGCCAAATAAGTTTTTCCTTATTTTGGTGAACGGTAACAATGACAAAAACATCTAATAAGGGACGCGGACATGGTCCTGGTGGTGATAGTGGACCCTCTGGTGCTGGTAGAGGACGTGGCCATTCTGCCACAGCTACATGTCCTAGTGAACCAACTACTTCAGGTCCCAGTAGCAGCCAGAAACTACAGCTATATTTGGCCGGGCCGTTCTAAGGATGGTAAGGCCTGAGCAAGTACAGGCGATAGTCGATTGGGTGGCCGACAGTGGATCCAGCAGGTTCACATTATCTCCCACCCAGTTTTATGCAGAAAGCGCACAGGTGGCACCAGAAAACCAAGCCCATCAGTCTGTCACATCACCCCCATGCATATCAGGGAAACTGTCTGAGCCTCAAGTTATGCAGCAGTCTCTTATGCTGTTTGAAGACTCTGCTGGCAGGGTTTCCCAGAGGGCATCCACCTAGCCCTTCCCCAGCGGTGGAAGACATAGAATGCACTGACGCACAACCACTTATGTTTCCTGATGAGGACATGGGAATACCACCTCAGCACGTCAGCACGTCTCTGATGATGACGAAACACAGGTGCCAACTGCTGTGTCTTTCTGCAGTGTGCAGACCGAACAGGAGGTCAGGGAGGAAGACTGTGTGGAAGACTATGCAGGGGACAATGAGGTCCTAGACCCCACATGGAATGAAGGTCGTGACACCGACTTTCAGAGTTCAGAGGAAGCGGCAGTGGTGAGACCGAGTCAACAGCGTAGCAAAAGAGGGAGCAGGGTGCAAAAGCAGAACAGCCGCCGCCAAGAGAGTTCGCCTGCTACTGGCCACAACGACCAGGGACCAAGCACACCAAAGGCAGCTTCAAGGAGTTCCCTGGCATGGCACTTATTCACACAATGTGCTGACGACAAGACCCGAGTGGTTTGCACGCTGTACCATCAGAGCCTGAAGCGAGGCATTAACTTTCTGAACCTTAGCACAACCTGCATGAACAGGCATCTACATGCGAGACACGGGCTGCAGTGGAGTAAGCACCTTCAAAACCAAGAAAGAGCTCAGGCCCCTCCTGCTCCCTCTTCTGCTGCTGCCTCGGCCTCTTCCTCGGCCTCTGAAGGAACGTTGGCACCTGCTGCCCACCAAACAGAGGATGTGCCACCAACACCACCACCTCCGTCACCAAGCATCACCACCATGTCACACGGCAGAGTTCAGCTCTCCATCTCACAAACCTTGGAGAGAAAGCGTAAATTCCCACCTAGCCATCCTCAATCCCTGGCCTTGAATGCCAGCATTTCTAAACTAGCCTTTGAAATGCTGTCATTCAGGCTGGTGGACATGGACAGCTTAAAACAGCTGATGGCGGTGGCTGTCCCACAGTACGTCGTTCCCAGCCGCCACTACTTCTCCAAGAGAGCCGTGCCTTCCCTGCACAACCATGTATCCGATAAAATCAAGTGTGCACTGCGCAACGCCATTTGTGGCAAGGTCCACCTAATCACAGATACGTGGACCAGTAAGCATGGCAAGGGACGCTATATCTCCCTAACTGGACACTGGGTAAATGTAGTGGCAGTTGGGCCCCTGGCGCACGTCCTTCCGCCGCCAAGGATCGCAGGGCATCATTCTTTGCCTCCTGTTGCCTCCTACTACTACTCAGCTTCTTCCTCCTCTTCGTCCCCCTGCTCATACGGTCAGCGACGGACCTTCACCACCAACTTCAGCACAGCCCGGAGTAAAAGTCAGAAGGCCATTCTGAAAATCATGTGTTTGGGGGACAGGCCCCACACCGCGCAGGACTTGTGGCGGGGTATAGAACAACAGACAGACGAGTGGTTGCTGCCGGTGAGCCTCAAGCCCGGCCTGGTGGTGTGCGATAATGGGCGAAATCTCGTTGCAGCTCTGGGACTAGCCGGTTTGACGCACATACCTTGCCTGGCGCATGTGCTGAATTTGGTGGTGCAGAAATTTATTCACAACTACCCTGACATGTCAGAGCTGCTGCATAAAGTGCGGGCCGTCTGTGCGCGCTTCCGGCATTCTCATCCTGCCGCTGCTCGCCTGTCTGCACTACAGCGTAACTTCGGACTTCCCACTCACCGCCTCATATGCGACGTGCCCACCAGGTGGAACTCCACCTTGCACATGCTGAAGAGACTTCAGCAGCAGGCCATAGTGGAGTTTCAGCTGCAGCACGCACGGAACAGCACCACTTCACCACCAATGACTGGGCCTCCATGCGAGATCTGTGTGGCCTGTTGCGCTGTTTCGAGTACTCCACCGACATGGCCAGCTGCGATGACGCCGTTATCAGCGTTACAATATCACTGAGATGTCTCCTTGAGAAAACACTTAGGGCGATGATGGAAGAGGATGTGGCCCAGGAGGAGGAAGAGGGGTCATTTCTTCAGGCCAGTCTTTTAGAAGTGGCTCAGAGGGAGTTTTTTTTGCAACAGCAAAGGCCAGGTACAAATTTGGCCAGCCAGGGCCCACTACTGAGGATGAGGAGGAGGTGGAGGAGGATGAGGATGAAGCATGTTCACAGCGGGGTGGCACCCAACGCAGCTCAGGCCCATCACTGGTGCATGGCTGGGGGGAAACGGAGGATGATAACGATATGCCTCCCACAGAAGACAGCTTGTCCTTACCTCTGGGCAGCCTGGCACACATGAGCGACTACATGCTGCAGTGCCTGCGCAACGACAGCAGAGTTGCCCACATTTTAACGTGTGCTGACTACTGGGTGGCCACCCTGCTGGATCCCCAGTACAAAGACATTGTGCCCACCTTAATTCCCGCACTGGAGTGTGATAGGAAAATGCGCGAGTACTAGCTCACGCTGGTAGACACGCTCCTGGGAGCATTCCCAACTGACACGGGGGGACAAATGGGAGCACAAGGTGAAGGCAGAGGAGGAGCAAGAGGTCGCCAACGCAGCTGTGTCACGGCCAGCTCCTCTGAAGGCAGGGTTAGCATGGCCGAGATGTGGAAAGGTTTTGTCACTGCGCCACAGCTAATTGCACCACCAGCTGATACGGAACGTGTTAGCAGGAGGCAGCATTTTAACAACATGGTGGAACAGTACATGTGCACACGCCTTCATGTACTGACTGATTGTTCGGCCCCAGTCAACTTCTGGGTCTAGCCTTTTATGCCTTGGAGGTGCTGACCTGCCCTGCAGCCAGTGTATTGTCTGAACGTGTATTTAGAGCGGCAGGGAGCGTCATTACAGACAAATGCAGCCGCCTGTCCACAGCCAACGTGGACAAGCTGACGTTCATAAAAATGAACCAGGCATGGATCCCACAGGACCTGTCCATCCCTTGTGCAGAATAGACATTTATAACTGCCTCACCCTCAACCATACATTCTTGTACCCCATGGCACTTCTTTATTGAATCCTCTTTTTTTAATTGTACCATTATTTTGGGGGCAACACCAAGTTGAATGAACCTCTCCTCTGTCTGGGTGCCAGGGGTCTACATTTCAGCTAATCGCCTGCTGCTTTGGTGCGTGACATTAACCTCTTTTTGCTGTCAAATGACCTCTCCTCTGTCTGGGTGTCAAGGGCCTAAATAACTGAAAGTGGCCTGTTCCATAGGTGGGTAACATAATGCCTATTTTGCTGCTATGGGACCTCTCTCCTCTGTCTATTACAAATTTTGTATAACTAAAAATAAAATATTTTCACCCAAATTTATCACTGTCATGAAGTACCATATATGACGAGAAAACATTCTCAAAATGGCTTGGATAAGTAAAAGCGTTCCACAGTTATTACCACATAATGTGACACATGTCAGGTTTGCAAAATTAGGCCTGGTCAGGAAGGGGGCAAATGGTCCAGATGCAAAGTGGTTAAAAAAAAAATAAGGAAAGAAGTGATTTACTAGTGCAGGGAAATGATAATGAGACGAATCATTTCACAGACAGCAAGTGCAGGGAAACATTACTTTGGGATCTAGATAGTCTCATAATACAGCTCTGTCATTCCAGCAATTAGTTATTGGGGTGCAAGTGCTATGTTGAAAAGCCTTTAGTGGCTTTTATCTGTGGAAAAAGATAAATATATACGCAGGTCACTTTTGTTGTTATTTACACTAAAATCATTTGTAGTCATTTCTGGTGAAAGAGTTTAGGGCGGTATTTCAGTAATACACAAAAAATATAAAAACGCACTGCACGTTTGCAGTCATTTCTGGTGAAAGCGTATAGGGGCCTATTTCAGTCAAAAAAGAAAATATATATACGCTGCACTCTTTAACCCATTCAGGACACATGACGTACCGGTACGGCATGTTTCCCGAATCCTTAAGAACACAGGACGTACCGGTACGGCATGTGATTAAAAGAAGATTGCGTTGCTGCAGTGGTTAATAACTGAAAATGGCCTGTTCCATTGGTGGATAGCATGATGCCTGTATTGCTGCTATGGGACCTCTCTCCTCTGTCTGGGTGCTAGGGCCTAAATATCTGAAAGTGGCCTGTTCCATTTGTGGGTAACATGATGCCTGTTTTTCTGCTATGGGACCTCTCTCCTCTGTCTGGGTGCTAGGGCCTAAATATCTGAAAGTGGCCTGTTCCATTGGTGGGTAACATGATGCCTGTTTTGCTGCTATGGGACCTCTCTCCTCTGTCTGGGTGCTGGGGCCTAAATATCTGAGTGGCCTTCTCCATTGGTGGGTGACATGAAGCCTGATTCTCTGCTTTGGGACCTCTCTCCTCTGTCTGGGCGCTGGGGCCTAAATAACTGAAAACGGCCTGTTCCATTGGTGGGTAACATGATGCCTCTTTTGCTGCTATGGGAGCTCTCTCCTCTGTCTGGGTGCTCAGGCCTAAATAACTGAAAGTGGCCTGTTCCAATCGTGGGTAACATGATGCTTCTTTTGCTGCTATGGGACCTTTCTCCTCTGTCTGGGTGCCAGGGGTCTACATTTCAGATAATCGCCTGTTGCTTTGGTGTGTGACATTATCCTTTTTTTGATGTCGAATGACCTCTACTCTGTCTGGGTGTCAGGGGCCCATATGTCGTTTAATCATTTGTTGTCTTGGTGGGTGACATTATCTTCTTTATACTTTCAAATGACCTCTACATTGTCTGGTTGTCAGGGGTCTATATTTCGTTTCATCGCCTGCTGTATTGGTGGGAGACATTAAAGGGGTATTTCCTTCTTAATGATCACTGTTAAATCTGTTACTGATGTAACAGTGATCATTTTTGTAAATATAATGTATTAGCAAATTCCCACCCTTCTTGATAAAATGATTCCCCTCTGACCGCTAGCCTGCCAATTGCATGGGCCGCGCTTGCTCAGATGAACCACATCAATCCAGTGGCCTGCCTCTCATTTCATTCATGAACGCGCACGTCACTGGGCAGCCGCGCATGCGCTGTTCTTTGTTCCCTTGAGCCGCTTCTGAAACAGAGCCGCGCATGCTCTGTTAGCAGCACAGACTTCGGAGATGGTAAAGGCTAAATGCTACACTCCTGTAAGGACTTGCTGACTTTTGCTGACTTCACATTATCACGTGACAGCCCTAAGTCACGTGGGTCGGCAGCCAGCGCGCTCTGCTATCACAAGCAAATGTTTGCAGAGTAGGAAGATAAGGGATGGCTACTGAGAGGGGAGAGTCTGTCAGTGCCTGAAAGGTAGACCTGAATACTGGAAAGGGGCTGAGAATTGTATGTATGGGAGGGAGATATGGTGTGGGATTGTACGGAGGGGGGAGCTGCTGTGTGAGATTGTATGGGGAGTTTCTTTTTGGGATTGTATGGCGATACTCTGATCGTATAAAGGGTATGTGTGAGATTGTATGGCGGGGCTGCATGTAATATTGTATGGGAGGCTTCTTTGTGGGATTGTATGGAGGGAGGGGCTGCTGTGTGGGATTGCATGGGGGGGTTGGGGGGCTGTGTGCGATTGTATGGAGACAGGGGGCTGCTGTGTGCAATTGTATGGAGACAGGGGGCTGCTGTGTGCAATTGTATGGAGACAGGGGGCTGCTGTGTGCGATTGTATGGAGACGGGTCTGCTGTGTGCGATTGTATGGAGACAGGGGGCTGCTGTGTGGGATTGTATGGGGGGGTTGTGGGGCTGTGTGCGATTGTATGACGGGGCCTGCTGTGTGCGATTCTATGGCGGGGCTGCTGTGTGCAATTGTATGGCGGGGCTGCTGTGTGCAATTGTATGGCTGAGGCTGCTGTGCGCGATTTTAGGCGGGGCTGCTGTGCGCGGTTGTATGGCGGGGCTGCTGTGCGCGATTGTATGGCGGGGCTGCTGTGCGCAATTGTATGGCGGGGCTGCTGTGCGCAATTGTATGGCGGGGCTGCTGTGCGCAATTGTATGGCGGGGCTGCTGTGCGCAATTGTATGGAGACAGGGCTGCTGTGTCCGATTGTATGGAGACAGGGCTGCTGTGTGCGATTGTATGGCTGGGGCTGCTAAATAGACAGATGTAGTAGAGCTGTTTAAGAGGCGGATTCAGCTACAGTACTGGTGGTATTGGGGAAATAGACAGATGTAGCAGAGCTGTGTCAGAAACGATTCAACCACAGTGCTGGTAGGGGACTGGGGAAGACAGATGCTTTTGGGCTGATGTATATTAGTGAATTATTGTTTTGCTACAGAGATTGGGTTTGTAAAAGAGAACACTGGATAAGGTTCTGTGTGTAAGACTGTACTTTAGACTGCAGGACAGCAATAAGTAACTGTCTACTTAGCAGGGATGGGCCTCACAGACACTGCAGGCTGATGTCTCATACTATCCACATGAACGAGCACAGCAAGGAGTGTGATGTCATAAGGAGGCGGGACTGGCCTTCACTCAAACTGCCTAAGCCCGCCCAGCCTTAGCAGCAGCAAACCAGGAGGTGGATAGCAGAGCTGGCTGAGGTGAGGACGAATTAACAAGATAGGAATACCCCTTTAACCTCTTTTTACTGTCAAATGACCGACCCATTGTCTGGTTGTCAGAGGTCTATATTTCGTTTCATCGCTTGCTGCATTGGTGGGAGACATTAAACTCTTTTTACTGTCAAATGACCTCTCCTCTGTCTGGGTGTCAAGGGCCTACATAAATGATAATGGCCTGTTCCATTGCAGGTTGATCTAAGGGCTGTGTTGCTGTTACGGGACCGCTCTCCTCTTTGTGGGTACCATGGTCCTCCTGAATTAGTAAATGAGGCCTGTGGCACTGCTGGGTGAAATCAATACTGATTTGGCATGATTGTAACTCTCCTCTTTGTGGGTGCCAGGGGTCTGAATCTGTGAATGAGGCCTGTGGCACTGCTGGGTGAAATCAATACTGTCTTGGTGTGATTTTAACTCTCCTCTTTGTGGGTCCTGTGGGTCTGAATGTTTGAATAAGGGCTGTGGCCCTGCAGGCAGACATGATTCCTTCTAGGCTGTGATGAAAACTTCAACTCTCATGTATGGTTGCCATGGCCCTGAGTCTGTGAATGAGGCCTGTGGCACTGCAGGCAGACATGAATCCTTTTTGGCTGTGATGAGAACTTCAACTCCCATAACATTCCCACCTTACGCCACCCCAACCTCCTATTCCACCTCCTCCTCCAAGTTGCCAATTGATATTGGTTAATTTTTATTTATTTTATTTTAAGTCATTTCCCTATCCACATTTGTTTGCAGGGGATTTACCTACATTTTGCTGCCTTTTGCAGCCCTCTAGCCCTTTCCTGGGCTATTTTACAGCCTTTTTAGTGCCCAAAAGTTCAGGTCCCCATTGACTTCAATGGGGTTCGGGGGTCAACTTCTCGAACCCGAACATCCAGGTGTTCGCTCAACTCTACGTATGAGCCCCAAAATATTAACAATCTAACAGTCGCCTTATCCCACAAAAAATGAGTCCCTACCTAAGATAATCGCCCAAAAAATTAAAATTAACTATGGCTCTCAGAATATGGAGACACTAAAATATAATTTTTTTTTGTTTCAAAAATGCTGTTATTGTGTAAAACTCAAGTAAATAAAAAAGTATACATATTAATAAAATTTAAAAAATAAAATAAAAAGTGTCAAAAAAGCCATTTTTTGTCACCTTACATCACAAAAAGTGTAATACCAAGTGATCAAAAAGTCATATACACTCTAAAATAGTACCAATAAAACTATGATCTCATACAAAAAAAAATTAGCCCCTACATAAGACAGTTGCCCAAAAACCAAAAAAACTAACTATGGCTTTCCAAATGTGGAGACACTAAAAAAATTATTTTTTCAAAAATGCTTTATTATGTAAAACTGAAACAAACAACCAAGTCATATTTGGTATTGTCGCGTCCGTAACAACCTGCTCTATAAAATTAGCACATAATCTAACCTGTCAGATGAACATTGCAATTAACAAAAAATAAAAACGGTGCCAAAACAGCTATTTTTTGTTACCTTGCCTCATAAAAAGTGTAATATAGAGCAACAAAAAATCATATGTACCTTAAAATAATACCAACAAAACTGCCAACTTATCCCATAGGTTCCAAAATGGGTAACTTTTTTGGAGTTTCTACTCTAGGGGTGCATCAGGGGGGTCTTCAAATGGGACATGGTGTCAAAAAACCAGTCCAGCAAAATCTGCCTCCCAAAAACCATATGGCGTTCCTTCCCTTCTGCGCCCTGCCGTATACATACTGCAGCCTACGACCACATATGGGGTGTTTCTGTACACTACAGTATCAGGGCAATAAATATTGAGTTTTTTGTTTGGCTGTTAACCCTTGCTTTGTTAGCTGAAAAAAAATGGAAAATCTGACAAAAAAGTGAAATTCTGAAATTCCATCTCCAGTTTCCATTAATTCTTGTAAAACATCTAAAGTGTTACCGTAACAATGTTTGTAAAATTAGTTTTGAATACCTTGAGGGGTCTAGTTTCTAAAATGGGGTCATTTTTGCGTGGTTTCTATTATGTCAGCCTCACAACGTGACTTCAGACCTGAACCGGTCCTTAAAAAGTGGGTTTTGGAAATTTTCTGAAAAATTTCAAGATTTGCTTCTAAACTTCTAAGCCTTCTAATATCCCCCAAAAATAAAATTCCAGTCACAAAATGATCCAAACATGAAGTAGACATATAGGGAATTTAAAGTAATAACCATTTTAGGAGGTACATTTTGAAAATTACAAATTTTGTATAACTAAAAATAAAATATTTTGACTCAAAATTATCACTGTCATGAAAATACCATATATGACGAGAAAACATTCTCAAAATGGCTTGGATAAGTAAAAGCGTTCCAAAGTTATTACCACATAATGTGACACATGTCAGGTTTGCAAAATTAGGCCTGGTCAGGAAGGGGGCAAATGGCCCGGATGCGAAGTGGTTAAAAAAAAATAAGGAAAGAAGTGATTTACTAGTGCAGGGAAAGGATAATGAGACGAATCATTTCACAGACAGCGAGAGACATGTGCAGATGCTAGTGAGAGTCATAGGAAAATCCTCATCGTGAAAAAGAGCGATTCCCGGCAAGTGCAGGGAAAATTACTTTGGGATCTAGATAGTGTCATAATACAGCTCTGTCATTCCATTCTGTCAGCAATTAGTTATTGGGGTGCAAGTGCTATGTTGAAAAGCCTTTAGTGGCTTTTATCTGTGGAAAAAGATAAATATATACGCAGGTCACTTTTGTTGTTATATTTACACTAAAATCATTTGTAGTCATTTCTGGTGAAAAATTTTAGGGCGGTATTTCAGTAATACACGAAAAATATAAAACGTACTACACGTTTGCAGTCATTTCTGGTGAAAGCGTATAGGGGCCTATTTCAGTCAAAAAAGAAAAGTATATATACGCTGCACTCTTTAACCCATTCAGGACACATGACGTACCGGTACGGCATGTTTCCCGAATCCGTAAGGACACAGGACGTACCGGTACGTCATGTGATTAAAAGAAGATTGCGGTGCTGCAGGGGTTAATGGGGACAGGATGCCTGCTGAAATCATTCAGCAGGCATCCTGTCACAACACCGAGGGGGGTCATGCTGACACTCTGCTAAAAACTGCTGACATCTGTGCTGCAGATGGCAGCAGTTTTAACCCCTTCCATGTATGGACTGCTGTATGGAAGGGGTTAACAGGAAGGCAGCTCCCTCCCTCTCCCATCGGGGGTCTGCTGTGCCTTTGCAGCCCCCCAACAGGATGGGATCACAGAGAGAGGGAGCCCCCCTCCCTCCCCATCACCCGCTGCTCTGTTCTGGCAGCGGGTGATGGTTATCATGGCAGCAGGACACTTTCAGAGGCGTCCTGCTTGCCATGGTACTGTAAGTTTAATCAGACTTCTGCTAAAGGCAAAAGTCTGATTAGACTATGTAAAGTAAAAAAAATACAGTACAGTACACTATATGGTGTACTGTACTGTATTAGAAAGACACCAGATCCACTGGATCTACAAGAACCAAGTAGGTCTGGGTCAAAAAAAAAAGTGAAAAAGTTAAAAAAAAGTAAAAAAAAAAACACATATCACTGAATAAAAATTAAAATAATAAAATACACTACACATATTATGTATTGCCGCATCTGTAAAAACCTGCTCTATAAAACTATCACATGACCTAACCCCTCAAGTAAATACCGTAAAAAAAAAATGGTGTAAAAAAAGCAATTTTTTGTCACATCACTAAAAGTGTAATACCAAGAGATCAAAAAGGCGTATGCCTCTCAACATAGTAGCAATAAAACCGCCATCTCATCCCGCAAAAAATGAGCCCTTACATAGGACAATGGCCCAAAAAAATAAAAAAAAATGGTCTTCAGACTATGGAGACACAAAAACATAATTTTTTTTTCTAAAATGCTCTTATTGTGTTAATTTAAAATAAATTTTAAAAAAGTATACATGGTGTATCACCATGTCCGTAAAAACCTGCTCTATAAAAATATCACATGATTTAACCCCTCAAGTAAATACCGTAAAAAAATAATAATAATAAAAACAGTGTCAAAAAAGCAATTTTTTGTCACCATACATAACAAAAAGTGTAATACCAAGCGATCAATAAGTCATACGCACCCCAAAATAGTGCCAATCAAACCGTCATCTCATCCTGCAAAAAATGAGACCCTAATTAAGATAATCGCCCAAAAACTGAAAAAACTATGGCTCTCAGACTATGGAGACACTAAAACATGATTTTTTTTGTTTCAAAAATGTAATCATTGTGTAAAACTTACATAAATAAAACAAAGTATACATATTAATTATTGCCACATCCGTAATAACCTGCTCTACAAAAATATCACATGACCTAACCCCTCAGATGAACACCATAAAAAAATTAAAATAAAAACAGTGTAAAAACATTTTTTGTCACCTTACATCACAAAAAGTGTAATACCAAGCGATTAAAAAGTCATACGCACCCCAAAATAGTACCAATAAAACCGTCATCTCATCCCACAAAAATCATACCCTACCCAAGACAATCGCCTGAAAACTGAAAAAACTATGGCTCTGAAACTATGGAGACACTAAAACATGTTTTTTTTTTTTCAAAAATGAAATTATTGTGCAAAACTTACATATAAAAGTATACAGCTTAACTATCGCCACGTCCGTAATAACCTGCTCTATAAAAATACCACATGATTTAACCTGTCAGATGAATGTTGTAAATTACAAAAAATGGTGCCAAAATAACTCTCTTGTTACCTTGCCTCACAAAAAGTGTAATATAGAGCAACCAAAAATGATATGTACCCTAAAATAGTAGCAACAAAACTACCACCCCATCCCGTAGTTTCTAAAATGGGGTCACTTTTTTGGAGTTTCTACTCTAGGGGTGCATCAGGGGGGCTTCACATGGGACATGGTGTCAAAAAACTAGACCAGCAAAATCTGCCTTCCAAAAACCGTATGGCATTCCTTTCCTTCTGCGCCCTGCCGTATGCCTGTACAGCAGTTGACGATCACATCAGGGCATTAAATATTGAGTTTTGTTTTGGCTGTTAACCCTTGCTTTGTAACTGGAAAAAAATTATTAAAATGGGAAATCTGCCAAAAAAGTGAAATTTATACATTTTATCTCTATTTTGCACTATTTCTTGTGGAACATCTAAAGTGTTAACAAAGTTTTTAAAATCAGTTTTGAATACCTTAAGGCAGGCATATCCAAACTCCGGCCCTCCAGATGTTGCAAAACTACAACTCCTATCATTCCTGGACAACCCACAGCTATCAACCTACAGAAGAGCATGATGGGAGTTGTAGTTCTGCAACACCTGGAGGGCCAGAGTTTGGACATGCCTGCCTTAAGGGGTGTAGTTTCTAGAATGGGGTCATTTTTGGGTGGTTTCTATTATGTAAGCCTCACAAAGTGACTTCAGACCTGAACTGGTCCTTAAAAAGTGGGTTTTTGAAAATGTACTATGTATTATAGAAATAAAGAAATTGAAACTTTGAAAATTGCTAAATTTTCAAAATTTTTGGTAAATTTGGTATTTTTTTTATAAATAAGAATGAACTTTTTTTACTCCATTTTACCAGTGTCATGAAGTACAATATGTGATGAAAAACAATCTCAGAATAGTCTGCATAAGTAAAAGCGTTTAAAAGTTATCACCACATAAAGTGACACTGGTCAGATTTACAAAAAATGACCGAGTCCTTACGGTGAAATAAGTCCGTAAGGGGTTAATATCACATTATCGATCCCATATAATTTTGTGCACTACCCTGTGTATTGGTTTACTGATCACCTTATATGCTGGTTTATTTCAATTGAGCAACCCTCAAAAAATATTGTTGAACCGTGTTGAGAAGGTAATAAATGTAAATTGTTGATTAAGGCCTGACTCTTAATATCGAGTTCGCACTCACAGATAATTTTGTGCACTAACCTGTGTATTTTTTTTTTTGCTGTGTTCACCTGAGGGGTTAGGTCATGTGTTATTCTTATCGAACAGGTTGCTACAGACACAGCGATACATAATATGTATACTTTTTGTTTAAGTTTTACATAATAATATCATTTATGAAACAAAAAAAAATCATGTTTTAATGTCTCCATAGTTTGAAAGCCATATTTTTTTATTTTTTGAGGTGATTGTCCGATGTATAGTATAATTTTTTTGCGGGATGGGATGACGGTTTGATTAGCACTATTTTAAGAGGCATATAACTTTTTGATCGCTTGCTATTACACTTTTTGTGATGTGAGGTGACAAAATTTTTTTTTTACACTGTTTTTATTTAATTTTATTAACGGTCTTTACCTGACGAGTTAAATCACGGATGCAGCAATACCAAATATGTATACTTTTATTTTACTTTAGCGCAATAACAGCATTTTAGAAAAAAAAATCATGTTTTAGTGTCTCCGTCTGATTTTTTTTGGGCCATTGTGCTATGTGGGGGCTCATTTTTTGCGGGATGAGATGGCGGTTTGAGTGGTATTATTTTGGGAGGCATACGCCCTTTTGATCGCTTGGTATTACACTTTTTGTGATGTAAGGTGACAAAAAATGGCTTTTTTTACACCATCTTTTTTTAATGGTGATATTTTTATAGAGCTAGTTTTAACGGATGCGGCGATACGTAATATGGGTAGTGTATTTTTCTATTTTTTTTTCTTATTTTTTATTCAGTGATAAGTGTTTTTTTTATTTTTACCTTTTTTTCACTTTTTTTTTACTTTTTTTGATCTAGACACACTTGGTTCTTGAAGATCCAGTGGGTCTGATGTCTGTATAATACAGTACAATACATTATATAATGTACTGTATTTTTTTACTTTACACAGTCTGATCAGAGTTACTATTACCATGGCAAGCAGGACGCCGGTGAAGGCGTCCTGTTGCCATGGTAGCCATCACCCGCTGCCAGAACAGAGCAGCGGGTGATGGGGAAGGAGGGGGGCCCCCTCCCTCTATGATCCCGTCAAGAATCGGGGGCTGCAAGGGCACAGCAGCCCGTGATGAGAGAGGGAGCTCCCTCCCTTTTAACCACTTCCATACAGCGGTCCTTATGGACCGCAGCATGGAAGGGGTTAAATGGCTGACATCACAGCACAGATGTCAGCCGTTTATAGCAGAGCACCAGCAATGTGCTGACACTCTGCTATACCGCTTGGCTATCTGCACCGCCCGCCTCCCGCACCGCCTATAGCTTCTGATTCCCGCGGAATTCTGAATTGACCTGCGGTTTGCAGCGATCACCGATACGGGTGGTCACAGGACACCCCTCGGCATTGTCCCAAGGTACCTCCTGAATGATTTAACCAGGTACCACTGCACAGCGGTGATCGAAATACACAGGGCGTACATGTACGCCCTGTGTCCTTAAGTACCAGGGCATCAGGGCGTACGAGTACGTCCTGTGCCCCTAAGAGATTAAACATATACATTTAATATTAAGAAGGCAGCCAATACGCAGAGGCTGTAGCCCTGGGCTCAATGAAACAGAGTAAAATAATGTAGCTGAGGGCCTCCAGGTGCGCTAACCCTCTAAAACTGTGAAGGCGATGGCCAACCTTTTAGAGACTGACTGCCCAAACTAAAACCACAAACACACTAATTTATTTATTTAAAGTGCCCACACGATTATTTACCCTAAACACTGCCCACAATATTTGGCGTTAGTGCCACCTGTGCCATCCCAGGGTACGACTTGCTACCGGTTTCCACAAGGTTCACCCAGTGTGCAGTCATGGAAATGTAGCATCACTGGCCAAAAGCACTTGTCTGTGTGTCCGTCATTAAGTGGACCTTCCCAATAATTTGTTCAGGGCAAGGGTGATGTTACGGGACACAATTGCTGGTGTAATGTGGGGATGGCACAGCGAGAAAAATAGTGGCGGCTGGGGACTGAGTAACGAAGGACGGCCGCCGCCATGAGGCTGAGGAAAGCCTCAGTGTCAGCAGGCCTAAATGGCAACATTTCCATGGCTCCAAATTTGGAAAGGTGCGCATTTAGTACGTTCAAAGGCCTGGGGACATCTGTACGCTGTGCTTGGACACAGAAGTGGGTGTGCTAGCTGATGGTGCTTGCGATGTCTCAGCTGCAGGGTGGGCGTCATCCAGGCCTGAGTCTAGGACAGAGGATTCGCCAGCAGGTAACACAGGGGAGGAAGAGAAGGCAGTGGTGTGACCCACAGACACTAATTGTGGACCCAGGGGATCGACCCACCTATTAGGGTGCTGTGATGCCATGTGGCAGATCATGCTGGTGGTGTTGAGGTTGCTAGTGTTCCCACCCCTACTTATTTAGCCTCCAGTGTACCGTCTTCCCCCATTATGTTCCCGTGTTTGAGGTTTTATTGTTATGGTTTAAGTTAGTTTATAAATAGGACGTAAAATATGTTATGGTTATTGTTATTTATGAAATGTTGAGTTCTTATTTTGGTATGGCACAGTTTGCTAATTAAAAATAATTTTTTGTCCTCACTTTTCTCAAAAAAGCCCCAGACTGCGGAACACCTACCCCTTGGCAAGGGAGATTTGCGCCCACCTTCTCCCTTTCGCCACCCCACAGCCTCTTCCAGCCTGTTGGGGTGCTGTGGATCCCTCCCCCTCTGTCCTGCTATCCTCGCTTGGCTCTCCACCTTCCCAGGTTGGGTCAGTGATGTCATCGTCCCCCATCTCCAGATCCGCTTTCTCACTCTGGTCATCCTCCTGACTTGTGTTGACCTAACAAGACCCTACTTATTGACAACTGTGTCTCATCCCCATCATCCACCAAGTAAAACACTAATTGCCATTCCCCCCCGTCATCTTCTTCTGACTTTGGAGGCTGAAGAGTTTGGGGATCAGTACATAAGATATCCTCATGTCCCTTAACAGGGAGGGTCAGCTCACCTGCAGGCCCTCATCTACAATTTTTTTGGGGTCAGCTCACATGGTGTATTCTTATCTATGTTTCAGACTTGGAAGGAAACAATTTGCTTTCCTTCAGTGAATCTTTCATGCATGTGTTTTTGCAGAATTCGGGTTTTTCTATAGTTGCACTCGGGTAAATATTTCAAACTTTTTTCATAGCCACTGCTGAATGACATTCCCTGCACTCAATCTGCAGAGTAACGTTAGCGCATGCAAAATATAGCTGTAAAATGCAATTTAATTTTTTCGTAGCAGCTGCTGACCGCCATTCACTGCGCTAACTCTACTATGTGACGTTAATGTTATCTCTAAGCCCCCAAAAAAATGTAAAATTGAAATTCGTCATTCTTTCTTGGTAGCCTGTGCTGAGTGGGTCACTTAACTTCTTAGATGGTCAGATCAGCAGGCCATTGCTCCTAATGTTTTGGAGGGTCACCAGCAGGCCATCAAGGATAATTTTTCAAGGGTGTGTGTATGATGCCCTCCTTTATGTGTAAGAAAGGGTGTATTTGAGTGCCGGTTCCTTGTAATATTTTGCAGCCCCCTCACTTAGGACATAGGCGTAGGAGTTCCACTACCTGAACTATTGTACCACAATGTGAATGAGGTACTCCTTTATGTGGAATACCAGCTGTATCGGAGTGCTTCTTCCTTGTAATTTTTGACAGCACTTGCACTGTATATACAATTGAATATACTTTCCCAACAATTTTTCTAGCAAAATTTTTTATTTTTTGTTGTTGTTTTTTTTTTTGGGGGGGGGGGTGCGTATTTTTTTGTCAGTCTGTAAAAGTGGCATACAACAAGGACAACATAGTTCCCAGCAGCGACCTGGGAGTCCAGACATCCAGACATCGTCCCCATGCTGTTCCCGATCCATTTTGGTGGTGTTTCTGTCACTTTCAGACCTTTTCCAATGGACCAGGCACCGTCCCCTCTCATTGACTTGCATTATACTCAGGTGCTTGGCCGAGCGCACGAATATCACTATGTGTTTGGATCGAGTACCTGAACACCAGAACACTTGTGCTCGCTCATCACTAATAATATCACATTATCTCTCACAATAATTTGGTGTGTCTTGGTTATTATTGCTGTACTAATCAGCTATCATGCTTTAATTAAAGGGGTTATCTCACTTCAGCAAGTGGCAGTTATTATGTAGAGAAAGTTAATACAAGCCATTTATTATTATATTGTTGTTATCCATATAGCTTCCTTTGCTGGTTTGATTCATTTTTCTATCATATTATACACTGCTTGTTTCCATGGTCACGACCACCCTGCAATCCATCAGGGGTGATTGTTTTTGCACACTATAGGAAAAAGCGTCTGCCCTCTGGTGGCCAGGACCATGGGAGCTCACATAGGCTAGATCTTTTTCCCATAGTGTGCAAGCACAACCACCATGGCTGGATTACAGGGTGTCTGCAAGCATGGAAAAATGAATTCAGCCAGCAAAGCAAGCATTAAGAACTGTGTGGAGATAGATACAGTAAATAAACAGATTAAGGCCTCATGCACATGACAGTTGTTTTTAGCGGTCCGCAAAATGGGGTTCCGTTGTTCCGTGACTCATGTCCGTTTTTGGTTCCATTGTGCTTCCGTGTGTCCTCTGTTTTTTTTTTGGCGGACCGTCAGAAAACAAGGAAGGGGGAAAAAAAAAGTGTAATTTTAATATCTCCACCCAGGATACTGGTATATATGCAGGTCAAAAGATAGAAATAAAGCGGATGAGAATCGGATGTGCCTCCGCATTTTTTCGCGGTCCCATTGACTTGAATGGGCCCGTGAACCGTTTTTCGTGGACAAGAATAGGACAGGTTATATTTTTTGGATGGACTGGAATCACGGACACGGAGCACAAATGGTGCATTTGCCAAGTTTTCCACGGACCCATTGAAAACCAATGGGTCCACAGAAATTCACGAAAAACAGTGCAACGAACACAGAATAAAACAACAGTTGTGTGCATGAGGCCTAAGCCCTTATATTACGTTATTAATCACTGATTTATATGGTTTTTCAAACCTAAAACAAAAAATATAATTAACTATATGAGATGCTCTGACACGCAGTTCACACTATTATTCTATAAGCTATGCTAGATTGATGGTAGAATATGTATTGTACGGTTTTGCGCTTATTCGAAAACTGTGTGTATATATATATTTACACACAGTTATTTTAGTTAAAACCTCCATAATTAGAGATGAGCGAAGTCTTGAATAATTCGATATTGACAAGAAATTCGATTTGTTACGAATTAATTCCTCAAGAATCGCTATGATAAAATCCCATTCAGCTGGTCAATGGGACCATTTTTTAATGGCCGCTTAGACAGAAGTGCACCCATCTAACAGCCATTAAAATTAGTAATACGCTATTGCAATATGGTCTCTTCCTCTTGTTCAAGCAGAGGCAGTCCACTCCTCTCGACTGAAAAAAGCAGGACCTGCTTTGAGCGTGATGACGTCACCGCATGCTCCCAACATGATTATGCGGTGACATCATCATGCTCAGAACAGTTTCTTTGGCAGGTCTTTTTTAATCAAGAGATGAGCAGACTGCCGCTGCACGAGCAAGTAGACGAGGTATTTTTTTCCCGTTCTCCAGTTGCCATTTTAGGAAAAATGATTTGTTACCATGAAGCGAGAGGAAGTTTGGCTTCGTTTAGAAGCTTCACTTCGCTCAAAACTACTCATAATATTTAGACTGTGCATTAAAAACAAGCCATTGCAACTTCTGATACGTGTGTTTAAACACTGATGTTTAATGCTGTGCCAACCTGACACACATAAGCAAAGGAACTGGCCAGTTTGCTAATGGTGTACTTTCTTGCCCACCCTCTCATTTACTGTCTGAGAGAGTATTCCGCACTGCAGGTGGCATTGTTACACCAAAGCTGATAATTGTGTGGAAAACATTACATTTGTGAAAATGAATGAGGCATGGATCTGTGAGGATTTTTCACAAACATCTGGTTCATGACAATCAACAGATCTGCCAATGCTGACAGTGGAGGCTAGCCTGTCTCTGTCCATAATGTTCAATACTGTATGGCTGCTGCAGCTACTAACTGCCCCGTCCGTCATGTTTCATACTATACTGCTGCTACTGGGAACCCTGCTCCCAAAAAAGGGGCAATTTTTGATGGCTTTTATATCCAGCATGATCAGTTATAAAAATAAACCAAGCCTGTTGATGCTCTCCATTTGCCATTATTATTGATGTCTTGGTGTTAACAAGTTTGAAAATGATTGGATGCAGTCCTAGGAAAATCCAGAATGTCATACATAACGTTTTAATGGAAATTGGGGCACTTTTCAATCTGATCACATGTATTCAGGCCAAGTAGAATTTAACAACTGAATTGATAGGATTGGAACAAAACATTTGCTCATATCTACCCGCCACCATTCCTAAAGTGGCTTTAATGCCCCATTCAAGAGAAAAGGGCCAAGCTGCTACTGTACATACACTGTCGGTGGACATAAGCACTGCTGTACAGGGGAAACAGGTAGGCTGCAGCCCCATCAATTTTCAAACTGGTGGGGGTCTGCAATAAATCTTCCTCAAAATCCATATACAAGATAAATTTTGCTCTGAATTTCTCCATGGCATAAATTCACAGCTCATGCTAATCAACCCTTAGTGTGGTTTCAAACACAGTAATTTTTTTTCAAAAAACAACTTTGCAGTGTTATGCAGCTTTTTGATAGCCTACATACCCCACAAAATCAACCCAAGAGCCATACATCCACAGGGCATCAAAACAAAACACTGACTCTTATGTAAAATTGAGCTACACCTTTATTAAGTATAATACAAAATTCATAAAAATTCTCTATACCAAGGTATTTACAGATCAAAAACGGTGAGGTATGTGATAGTGGAAAAAACCTACTGCGGGAGGTCCAGGTTCCTGAATATCAAAAAAGGTCTATTTGATTTAAATTTAAAGTTAGCTTGACCCAGATGTATAGCCAATATTGGCCATAAGCATGGTGAGAAATATATCACGTATAGTTAGGGGATTTCACCCGTAAAAAACAATCAGGGATCAATCAATCCAAACCATGACTATAGCCAATATTCACATAATAGACACAGGCATCAACCATACAGAGCCCCAGTTAAAGGTGGCTATGGTGTGCGATATAGATATTATTAGTGGTCTAATAACAAGATCTAGTGGAGTAGTACATACCCATATCAATAACACACAGGGCCCGGAACCCCCAAACTGCAATGGTGTTTTTTTTTTTTTAAGGAATAAAAAAGTGGGGTTTTTTGGTTTGTTTTTTAAAACTAAAATCCAAAACACATTATGGGCAGAATAGTGGCTCACTGGTTAGTATTGTTACCCTGTAGCACTGGGATCCTGGGTTCAAATCCAACCAAAGGCAACATATTCATGTGGTTTGTATATTCTTCCTGTGTTTGTGTGGGTTTCCTCCCACACTCCAAACATATGGTAGTAGGTAATAGTCTCTTCAGGTATCTTGCTATGAAATTGACTCTAGTTGAGGTTGAGTGCAACCTATATATAGCTGCTCCTGCTCCATAACCATCCCTACACTTTGTCCCTTGGGTGAAAAAGGCTTACAACAATTTTTTTACCACCATAAAATCCAGCTTCTTTACTTAACATTGGAAAGAACTAGTAACAGCACGTTATACAGTGTTTCTTTTACCTATCCTCTATTTTTAAGAAATATGAAATATTTTTCTACTGCCATAGGAATGTGATTGAATAAATCATCCATAGTTATTTTCAACATCTTTGAATAGTTTTATAACCGTTCTGTTTTATACTTAAGATATTTTTTGCCAAAATGATATCTACAGGCTATATCCTATTATGCCGTCAACATCTGCTATCTGAGTTAAAGGTTTAATTTTCTTGCTAAATCTCTCAATTTAGCTGAAATTCTAAACATTCAGTAAAATAAGTAGCAGACGTTTTCAGTAATCTCCACAACAGACAAATTCTGCCCAAGGCTGCAGCCTGACAAATGAGTCATTTAGGCTACATTCACAAGCCAGTGAAAAGAACAGACATTAAAAATGGATACACTGTCAGTTTGTAGCCATTTTTCAACTACTTATGTCCCTTTTTAAAGGGGTTCTCCAGGCTTTTTTTGATGACCTATCCTCAGGATAGGTCATCAATATCAGATCGGTGGGGGTCTGACACATCCGTCAACCCTGCTGATCAGCTGTTTGAGGAGATGGCGTACGCACGTGCCATCTCCCTTCATGCTCACCGCTGTATGTCTATGGGACAACAGCAGTGGGCAGGAAGAGAGTCGTGAGATGGACGTGCACACTGCACACGCCGTCTCCTCAAACAGCTGATCGGCTGGGGTGCCAAGTGTCTGACCCCGCCGATCTGATATTGATGACCTATCCTGAGGATAGGTCATTAATAAAAAAAAAGCACGGAGAACCCCTTTAACATCCGTTTTGCATCCGTTTTTAAGTTAAAACCCCAACCACTTCATTGTTTCCAGTATTTATATTTTTTGCCCCCCATAGTGCCTCCAGTATAAATAATTCACCCCATTTGTACCCTTCATAGTTATAATGGTCCTCAGTTGTGCCCCCATTATAGATAATGTCCCCCTTAATGACCCCCAAGTATATAGATATATTATGCCCCCATTTGTGCCCATATACATATATAATGTCCCTCAGTTGTGCATAAATATATACAGACCCCTTTCCCACCATCCCAGCTAGTGCCAACATCAATAAATGTTTGTTAATAAATGTTTGCACGTTCAAGTGGATAAAGTGAGTATTTTTTTAAAACATTTTTACCTCCTGATAGACCCTTGTAGCAATTTTGAATGGTGCACTCCTGTCTAAACGGCCGTTAAAAATGGGCCTATTGATTTTAATGAGTCTGTCTAGGCATGTAATCGTATTCACTGGTTGTTAAAAATGGTCATCTGAATAGCCCCATAGACTAATTGTCTATGAAAACGGCCACGTCAAAGCCATTACAAAAACGCAGTTTTTCACTGTTGTGTGAATGTAACCTTACAAGGACAAGTAGTTATTGAAGGCCCATAAATGGACCCTGTTCCCTGCACATTTAGAAGCGTTGTGTCTGTGGGAATTGCAGTACTGTATTATTATCCATTGATTTTATTTTTTACTCTGGCACTGTCAGCTTCTTAACCACAGCATTCCTTCATAGAGCAGTAATAGTAACACTCCCTGGATTCTATATGCTCCCACCACCTCAAACATCACCTCACATAACAAAAGCGTCAAATGAATCAACAAATTCTGTTTTGTTCTTATAAAACCGTACATCAACAAATTGTTTTAACATGTTGACATAGCTAGAATGATTTACAATTTGTATATAGGTAGTAAAATCTTCCAGTAAAATTATATTTGCAATAAACCATCATTCTTGCAATAAGTTTTAAAGAGCTAGATATCATCCAGATCTCTCATAAACATACTATTTACACATGGGTGAATAGCATCAGGACAGTCTAAAGTCATGTCAAGGCACCATCGCAAAGCTTAGAATGGCAATACCCCCGTGATTGCTCCAACAAATGTACTAGTTTCTTCATTATAATAATTGCATTTTTACATTCTGCCTAAAATGACGAAACTAATATTGATACAACAAAATTAAAGTTATTAGCTTGGAAAAACAAATGAATGGTAAGCTGCTTTAAATGATATTCCATCTGAGTTTCTTCTATCATTATCAGTGACACTGTGCAAACCACAACATTAAACTGAATAGACATGCAAGGATTGTGGTACCTGAGACAAAATGTTCTCTTGGTTCTCAGATTCATCTTCCAGTGTTTTTTCTTCTGAACTTGTATAGGATTCTGTTGCCTGTACTGGAGAAGGACCGAAATTCTTGCTGCTTTCTCCAAGGGTAATCGAACAAATGCAGATATGAAAGAAACATAGAAAAAGTAGCATAATCCTGTGTGGATCCATAAGAATAGCAAGAGATGGATGTCACCATGCAACTCCAAAATACTCTGTATCCAGACTTTCATAAACTGTGCATCACAGTAATAGCAAAAATAACCTTATTTTTGTTTACATCCGTCACATCGGAACCTACTCATAGCAAAGCATCTATGCACTTCTAAAATGTAGGTTAGTGGATCTTCACTTTCAAATGCAGACTGTCTTCATTATGTTTAATGGAGAAGGAGTGCCAGTCTGTTTAGTTGTCTGCCTTTTCTAAGCAGCAGAGGGATGAAAGGGCAGCCAGACGAGAGGCAGGGGCTTCTTTCTTTAGCTCCACACGAAGTCTTCTCAAGTTACAACACAAGGAAAGGATAAAGGTGCTGGAAAACTGAGGATAAGATGTGGGTGCTTTGAGTTATAAGCAGCTGGGAGAATCGGCGGCTGCAGCTAACTGGTTAGTCCTCTCTCTACAAGGGAAGAAAAGTGGAGGAGGAGTTTCCAGTGTCTACTTGAGTTTTAGGGAATCAAAGCTAATTACTTTTCCAGTTGAGAAACTGCTACATCAGTGTATAACAAAGCAATTTTGTAAGGGGAAACTGAGCCAACCAAAACAGTACAACCACCGATGACACATTGCAGACAAAGTATTTTCTTGTTGAATGAGTTCACCATTTGCACAAAACTAGAGATAAGCAAATTTCCTGAATTTTGTTTCAGGTCCGATTCTAACAAATAGTCAGAATCAATTACCCAAATTAAGTTTTTTTATCTGGTAACTGGCTTATGTAGTGTTAAATCTACCCCCTTATTGTGTTAACATGGCTGGAGCATTGTAAAAAACAAGCACGTCTACCTTTTGTCTCATCCCCATCTCCTCATACTGTAGATTGTAAGCTTTTGCGAGCAGGACCCATATTCATCTTGTTTTAGGCTACTTTCACACCAGCGTTTTGGATTCCGTTTGTGAGATCCGTTTCAGGGATCTCACAAACGGTCCAAAACGGTTCTTTTCTGCCTCCAAAAACGCTGCTTGCAGGAACGGATCTGTCTTGACTTACAATGTGGATACAATATGGTGCATTTGAAAATGGATCCATCCCCCATTGACTTTTAATGCAAGTCAAAACGGATCCGTTTTTACTTTGACTTTATTTTTAAAAGCTAATGCAAACGGATCCATTCAGAATGGATACAAACGTTTGCATTATAGTAATAAATACATAGCAGCAAATAGGTCAACAATTAAAGCTACTTTCACACCTGCGTTAGGTGCGGATCCGTCTGGTATTTGCACAGACGGATCCGCACCTAGCGCAGGTGTGAAAGTATCCTTAATTGTTGACCTATTTGCTGCTATGTTATTTATTAACTCACAGAAAAAAGATGCACCACATGGATAAGCAACTGACAACACTGGCTAATCCCTCACTCAGATGTTAAAAGCTGAGAGATTCGCCAATATTTCCAATCAGGAACATATCGGAGCCCCTTCAAGCACCACTTCACGGTATCTCAGCATGACATGGGGTCCTACCACTAGACTACCTGTGGTGTGTGAACAAGGTCTGAAAAGGTATTAAGCAGCCTACAGCCCCCTCCCACTCACCTGCATTGCAGAGGAACATGCGGAGGAACTGCCCCCTCAGTTAGAAACACGCCACAGTGTTTGGGGTTTGGAGCAGTCCCACCCATTTAGGCCACTTTTATTTCTGTGATTCTTGTTTTATATGTATTGAATGTGCCATTGCATATGGCTGGTAAACATTCTGTTGCACCTGGAAGCCGGTGTCACATGGTCTGTTGTGGGTGTAGCTTGCGGCCTCGTTTGTTCCCCATTGCATTGTTGGTCCTGCAATGCAGGTGAGTGGGAGGGGGCTGTAGGCTGCTTAATACCTTTTCAGACCTTGTTCACACACCATAGGTAGTCTAGTGGTAGGACCCCATGTCATGCTGAGATACCGTGAAGTGGTGCTTGAAGGGGCTCCGATATGTTCCTGATTGGAAATATTGGCAAATCTATCAGCTTTTAACATCCGAGTGAGGGATTAGCCAGTGTTGTCAGTTGCTTATCCATGTGGTGCATCTTTTTTCTGTGAGTTGTGTTTATATATTTTCATCCGCACATGTTTTATTTTATGTAGGATGTTTGTGTGGTGCTTGTGGTTTGCGCCGGTATCCTCCATTGTATGCAATTTTTGCTGGGGATAGCCGTTCGCTGCGAACCACATGCGGAGGAACTGCCTCCCCAGTTAGAAACACGCCACAGTGTTTGGGGTTTGGAGCAGTCCCACCCATTTAGGCCACGTTTATTTCTGTGATTCTTGTTTTATATGTTATTTATTACTATGTACTTAAACCCCATGATTATAAAGCACTGTGGAATATGTTAGAGCTATATACTGTAAATAAAGATTATTATTATTATCTACAGATGAGCAAATTGATTCTAAACTAATTGGATTCGTTATGAATGTCACAATAATTTCTCTGCCAAATAATTGCAAAGTCTTTGCGATTCACCTCGGAGGAATCTTGTGAAAACAGTGTCCAGCACCATTTTAATTAGGGGGAAGGGCTTGCCCTGATTGGCTCAAAGGGTGAAAGACAACCTCATCAGTAAATCTGGGTGGCAGTAGACAGTAGGCATATCCCTATGCCGAGTAAAAGCAACATAATGGAAGTAGTGTGTCTTGTAGTTTCTGACAAAAAATTATTATAGACACAGGCCACTGATGTAGTTTGATAGGAACACTATAAAAAACAGATATAATTCTGTAGATTGTAGGCAATTTGATCAGAAGCTTTGAGGGAGTTAGGGACTGGTCACGCTGTGTTTAATAATGCTTTCAGAACCTCTAGACTTCCACTTTCTGCATAGGCTTATTGCCAGCACAAGACCCCAATAGCATTCTGTTGCAATCGTTAAACACATTTTTTTCTGTATTAGCAGACGCATTATTACATCAGATAGTGTGTTTCATAGACATTTTAGTACAAAATTCCATTGTTGAACTACTGATGTTAAGAGGAGCTAAAAAGTTTGGATTGAATCCAGTTTGTTATTTTTCAAATGGCAGACAAACTCAAACCTTTTCAGGTTCATTTAGGATGAATCCACTAACATGGCGCATAGCACCATTTTAGTGCACATGTCAGCAGGGAAAAAGCACTACAGAAGAACAAGAAGGGTTCTTACATGACCCTAAGAGGAAGTGGGGGAAAGGGCTTTCCCTGATTGGCTCCCAAGCCGACAGACAGCCTCAATGAGCCAGTCATTGATAGGTGCCCTAGCAGAACAAGCAGAATATAATTCTGTGTTGGGCTCTGAATAAGGGTGGATGGGTCCTACAGTGTGTCAGAAAATCGATCTTAAGGAGTCAGGGACAGTCAAAAATCAATCAAGCTTGTATTCTACTGCCAGGGGCAGTATAAGAAAAGCACAGAATTACAAAGAAGAAGAATTGTGTGTGTAGAATAGGGACAAGCCGGGAAGCAGTCAGCCAAGGAGTGAGAAGTGAGGAGCTGAGGTTAGGTGTGCCTGTTACACAACTGCAGCTGCTGCAAACTTCAAAAGCAGCTACCTACAAAGGCTTTTTTTCCCCCCCCAGTCTCACAGAAATCTGTTTTTTGGGGGGAGAGTGGAGGTGGTTATTGAATTTAATTAAACCAGCATATAGGTGATCAGCACACCAATATACAAGGTAGTGCACTGCAATATCTCTGAGTGATAACGTGATCATCAGGCCTGACCCTTAGGCCCCATTCACACGTCCGCAAATGGGTCCACATCCGTTCCGCAATTCTGCGGAACGGGTGCGGACCCATTCATTCTCAATGGGGCCAGACGTGAAGCGGAGAGCACACTATGTCCGCGGCTCTGCAAAAGATCAACAGCAGCTTACAGACAAGAATAGGCATTTCTATGGGGGGTGCCGGCAGGGTGTGTTGCGGAGCCTAATCATCTGTTTCCGTTTATTCTATATCCAGATTTCACATGGTTGTAATTTTTGTGTGTGTTTGTGGTGGTGGGGGGGGGGGGGTTATGTTCAATTGATTTAAAGCAACATATAACTTAACTGAGTGATAATGTGATATTAAGTGTCAGGCCTCAATAATCAATTTCTATTTATTCCATAAAATACGTTGGAATTTTATTTTTTTAGGATTGTTCAATTGAATTAAAGTTTTTTTTTTTTTTTTTTTTTTAAGTGATGGCCTATCCTCAGGATAGGTCATACTTATCTAATCGGTGGCAGACGGGACCCCCTCCGATCAGCTGTCCGAGAAGGCACCGGCTCTCCTGTGAGTGCCGCTGCCTTCTCTGTGCTTACCAAGCACAGTGCCATACATTGTATAGCAGCTGTGCTTGATAACGTGTTCAGCCCTATTCACTTCAATGGGGCTAAGCGCGATACCAAGCACAGCCACTATAGAATGTATTGAGCTGTGGTTGGTAAGCATAGAGAAGGGCACGGCATTTACAAGAGTGCTAGTGCCTTCTCAAATAGCTGATACTTATGAGGAGGAAGCTACAGACCCCAGGCATAGCCATGTTGGTGGTGGCAGTAGTGGCACCCGTAGTTTCGGTATTGGAGGAGGGGGCCAATACCCTGCATGATATCCCATAGTCTGATAGAAGCGGCAGGGAGAGTAAGGAATCTGATGATGATTGTGTGCTGGACAGGACCTGGGAGTCGGATTGGGGTGCTGAGGAGAAGGAAACATCAGAGGAGAAAGGTGATGGTTGCAGCAATAAAGAGCTTAGGCCACGTACCTCCCAAAGAACAGCCATTGCCACATCTGCTAAGGGATCTAGTGATGCCACTGATGCGGTGGGTGTGTTAGGCCCAAAATTTGCCAGACATAAGCCGAGCTGGGCTGCCTCTACCTCTGCGTGATTATCTCCCGTCTGGCAGTTTTTCTCTATGCTGCCAGAAGACAGAAGCATTGCCGTGTGCAAGCTGTGCAAGAGTAAAAGAACATGTGGAAAACACAAAAGTAGACACCACAGCTCTATTGAACCACATAAAGCAGCATCGCCCTGCCATCACCCATCTCGTGGGCAAGCAAAGTTGGCAGCCAGTTTTCTCCTTATCCTGGTCCCTCTAGTGGCAGCCAGGCTGCATCCACAGGCAGTACGTTGTGTCTTTCACTCATATTATCTCTTTGAGCTCCTCAGACTCCTCCCCAGCTCCATCATCAGCCATCGATAACACAATGCGTGGCCAGGAAAAACTCTACATGCCCAACAATCCGATGGTGCGCAATCTTAATTCCCATCTGGCCAAGTTGCTGGCGGTGCAGTTGCTGCCATACCTTTTAGATGAGTCTGCTGCCTTTAGGGAGCTAACGGCATGCACTCAGTCTCCCTTGAAGATACTTGGACAGCATTATTTGTCCCAAAAAGCCATCCCTGCCTTGTATTCTAACGTGGCAGACAACGAGGGCTGCCCCCTGTGATTCTAGTTGTGTGGGTTCATGTTGGACACCTGGAGCAGCTCTTAAAGGCAGGGACAGTATATGTCTTTCACAGCACGCTGGGTCAATATTCTTCGGCTTTAACTCAGGCCTGGGTGAGAGTAGCCACACTGGATTGCGGTTGCTAAAGTACATGCAGAGTGTCAAAATAAACTCTCCCTTTAAAGTGACCTGTCTGATACAGGAAGAAGTGCAGCGGCCTCTTAAAAAGATTAAAATAGGCATATCACCAGGTCCTGATGGCATTTTCTAAGATAATTAAATAATGCAATAGACAGACCTTTATTTCTGATATTTAAGGACTCTATAGTGACCGGAAGTGTTCCACAGGATTAGCGCTTAGCAAATGTGGTGCCAATATTTAAAAAGGGGTACAAAACAGAGATCGCAAACTATAGGCCGGAAACTTTAACAGCTGTGGATGAACTTTTTGAGGGTTTTCTAAGAAATGCTATTCTGGAAGGTCTCAATGAAAATAAGCAAACAACGCTGTAACGCCACGACTTTATGAGGTATCGGTCCTGTCAAACTAATTTAATCAGTTTCTATAAGGAGGTAAGTTGCAGACTTAGGCCTCATGCACATGGCTGTTGTTGTGGTCAGGCATTTAGATCACCCACCACAGGAGTAGGCCATCATTTAATGGGACCCCGGCAACCATGTCAGATGGCACAAGCATCAGTTTTACATCACCCAGCACAAGAGAAGGCCACTTTTAGAGACTTTGACCCCTGCACCCAGACGGAGGAGAGAGGTTTCACAGCAGAGAATCAGGCATTTAGATCACCCACCACAGGAGTAGGCCATCATTTAATGGGACCCCGGCAACCATGTCAGATGGCACTTTTATCACATTTATATCACCCAGCACATGACAAGGCCACTTTCAGTGAGTTAGGCCTTAGCAACGAGACAGAGGAGACAGGTCAGATAGCACAAGCATCAGTTTTACTGATCACCCACTACAGGAGTCGGCCACCTTTATTTCTGATATTTAAGGACTCTATAGTGACCGGAAGTGTTCCACAGAATTAGCGCTTAGCAAATGTGGTGCCAATATTTAAAAAGGGGTACAAAACAGAGATCGCAAACTATAGGCCGGAAACTTTAACAGCTGTGGATGAACTTTTTGAGGGTTTTCTAAGAAATGCTATTCTGGAAGGTCTCAATGAAAATAAGCAAACAACGCTGTAACGCCACGACTTTATGAGGTATCGGTCCTGTCAAACTAATTTAATCAGTTTCTATAAGGAGGTAAGTTGCAGACTTAGGCCTCATGCACATGGCTGTTGTTGTGGTCCGCGTCCGAGCTGCATATTTTGCGGCTCGGGCGCGGACCCATTCACTTCAATGGGGCCGTAAAAGATGCGGACAGCACTCCGTGTGCTGTCCGCATCCGTTGCTCTGTTCCGTGCCCCCACCCACAAAAAAAATAGAGCATGTCCTATTCTTGTCCTTTTTGCGGACAAGAATAGGCATTTCTACAATTGGCCACGTTCCATTCCGCAAATTGCGGAACGGAACACGGAGCAGCCTCCGTGTTTTGCGGATCCGCAGTTTGCGGACCGCAAAACACCAACGGTCGTGTGCATGAGGCCTTAACAGCAGAGATAAAAATAGAGGGTGGTTATTAACGGTACATACTCAGATTGGGTTGCTGTCACTAGTGGGGTACCACAGGGGTCAGAATTGGGCCCTATTCTCTTCAATATTTTTATAAAAGGGTTGTCCAGGTTCAGAGCTGTCCTTGGACATATCCCTTTTTTACCCCTCCAGGCTAGAGATGAGCGAACACCTGGATGTTCGGGTTCGAGAGGTTCGGCCGAACTCAACCCGAACCCGAACCCCATAGAAGTCAATGGGGACCCGAACTTTTGGGCACTAAAAAGGCTGTAAAAGACTCCCGGAAAGGGCTAGAGGGCTGCAAAAGGCAGCAAAATGTAGGTAAATCCCTGCAAACAAATGTAGATAGGGAAATGATGACTTAACATAAAATAAAATTAACCAATATTAATTGGAGTTAGGTCCCATAGCACAGAATCAGGCTTCAAATCACCCACCAATGGAGAAGGTCGCTTACTATTATTTCGACCCCAGCATCCAGACAAAGGAGAGAGGTCCCATAGCAGAGAATCTGGCATCATATCAACCACAGGAGAAGGCCACTTTCAGTGACTTAGGCTTTAGCACCCAGACAGAGGAGACATGTCAGATAGCACAAGCATTAAATTTATACCATCCAGCACAGGAGAAGGCCACTTTTAGTTACTTTGACCCCTGCACCCAGAAAGAGGAGAGAGGCCCCACAGCACATATTCAGGCATCATATCACCCACCACAGGAGTAGGCCACCATTTAGTTATTTTGACCCCTGCACCCATGTCAGCTGGTACAAGCATCAGTTTTACATCACCCAGCACAAGAGAAGGCCACTTTTAGAGACTTTGACCCCTGCACCCAGACGGAGGAGAGAGGTTTTCACAGCAGAGAATCAGGCATTTAGATCACCCACCACAGGAGTAGGCCATCATTTAATGGGACCCCGGCAACCATGTCAGATGGCACTTGTATCACATTTATATCACCCAGAACATGACAAGGCCACTTTCAGTAAGTTAGGCCTTAGCACCGACACAGAGGAGACAGGTCAGATAGCACAAGCATCAGTTTTACATCAACCACCACAGGAGAAGGGCACTTTTAGAGACTTTGACCCCTGCAGCCACACGGAGGAGAGAGGTCCCACAGCACAGATTCAGGCATTTATATCAGCCAGCACAGGAGAAGGCCGCTTTCAGTGACTTAGGCCTTAGCACCGACACAGAGGAGACAGGTCAGATAGCACAAGCATCAGTTTTACATCAACCACCACAGGAGAAGGGCACTTTTAGAGACTTTGACCCCTGCAGCCACACGGAGGAGAGGTCCCACAGCACAGATTCAGGCATTTATATCAGCCAGCACAGGAGAAGGCCGCTTTCAGTGACTTAGGCCTTAGCACCGACACAGAGGAGACAGGTCAGATAGCACAAGCATCAGTTTTACATCAACCACCAAAGGAGAAGGGCACTTTTAGAGACTTTGACCCCTGCAGCCACACGGAGGAGAGAGGTCCCACAGCAGAGAATCAGGCATCATGTCAACCACCACAGGAGTAGGCCACCTTTTGTTTCTTTGAACCCTGCACCCAGAAAGAGGAGAGAGGTCCCACAGCAGAGAATCAGGCATTTCGATCACCCACAGCAGAAGGCCGCTTTCAGTGACTTTGGCCCCCTGCACCCACACAAAGGAGACATGTCAGACAGCACAAGTATAAGTATAACATTCATATCACCCAGCACAGGAGAAGGACACTCATGTACTTTGGCCCCGGCACCCAGACAGAGGGAAGGTTCATTCAACTCTGGGTTGCACCCCAAGATCCTACTTAATTTCAAAAATTAATTTTTCAATGAAGTGGCCAGGAGTACAAGACAACATGGTTTAAGGTAGTTATTAAGGACTACTCTGCACAAGGGAGGGTCAGGTCTTGTGGGATCCATGCCTGGTTCATTTTTATAAACGTCAGCTTGTCCACGTTGGCTGCGGAGAGGCGGCTGCGTTTGTCAGTAATGACGCCCCCTGTCGTGCTGAATACACGTTCAGATAAAAAGCTGGCCACCGGGCAGGCCAGCACCTCCAAGGCATAACATGCTAATTCTGGCCACGTGGACAATTTGGAAACCCAGAAGTTGAATGGGCCGAACCATCCGTCAGTACGTGGAGTTGTGTGCAGACGTACTGTTCAACTATGTTAGTGAAATGTTGCCTCCTGCTATCACGTTCCGTATCAGGTGGTGGGGCAGTTAGCTGTGGCGTGGAGACAAAACTTTTCCACATTTCTGCCATGCTAACCCTGCCCTCAGAGGAGCTGGCCGTGACACTGCTGCGTGGGCGACCTCTAGCTCCTCCTCTGCCTTGGCCTTCCACCTGTTCCCCTGTGACAGTTGGGAATGCTCTCAGGAGCGCGTCTACCAGCGTGCGCTTGTACTCGCGCATCTTCCTATCACGCTCCAGTGCAGGAAGTAAAGTGGGCACATTGTCTTTGTACCGTGGATCCAGCAGGGTGGCCACCCAGTAGTCAGCACACGTTAAAATGTGGGCAACTCTACTGTCGTTGCGCAGGCACTGCAGCATGTAATCGCTCATGTGTGCAAGGCTCCCCAGAGGTAAGGACAAGCTGTCCTCTGTGGGAGGCGTATCGTCATCATCCTCTGTATCCCCCCAGCCACGCACCAGGGATGTGCCTGCGCTGTGCTGGGTGCCACCCCGCTGTGAACCTGCTTCATCCTCATCCTCCACCTCCTACTCATCCTCCTCGTCCTCCAGTAGTGGTCCCTGGCTGGCCACATTTGTACCTGCCCTCTGCTGTTGCAAAAAACCTCCCTCTGAGCCACTTCTAACAGACTGGCCTGAAAGTGCTAAAAACGACCAGTCATCCTCCTCCTCCTCCTGGCCCTGGCCCACCTCCTCTTCCATCATCTCCCTAAGCGTTTTCTCTAGGAGACATAGAATTGGTATTGTCACGCTGATAACAGTGGCATCGCCACTGGCCATGTTGGTGGCGTACTCGAAACAGGGCACACAGGTCTCGCATGGAGGCCCAATCATTGGTGGTGAAGTGGTGCTGTTCCGCAGTGCGACTGACCCGTGCGTGCTGCAGCTGAAACTCCACTATGGCCTGCTGCTGCTCGCACAGTCTCTCCAGCATGTGCAAGGTGGAGTTCCACCTGGTGGGCACGTCGCATATTAAGCAGTGAGCGCGAAGGCTGAAGTTCCGCTGTAGCGCTGACAGGGAGAGCAGCGGCAGGATGTGAACGCCGGAAGTGCGCACAGACGGCCCGCACTTTATGCAGCAGCTCTGACATGTCTGGGTAGTTGTGAATGAACTTTTGCACCACCAAATTCAGCACATGCGCCAGGCAAGGGATGTGCGTCAAACCGGCTAGTCCCAGAGCTGCCACGAGATTTCGCCCATTATCGCACACCACCAGGCCGGGCTTGAGGCCCACCGGCAGCAACCACTGGTCGGTCTGTTGTTCAATACCCCGCCACAACTCCTGCGCGGTGTGGGGCCTGTCCCCCAAACATATGAGTTTCAGAATGGCCTGCTGACGTTTACCCCGGGCTGTGCTGAAGTTGGTGGAGAAGGTGTGTGGCTGACTGGATGAGCTGGTGAAAGCAGAGGAGGAGGAGGAGGCCGCCGAGTAGGAGGAGGAGGCTACAGGAGGCAAAGAATGATGCCCTGTGATCCTTGGCGGCGGAAGGAAGTGTGCCAAGGAACTCTCCGCCTGGGGCCCAGCCGCCACTACATTTACCCAGTGTGCAGTTAGGGAGATATATCGTCCCTGGCCGTGCTTACTGGTCCACGTATCTGTGGTTAGGTGGACCTTGCCACAAATGGCGTTGCGCAGTGCACACTTGATTTTATCAGACACTTGCATGTGCAGGGAAGGCACGGCTGTCTTGGAGAAGTAGTGGCGGCTGGGAACCACATACTGGGGGACAGCCATGGCCATCAGCTGTTTGAAGCTGTCTGTGTCCACCAGCCGGAATGACAGCATTTCAAAGGCCAGTAGTTTAGAAATGCTGGCATTCAGGCCAAGGGCTCGAGGGTGACTAGGTGGGAATTTGCGCTTCCTCTCAAAGGTTTGAGAGATGGAGAGCTGAACGCTGCTGTGTGAAATAGTGGAGACGCTAGGTGACGGTGTCGGTGGCACATCCTCTGTTTGCTGCTCGGCAGGTGGCAACATTCCTCTCGAGGCGGAAGCCGAGGCAGCAGCGCTAGAGGGAGCAGGGGGAGCCTGAGCGGTTTCCTTGTTTTTAAGGTGTGTACTCCACTGCAGTTCATGCTTTGCATGTAGATGCCTGATCATGCAGGTGGTGCTCAGGTTAAGAACGTTAATGCCTCGCCTCAGGGTCTGATGGCACAGCGTGCAAACCACTCTGGTCTTGTCCTCAGCACATTGTTTGAAGAAGTTCCATGCCAGGGAACTCCTTGAAGATGCCTTTGGGGTGCTGGGTCCCTGTTGGCGCTGGCCAATAGCAGGCGAACTCTCTGGACGGCGGCTGTTCTGCTTTTGCCCCCTGCTCCCTCTTTGGCTTCGCTGTTGTCTCGGTCTCACCACTGCCTCTTCCTCTGAACTATTTAAGTCAGCGGCACGACCTTCAGTCCATGTGGGGTCTAAGACCTCATCGTCCTCTGCATCGTCTTCCACCCAGTCTTCCTCCCTGACCTCCTCCTGTTCAGGTTGCACACTGCAGACTGGGCACCAGTTTTTCGTCATCATCAGAGGCTCGGTCACTCTGCTGTGGTGGTATTCCAATGTCCTCAGCATCTGGATACATAAGTGGTTGTGCGTCAGTGCATGGAATGTCTTCCACCGCTGGGGAAGGGCTAGGTGGACGCCCCTGGAAAACCGTGGGAGCAGAGTCTTCAAACAGAATAAGAGACTGCTGCATAACTTGAGGCTCAGCCAGTTTCCCTGATATGCATGGGGGTGATGTGACAGACTGATGGGCTTGGTTTTCAGGTGCCACCTGTGCGCTTTCCGCAGAAGACTGGGCGGAAGACAATGTGGTGAACGTGCTGGAAGCACTGTCGGCCACCCAATCGACTAATGCCTGTACCTGCTCAGGCCTTACCATCCTCATAACGGCATTGGGCCCCAACAAATATTGCTGTAAATTCTGCCGGCTACTTGAGGGAGTTGGTTCACTACTTTGTGCGCCTGAGGCCGAACGGCCACGTCCTCTGCCAGCAACAGAGGCTCCACGGACACCACCACAACCGTGTCCTCGTCCCTTAATAGACTTTCCTCATTGTTGCGATTCAACTCGCACCACAATAAAATATATTTTTTAGCCCCAAAATTCCCACACTGGAAGATATAATTCCTTTTTCCGGTATTAATTACAAGAAAACTGCTGCAAATTGGACACCAGAATTTTTAAAATGCTAGTTTTGGTACATAGATTCCCACACGGGGAGATATAATTCCTTTTTACAAGAGTAAAAACGTGAGGCCTACTGTTTCTGGTCTAACTAACACCAGATTGATTAAATTGGCCTTTTTTCACCAAAATTACAACACTGGACGATATAATGCCTTTTTGCGGTATTAATTACAAGAGGACTGCTGGTATTTCAGAACACCGGAATTTTTAAAATGCTAGTTTTGCTAGATAAAATTCCCACACTGGGAGAAATATTACATAGTAACATAGTATATAAGGCCGAAAAAAGACATTTGTCCATCCAGTTCGACCTGTTTCCTGCAAGTTGATCCAGAGGAAGGCAAAAAACCCCTGTGAGGTAGAGCCAATTTTCCCCACTTAAGGGGAAAAATTCCTTCCCGACTCCAATCAGGCAATCAGAATAACTCCCTGGATCAACGACCCATCTTTAGTAGCTATAGCCTGAAATATTATTACGCTCCAGAAATACATCCAGGCCCCTCTTGAATTCCTTTATTGTACTCACCATCACCACCTCCTCAGGCAGAGAGTTCCATAGTCTTACTGCTCTTACCGTGAAGAACCCTTTTCTATTTTTGTGTACAAACCTTCTTTCCTCCAGACGCAGAGGATGTCCCCTCGTCACAGTCACAGTCCTGGGGATAAATAGATGATGGGAGAGATCTTTGTACTGACCCCTGATATATTTATACATAGTTATTAGATCTCCCCTCAGTCGTCTTTTTTCTAGAGTGAATAACCCTAATTTTGATACCCTTTCGGGTACTGTAGTTGCCCCATTCCAGTTATTACTTTAGTTGCCCTCCTCTGAACCCTCTCTAGCTCTGCTATGTCTGCCTTGTTCACGGGAGCCCAGAACTGTACACAGTACTCCATGTGTGGTCTGACTAGTGATTTATAAAGTGGTAAGACTATATTTTCATCACGGGCATCTATGCCCCTTTGATGCAACCCATTATCTTATTGGCCTTAGCAGCAGCTGCCTGACACTGGTTTTTACAGCTTAGTTTGTTATTTATTAAAATTCCTAGATCCTTTTCCATGTCAGTGTTACTGAGTGTTTTACCATTTAGTATGTACGGGTGACTTGCATTATTCCTTCCCATGTGCATAACTTTACATTTGTCAGTGTTAAACCTCATCTGCCATTTCTCTGCCCAAGCCCCCAATCTATCCAGATCCCTCTGTAGCAGAAAACTGTCCTCTTCAGTGTTAATTACTTTACACAGTTTAGTGTCATCTGCAAAATTGATATATTACTGTGCAAGCCTTCTACAAGATCATTAATAAATATATTGAAGAGAATAGGGCCCAATACTGAACCCTGAGGTACCCCACTAGTGACCGTGACCCAATCTGAGTGTGTACCGTTAATAACCACCCTCTGTTTTCTATTACTGAGCCAGTTACTTACCCACATACAGATATTTTCTCCTAGTCCAAGTGTTCTCATTTTATATACTAACCTTTTATGTGGTACAGTGTCAAATGCTTTGGAGAAGTCCAGATATACGACATCCATTGATTCGCCGCTGTCAAGTCTAGAACTTACCTCCTCATAGAAACTGATTAAATTAGTTTGACATGACCGATCCCTCATGAAGCCATGCTGATATGGTGTAATTTGCTTATTTTCATTGAGATACTCCAAGATAGCATCTCTTACAAAACCTTCAAACAGTTTACCCACAACAGATGTTAAACTTACCGGCCTATAATTTCCAGGCTCTGTTTTTGGACCCTTTTTGAATATTGGCACCACATTTGCTATACGCCAGTCTGGTGGAACATTCCCTGTCAGTATAGAGTCCGTGAATATCAAAAATAAGGGTCTGGCTAGGACATCACTTAATTCCCTTAGGATACGGGGGTGTATGCCATCCGGTCCTGGCGATTTGTCTATTTTAATCTTTTTAAGTCGCTGCTGTACTTCTTCCTGGGTCAGACAGGGCACTTTTAAAGGGAATTTACTTTTACATTTTGCATTTCATCTGACAGTTTATTTTCCTCAGTGAAAACAGTGGTGAAGAAAATATTTAATAGCTTGGCTTTATCCTCATCGCTTTCTGCAACTCCCCCTCATTGCTATGTAGAGGGCCGACTCCTTCAGGTTTATATTTTTTACCATTTATATAATTGAAAAACATTTTAGGGTTAGTTTTGCTCTCTTTGGCAATTAATCTCTCGGTCTCTAGTTTGGCAGTTTTTATTAGTTTTTTACATATTCTATTTTTTTCCTTATAGTTTATTAGTGCTTCCTGGCTCCCCTCCTGTTTTAGTGATTTATATGCTTTCTTTTTGTCATTTATTGCTTTTTTTACGGTTCTATTTATCCACATTGGTTTCTTCTAATTTCTTAGCCTTTTATTTCTATAAGGTATGCATCGATCACAATTTGAGGTTACAATGATTTTAAAAATCTCCCATTTTGTGGTTGTATTTTTATTTTTGAGGACTATGTCCCAGTTAATTGGGCCTATGGCCTCTCTTAGTTGGATAAAATTTTGCTTTTTTGAAGTCCGGTATTCTTGTTCCTCCCTGTAGAAACTCTCGTTTGAAGGATAATTGGAAGGTTATTACTTTATGGTCACTATTTCCCAGGTGTCCCCCGACCTGCACATCTGTTGTTCTATCAGGTCTATTGGTTAATACTAAGTCCAGTATGGCCGTCCCTCTAGTTGGGTCCTGAACCATTTGGGAAAGGTAATTGTCTTTGGCTATTGCCAAGAACCTGTTTCCTTTATGGGATGTACAGGTTTCAGTTTCCCAGTCTATATCTGGGTAGTTGAAGTCCCCATAATAACCACCTGATTATGGTTTGCCGCCTTGTTTATCTCGTTTAGTAATAGATTTTCTACGGACTCTGGTATATTAGGTGGTTTATAGTAAACTCCTATTAGTAATTTATTATTGTTTTTGGCTCCATTTATCTCCACCCACAATGACTCCACATTTTCGTGTCCCTCACAGATGTCTTCCCGGAGTGTGGGCTTTAGAGAGGACTTTATGTAAAGGCAGACCCCTCCCCTCTCCGGTTTTGACGATCCTTTCTGAACAGATTGTAACCTTGTACATTAACTGCCCAGTCATAGCTATCATCCAGCCATGTCTCAGTTATTCCCACTATGTCATAATCCTCCTCACACATCACTAATTCCAGTTCCCCAGTTTTATTAGTCAGGCTTCTGGCATTAGTATACATACATTTGAGAGGTTTATGCATATTTTTTGCCCTACACCTTTCCTTCTGAACTTTTCTAGTCCCTCCTTCCATTTCTCCCCCAGTCCCACTACCTTGCCCCGGTCTCTATCTGCACTATCTTCCCCTCCTATAATGTAATTTCTCTCCCCCAGTCCCTAGTTTAAACACTCCTCCAACCTTCTAGCCATCTTTCTCCCCAACACGGCTGCCCCTTCCCCATTGAGGTGCAGCCCGTCCCTACGATAGAGCCTGTAGCCGATAGCAAAGTCGGCCCAGTTCTCCATGAACCCAAAACCCTGCTTCCTACACCAGTTCTTGAGCCACTTGTTAACCTCTCTAATCTCCCGCTGCCTCTCTTGTGTGGCCCGTGGTACAGGCAGTATTTCGGAAAATACTACCTTTGAGGTCCTTGCCCTAAGCTTTTGACCTAAATCCCTGAAATCATTCTTAAGGACGCTCCACCTTCCTCTAACTTTGTCATTGGTTCCGATATGGACCATGACCGCTGGATCTTCTCCAGCCCCTCCCAGTAATCTGTCAACCCGATCTGCGATGTGTCGAACTCTAGCGCCAGGAAGACAGCACACTGTTCGGCGATCACGATCTTTGTGACAGATCGCCCTATCTGTTCCCCTAATAATTGAGTCTCCCACTACCAGCACCTGTCTGGCCTGCCCTGCTCTCCTGGTCCCCTGCTTACTGGAGCTGACATTCCCCTGACCGGCAGAGGAAGTATCTGGCTGCAGCGGTGCTGTCCCTGAGCTGCCATCCCCTCATCTGCCAAACGTGCAAACTTGTTGGGGTGTGTCAGATCAGGGCTAGCCTCCCTGGCACTCTTCCCTCTACCCCGCTTTCTTACTGTCACCCAGCTAGCTACCTCACTCTCCTCAGCCTCCTCGCTACCACCCTCCCCACATCTACCCCAAAGACTGCTTGCTCGGTGAGCAGCAAACTCTTTTGCAAATTGTCAGTGGCTCTCAGTGTTGCAATATGCCCGTTTAGAGACTCGATGTGCGATTCCAAGCGGGTAATTTGCTCACATTTTGAACAAAGATATGCACCCTCAAACAGCTGTTCCAGGACTGCATACATCATGCAAGATGTGCACTGGACGGCATTGTCAATTGTGCAAGACATACTACTGGGGATTACACCACAAAAACCAAAAAAATACAATATAATCTAGTTACAAGAACTGCCGAATTTCAGTCCCCCACTGAAGTCCCTGAATCTGAAGTCACTTAATCTTAAGTCACACTTACACAACCACACACTTAATCAACCACGCGTCGCGACCAACCTCGCGTATATATATATATCTACTTATATAAGTATGCTGTAAATGAAACTCAAATACACCAGCCTGTTTTTCCCTCTGGGGAGTGCTTCTTCTGGTCTAACACCAGAATAATTTTATTATTACGGTGAAAGCTTTTTCTAATTTATATTTCTGGCACATAAAAAAAAATATTTCTGGCTGACAGTATTGGACTTGGCTGTAGTGGCACTGGCTAGCCTAGCTGGAACAGCACATTCATGGGATTTGCTATCCAAGTGGGTTACTTTCAGTTTCACCACTGATATATTAAATATCTTTGCAGTTAGTATGGGTGACACAAGCACAGCCAAACCCCTGATGTAGTATATCTATGAAAAAAATCGACTATTTCATGAGATTAATGGACGTTGTGGCAGCTTTTGCTGTAGCACCACAAGTCCCAAAATGGCCGCCGCCTATCAGCCCAGTAACATGTGCCAGAAAACGGTCTGCCCAGCCAGAAAAAAATTGACTTTGACTGAGCAGCTGAATCGCTGTTCTGATTCACAGGTGTAGATTTTTCACTTCTTTGGAGCTTTGGTTTAGACTCTGTGGCAACTTGTGCTGGCGCACCACAAGTCCCAAAATGGCCACCGCCGGTCAGCCCAGTTACATGTGCCAGTAAAAATCGCTCTGGCCAGTCTCAACAAACTAGTGACTTTCAGTGAACAGCTCAGCTGAGTTGTTCTGATGCACAGGTGTAGAAAGGTAGATCATTCAATCACTTCTTTATCCCTGCCTATCTCGCCCTCACAGAAGCTGCGTCCTCTCCCTACACTAATCAGAGCAGTGTGACGTGCGGCACTACGTGACTCCTGCTTAAATAGAGGCTGGGTCACATGCTGCACTTGGCCAATCACAGCCATGCTATTAGTAGGCATGGCTGTGATGGGCTCTTAGGGCAAGAAGTAAAACGCTAGCTGATTGGCTGCTGTGCAGCCCTTCAGAAAGCGGGAAGTAATCGACGAACACCGGACCCGAACCCAAACTTTTTTGAAAATGTCCGGGTTCGTGTCACGGACACCCCAAAATTCGGTACGGACCCGAACGATTTTCGAACTGTTCGCTCAACACTACTTCAGGCCCTATGAGTGGAGCATTGGAGCATTGTTGGAGCATTGTTCCCGGTGACGTCACATGCACTAATGGGCTGTCTTTAGCATTTCCCTAGCCTGTGAAACAGGTAAGGGCAGCGCTAAGACCTACCCATTAGTGCTAGTGGCATCACTGGGCTCACTGCTATGTGGAAGCCTCCATCTAGCATTTCCATGGTGATACTCTGTATGTCACAGGATCTGATGAAAAACCCCTTGACCTGCGCAATTCAGCATTTCATGCTGCGATGCTCAACTCAGAAGGGCTGTCTGGGTGAAGGGCTACAGATTGATATGGATAGATTGGAGGCTGTGATAGTAAAATGGCAGATGAGGTTTAACACTGATAACTGTAAGGTTATACAAATGGGAAGAAACTATGCAAGTCACCTGTACATACTAAACAGTAAAACACTGGGTAACACTGACAGGGAAAAGGACTTAGGAATTTCAATGGACAGTAAACTTACGTAACTGTAGGCCAATAAGATTATAGGATGCATCACAAGGAGCACAGATGCAAGAGGTGAGAACATAGCCCTTACACTTTACAAATCACTAGTCAGACAACACATGGAGTATTGTGTACAATTCTGGGCTCCTGTGAACAAGACAGACAATGCAGAGGTAGACAGGGTTCAGAGAAGGGCAACTAAAGTGATAACTGGAATGGGTGGACTACAGTACCCAAAAAGATAGTTATTAGATCTCCCCTCAGTCGTCTTTTTCCTAAACTGAATAACCCTAATTTTGACTATGTAAAATATATCAGGGTTCAGCACACAGAACTCTTCCATAATCTATTCATACCCAGGACGGTGACCGTGATGAGGGGACATCCTCTGCGTCTAGAGAAAAGAAGGTTTCTTCACAAACATAGAAGAGGATTTTTTACTGTAAGATCAATGAAACCATGGAACTCTCACCCTTGAGATTATACCTTTTGAATCGCTTAAGGAAAAATATGATTTACCTGAACCCTTTAAATGGCAGCACCAACAAATACAGCACTTGCTTAGAACCTTATTTAATGACACAAAGGTGTCTACCCCGACAGTGTTGGAACGACTATGTAAACTCTCGACTTCCACTAAGGGTCTCATATCTGACATACAGGTGTATCATCGCCACCGCTCCCTTATTTCGCAAATCGTTACTAGCTAAACGCGATTTTATCTCCTTCAATGTAGCAATGCAACACAATGCCAGTAGATGGCAGTGTTGAGTTAAAGTAGATAATTAATCAGTAATACTGCACTCTATGAGAATTTGTAGTAGTGTAACTGGATGTACAGTACACTGGAGCAGCGCTGCCCTACTGTAATTCCTTTACTTTTCCCCTTGTCAGAGGTCAGATTACAGTACAGTATGGCAGTTCTTGACCGAGCCGCTTCACCCTTATACCAGCTCCCGGCATTCCTCCCCACTCTGCCTTTCACCCTTACTGTTTGGTCGTCCCTGTAAGAGTCCCCCACTACAGATGTTGGGCTGGCAGCATGTGCATGGAACATGTGTTCTATTGTATGATGCCAGCACATAGAGTGAACCAGCGGCAGTGGGGAGCCGCACGTACTGTATCCGACTGCATCCCCTCCTCTTATGGTACTGTATACGGTACATGTGCTGTACTGTATATAGTGTAGAAAGTGTGGAAAAAAGATGAGAAAAAATACTGTACTGTACAGTATATTCCTGTACAGTAGTTATCGCTGCTATGCAGCTTACTGTAATTACCGGCGTTTTTTTTAACCTGAAGCAGCAAAGAGGCGGCAATTACAGTAAACTGTGTAGCAGCGATAACAATGTGAATATACAGTACAGTACATGCTGTACTGTATGTTTATGTGGATACTATCAGCAGCCGAACACACCAGGGTCGGGGGAGAGGGAGGGTGAGATGCAACAACTGTAGTGTACAGTAATAACACTATCGAACAGTAACAACTGCTCTGCACATAGCCAAATCTGCAGAGTGAAGCGTGGAGCCCGAGAATGAGGTAGAGTACATACAGTACAGTATGTGCCGGTAAATCCGACAGTATACTGTTACTGTAGTTCTCCCTGCATAAAGCATGGAGAAAGAATGGCACCTGTATGTTAGGAGGTCATTATTCACCCGAATGCTATTTTGTTGTTATAATACAGTACGTGGACACCAAAAGATATACAGAAAATATCTCTGGCAGCTAACAAATATCGACTGCATTCAGCAAATATCTGCTATTTTGATTTTCTTTATTTTGCTGGCTTACATCGGGAAACAGGTTGCGCTGTCATTCACAGATAACAAGCTCCCTGTAGGGGAGGAGGAGGGTGCAACCCTAATCAGAGCCCCAGTAGAGTACATTTTTCAGATGTAACATTGAACATATATGTGTTTATATAAGTGACCCTAATATATAAGTGAACTAAAGTGAACCTAAGGGGAACAATCTACGGAGAGACCGGCCCCTCTCACACAAAAGACAACCAAGTACTATAGTTAGCAGATAACCACTATACAAGATCCACGACTTTGCTATATATATATATATATATATATATATATATATATATATATATATCAAAGATAGATATATACACTCTGAACTTCAGCCATTCCAATATTTATATGTGCACATTATACTAAGAGCACAGATTTGTCTACCACAAGAACGGCTATCTGTGAAATGATATGAATGGCCAAACTTGAGCCATTCCCACATATATATAAATATGCATATTATATATTACTTACTGTACAGAATTGTCCACTACAGAAAAGGCTACCTGCCAAATTACATGAATGGCATAATGCCATTCCTGTAATTTCACAGATAGCCCTTCTTGTGGTGGACAGCGCACATAAAGAGCTATATAACTATTTATACCTATTGTATCACTGCTTACTACACTATAATTAATCAATATGAATTGCATCCCTATCATTCAAAAAATTACACTTTTACTATGATTCAACTATATCTGACAGTTTTTTTATTATTAGGGGTTATAGCAGGCATTATTCTTCCTTTATCATACTTTTTCTATTTTATAATCATAGTTGTGTATTCTTTATTCTAATCATGATTGTTCCTATTATTAGTTTTATTATTTATTTATCAGAACATGATCATTAAATGTAGCTCATAAACTCATCCTATCAAGGCTAGTCATTTTTGATTTTCCATTTTTATATTGTACATTTACTATTTTGTATTCTAATCATATTTATTTTTGGTAATATTTTCATAATGTCCATTCCAATTTTTTTGATCTTGTTTATCAATGTATATTTTTTAATAATGTATACTTAAATGGTACCCACCCTAAACAATTATCTAGCTATTTTAATATATTATTAATTGTTAAATACATTTGATTATTAGTTAATAATATGTTGAAATAAGAGGATCGCTGGTTAATGGAGTAGGTGCAGAAAGTAGAGGATCACTGAATAATGGTTAATGGAGAAGTATATGGGTAAATTCCTCTATTTTAAAGGAAGATCATTCTGAAATAGCCTCAGTGTAAAGATATGTGTGGAAGAGAAGCGCAGTAAAAAAAATCACTAAGACCGGGGACATGCGCTATGGGCATGGAAGGTTTTAGCCTCGGAGACTAAGTCTGGCAGGCAAGCGCTGGGAAAGCTAATTGACAGGTTATGGACCTAAATGACGGACACTAAGAACTCTAGCCATAGGTGGAAAGATTTTCTTTTCCCTTATGAGGTATAACTTACTTGTAATTTAAACACAATGAGAGCTCAGAATAGATAAGTAAAAAGGGGGAGGGTACCGTATAATACACGTCTAACTCACTATACATGTTGTTAGTGTCTGTATATACAGTACAGTGTATATATATATATATATATGTATATCCACACATATATACATAAGACATACACATAAATACAAACATACATGTGCACACTTATACAGTACACTGCTGTTGCTGAAAGGGTTGTACTGTCGGTGTATTGGGTTGGTAATGAGTGTATTAACAAGCCAATTGTTTTCAGCTCCCCATCCCCCATATGTCCTCTACCATGCACCTCCTCCCCCCTACAGGGAGCTTGTTATCTGTGAATGACAGCGCAACCTGTTTCCCGATGTATGCCAGCAAAATAAATAAAATCAAAATAGCAGATATTTGCTGAATGCAGCAGATATCTGTTAGGTGCCACAGATATTTTCTGTATATCTTTTTGCCATCCACATACTGTATGTATAACAACAAAATAGCATTCCAGTGAATGATTATTTGTATGTGCTTTGGTACAATAGTCTCAAAGATGCCGGGGTACACTATTTGCACTTAGAATTCTCCACCTTGGTTGACTACACTATGGGAACCAGCCGCCTGCCCTGGAAAACCGTGTCTAAGGGCTACAGTACCGGGAAAGTGACAGTGTATTTTTATATTACTGGCTTTCTTTGGCATACTGTACCTATCGCTCAGGCTTATGGTGGCTATGTTATTATTATTTTTTATTTTACAATTACGTTTATCACTGCAAACAACCACTCCCCCACCCACCCCATTATCCATCTCGTGTAACATATATTAGTGACTGTTTCCAATTTTTAATTTTGTTACTAACTGCAGGCTATAGTCCATTAATATTGCTGCGTGCTGTACTGCACAAATTAGCGAGGCGGCGGAGAATGTAAATTACAGGTAGTTTGTGAAAAGAGCTTTTGTTTTCCTTCGGGTCTGAACTCTGTAGGGCTTTGTCTGCCCATCCCCCGCTATGGAAAGTAAAGCAATACACATTCTTTCCTACAGTAGAAGAACATTACACAGATGGATAATGGGGTGGGTGGGGGAGTGGTTGTTTGCAGTGATAAATGTAATTGTAAAATAAAAAATAATAATAACATAGCCACCATAAGCCTGAGCGATAGGTACAGTATGCCAAAGAAAGCCAGTAATATAAAAATACACTTTCCCGGTACTGTAGCCCTTAGACACGGTTTTCCAGGGCAGGCGGCTGGTTCCCATAGTGTAGTCAACCAAGGTGGAGAATTCTAAGTGCAAATAGTGTACCCCGGCATCTTTGAGACTATTGTACCAAAGCACATACAAATAATCATTCACTGGAATGCTATTTTGTTGTTATACATACAGTACGTGGATGGCAAAAAGATATACAGAAAATATCTGTGGCACCTAACAGATATCTGCTGCATTCAGCAAATATCTGCTATTTTGATTTTATTTATTTTGCTGGCATACATCGGGAAACAGGTTGCGCTGTCATTCACAGATAACAAGCTCCCTGTAGGGGAGGAGGGAGGGTGCATGGTAGAGGACATATGGGGGATGGGGAGCTGAAAACAATTGGCTTGTTAATACACTCATTACCAACCCAATACACCGACAGTACAACCCTTTCAGCAACAGCAGTGTACTGTATAAGTGTGCACATGTATGTGTTTGTATTTATGTGTATGTCTTATGTATATATGTGTGTACAGTATATGTGTGGATATATATATATATATATATATACTGTACTGTATATACAGACACTAATAACATGTATAGTGAGTTAGACGTGTATTATACGGTACCCTCCCCTTTTTACTTATCTATTCTGAGCTCTCATTGTGTTTAAATTACAAGTAAGTTATACCTCATAAGGGAAAAGAAAATCTTTCCACCTATGGCTAGAGTTCTTAGTGTCCGTCATTTAGGTCCATAACCTGTCAATTAGCTTTCCCAGCGCTTGCCTGCCAGACTTAGTCTCCGAGGCTAAAACCTTCCATGCCCATAGCGCATGTCCCCGGTCTTAGTGATTTTTTACTGCGCTTCTCTTCCACACATATCTTTACACTGAGGCTATTTCAGAATGATCTTCCTTTAAAATAGAGGAATTTACCCATATACTTCTCCATTAACCATTATTCAGTGATCCTCTACTTTCTGCACCTACTCCATTAACCAGCGATCCTCTTATTTCAACATATTATTAACTAATAATCAAATGTATTTAACAATTAATAATATATTAAAATAGCTAGATAATTGTTTAGGGTGGGTACCATTTAAGTATACATTATTAAAAAATATACATTGATAAACAAGATCAAAAAAATTGGAATGGACATTATGAAAATATTACCAAAAATAAATATGATTATAATACAAAATAGTAAATGTACAATATAAAAATGGAAAATCAAAAATGACTAGCCTTGATAGGATGAGTTTATGAGCTACATTTAATGATCATGTTCTGATAAATAAATAATAAAACTAATAATAGGAACAATCATGATTAGAATAAAGAATACACAACTATGATTATAAAATAGAAAAAGTATGATAAAGGAAAAATAATGCCTGCTATAACCCCTAATAATAAAAAAACTGTCAGATATAGTTGAATCATAGTAAAAAGTGTAATTTTTTGAATGATAGGGATGCAATTCATATTGATTAATTATAGTGTAGTAAGCAGTGATACAATAGGTATAAATAGTTATATAGCTCTTTATGTGCGCTGTCCACCACAAGAAGGGCTATCTGTGAAATTACAGGAATGGCATTATGCCATTCATGTAATTTGGCAGGTAGCCTTTTCTGTAGTGGACAATTCTGTACAGTAAGTAATATATAATATGCATATTTATATATATGTGGGAATGGCTCAAGTTTGGCCATTCATATCATTTCACAGATAGCCGTTCTTGTGGTAGACAAATCTGTGCTCTTAGTATAATGTGCACATATAAATATTGGAATGGCTGAAGTTCAGAGTGTATATATCTATCTTTGTATAATATATATATATATATATATATATATATATATATATATATATATATATATAGACAGTCGTGGATCTTGTATAGTGGTTATCTGCTAACTATAGTACTTGGGTGTCTTTTGTGTGAGAGGGGCCGGTCTCTCCGTAGATTGTTCCCCTTAGGTTCACTTTAGTTCACTTATATATTAGGGTCACTTATATAAACACATATATGTTCAATGTTACATCTGAAAAATGTACTCTACTGGGGCTCTGATTAGGGTTGCACCCCTCCTCCTCCCCTACAGGGAGCTTGTTATCTGTGAATGACAGCGCAACCTGTTTCCCGATGTAAGCCAGCAAAATAAAGAAAATCAAAATAGCAGATATTTGCTGAATGCAGTCGATATTTGTTAGCTGCCAGAGATATTTTCTGTATATCTTTTGGTGTCCACGTACTGTATTATAACAACAAAATAGCATTCGGGTGAATAATGACCTCCTAACATACAGGTGCCATTCTTTCTCCATGCTTTATGCAGGGGAGAACTACAGTAACAGTATACTGTCAGATTTACCGGCACATACTGTACTGTATGTACTCTACCTCATTCTCGGGCTCCACGCTTCACTCTGCAGATTTGGCTATGTGCAGAGCAGTTGTTACTGTTTGATAGTGTTATTACTGTACACTACAGTTGTCGCAGCTCACCCTCCATCTCCCCCCGACCCTGGTGTGTTCGGCTGCTGATAGTATCCACATAAACATACAGTACAGCATGTACTGTACTGTATATTCACATTGTTATCGCTGCTACACAGTTTACTGTAATTGCCGCCTCTTTGCTGCTTCTGGTTAAAAAAAAAACGCCGGTAATTACAGTAAGCTGCATAGCAGCGATAACTACTGTACAGGAATATACTGTACAGTACAGTATCTTTTTTCTATCCTTTTTCCACACTTTCTACACTGTATACAGTACAGCACATGTACCGTATACAGTACCATAAGAGAAGGGGGATGCAGTCGGGTACAGTACCTGCGGCTCCCCACCGCCCATACAGTAGAACACATGTTCCATACGCCCACAAATCCCACAGGGAGGAGGGTACTGTAGACCAAACAGGCAGCTCCGGCTCCCCAACAGCCCATAATTATCCTCAGCAGTTGGGGCACATGCCGACACTGCACAGGAGCTGTCCGCTATAAGAATGGCACCTGTATGTTGTTGTCACGGCGGGAGGTGGGGAAAACCCCCCGCCGTGCAATGTCCCCGGCCACAGGGCCAAACAAGGGCTAAAAGCAGGGACAAGGGAACCGCTAGTCTAGCATGTCCCTAAAGCTGGCCCTGGTCTCCTACGAGTATGGGCCGACCCCAAGGGTGGGAGGGCCCATACGACAGGAACCTAAAGCCCTGGACAACCCTGCTCGACCCTGGAACTAACAGGGCAGAGACCACCTGCTCCCCCAGGGACACGGAGGAGCAGAAGTCTCCCGAGGCCCCTCTGCAGCCGGGACCCGAACAGTGTGTGCCCGCACGGCAGGCAAGTTACATAGGAAACATGTACAAGGAACCCACACTTACCTGCCGTGCTGAAGACTGAGAAGCAGCGCCAGGACCTCCCGGACCCCCAAGCGGAAACCAGATGCCTGGGGGAGACCTGGCCGGGCAACACACCATCCGGAATGTGCTATACCCCTCCGGGTAAGCAAGCCCCTTCGGAGCAGACATACCAACAAACTGCAACATACAAACCCACAACAAAGACATAACCAAGTGAGGGAAAGGGTAAGCAGAAGCACACAGGAGGGGAATACAATCAAACAGAGAAAACAATATAACAAATAAGGGTGGCTCACGCAGACATAAAGGTGGGATCCAAACACACTCCAGCCATGCTCACACCATGGCTGAACAAACAAAACTGACCTCAGGTTCCACACACAAGGTAATAAGGAGGCCTGAGGTCACACCCACAATGCAGCCACACCTTAGCCACACCTAACCCGTGCACGCCACACATACACAGAAGACACTAAACAAGGGAATCGTGCACAGGAAAGGGGAAAGACACATATGCACCACAAGTACCAGCGGCAACCACATGTGAGGCAACAAACACACAGCCCTCACATGCGGCAAGAACACCTCGCCGCCGGCAAGTGCATGCGGCACAACAAACACGACCGCAACCTCGGTCGTGGCGCGCTGGTTGCCAACGGCAACCGCATGCCGCAATCACGAGTCACGACCCCAACGCTGGTCGTGACACTCCCACTCCTCAAAGCCCCCCCAACAAAAAGGACAGTTGGAAGGGCAAACCACCAGGGAGAGGGGAGGGGCAATGCTAAGTGACGACGGCACTGCCCAAAAGGTGCCAGTCTCTTCCCCAAGACTCCCGCCAAGCTACCTGGACCACAACCAAGGCCCCAGGCAGCCGACAGAACAGGCAGTCTGAGGAAAAGCACCGACACCTTGTCCAATTCAGGGCAAAAGCTCCTACTCCAGGTCGCTGCCCCCAGCCATACTCCCAAATCCGCACGCAGCCAGATTGCAAGGGAAATGTAGGGAGCCAGCGACCAGAGCTAGGAACCCTGAAAAGGAGGAGGGGAACCCTACGTCCGGCTCAGGGGGGAGGCTCCTACTCCAGGTCGTTGCCCCCAGCCATACTCCCAAATCCGCACGCAGCCAGATTGCAAGGGAAATGTAGGGAGCCAACGACCGGAGCTAGGAACGCTGAAACGGACGAGGTGGGGGGGGGAGAAGGAGGAGGACACCACCACAGACACAATTAGGGAGGTGACGGGGAAAAGCCACCCAGCGTGCCGTAGGCAGTGTTAACCCCCGTGACGTTCTCCCTCCGGAGAACGCGCACACGTGCCCGAAAGTAGCAGGCGACGCATGCTGCACCCTCTTTCGAAGGCCGGAGTCGCGGAGCCATTATTTGTTATAATGTCACGGCGGGAGGTGGGGAAAATCCCCCGCCGTGCAATGTCCCCGGCCGCAGGGCCAAACAAGGGCTAAAAGCAGGGACAAGGGAACCGCTAGTCTAGCATGTCCCTAAAGCTGGCCCTGGTCTCCTACGAGTATGGGCCGACCCCAAGGGTGGGAGGGCCCATACGAAAGGAACCTAAAGCCCTGGACAACCCTGCTCGACCCTGGAACTAACAGGGCAGAGACCACCTGCTCCCCCAGGGACACGGAGGAGCAGAAGTCTCCCGAGGCCCCTCTGCAGCCGGGACCCGAACAGTGTGTGCCCGCACGGCAGGCAAGTTACATAGGAAACATGTACAAGGAACCCACACTTACCTGCCGTGCTGAAGACTGAGAAGCAGCGCCAGGACCTCCCGGACCCCCAAGCGGAAACCAGATGCCTGGGGGGAGACCTGGCTGGGCAACACACCATCCGGAATGTGCTATACCCCTCCGGGTAAGCAAGCCCCTTTCGGAGCAGACATACCAACAAACTGCAACATACAAACCCACAACAAAGACATAACCAAGTGAGGGAAAGGGTAAGCAGAAGCACACAGGAGGGGAATACAATCAAACAGAGAAAACAATATAACAAATAAGGGTGGCTCACGCAGACATAAAGGTGGGATCCAAACACAGTCCAGCCATGCTCACACCATGGCTGAACAAACAAAACTGACCTCAGGTTCCACACACAAGGTAATAAGGAGGCCTGAGGTCACACCCACAATGCAGCCACACCTTAGCCACACCTTAACCCCGTGCACGCCACACATACACCGAAGATACTAAACAAGGGAATCGTGCACAGGAAAGGGGGAAAGACACATATGCACCACAAGTACCAGCGGCAACCACATGTGAGGCAACAAACACACAGCCCTCACATGCGGCAAGAACACCTCGCCGCCGGCAAGTGCATACGGCACCACAAACACGACCGCAACCTCGGTCGTGGCGCACTGGTTGCCAACGGCAACCGCATGCCGCAATCACGAGTCACGACCCCAACTCGGGTCGTGACAGTTTTACCCTGTGGCAAATCAACAGGAGGTTAGTGGGGAGTTCGTTGGGGCAAATATATTTAATTAATATAATAAAAAAATTTTGCAGTACCCCTGTATGATAATTAATATGAACTGCCATTTTCTTTACTGTCAGTTCTTTTTATAGCTGAAGAAATGTGTTTTTATTGGCTGCTGGAGCCACGTGCCCTCCTCTGGCCAATCACATTAATACGAGTTTTCTTCATTCAAAGAATATGGCATATTCATCCAATGATACGAGAATTCCCACGGTCAGGTGGGAAAAAGGCCTGAATTTGAAATCAATACATTGGGCCAAATATTTTTTTTCTTATTGTGGTGCTTGGTGAACGGTAACAATGAGGGAAACATCTAGTAAGGGATGCGGACGCGGTCGTGGTGGTGTTAGTGTACCCTGTTGTGCTGGGAGAGGACGTGGCCATTCGGCCACAGCCACACGTCCTAGTGAACCAACTACCTCAGGTTCCAGTACCCGCCAGAATTTACAGCGATATTTTTTAGGGCCCAATGCCGTTCTAAGGATGGTAAGGCCTGAGCAGGTACAGGCGCTAGTCAATTGAGTGGCCGACAGTGGATCCAGCATGTTCACAACATTATCTCCCACCCAGTCTTCTGCAGAAAGCGCACAGGTGGCACCTGAAAACCAAGCCCATCAGTCTGTCACATCACCCCCATGCATATCAGGGAAACTGTCTGAGCCTCAAGTTATGCAGCAGTCTCTTATGCTGTTTAAAGATTCTGCTGGCAGGGTTTCCCAAGGGAATCTACCTAGCCCTTCCCCAGTGGTGGAAGACATAGAATGCACTGATGCACAACCACTGATGTTTCCTGATGATGAGGACATGGAAATACCACCTCATCGGAGTCCGCATGTCTCTGATGATGACGAAACACAGGTGCCAACTACTGTGTCTTTCTGCAGTGTGCAGACCGAACAGGAGGTCAGGGAGGAAGACTGTGTGGAAGACGATGCAGGGGACGATGAGGTCCTAGACCCCACATGGAATGAAGGTCGTGCCACTGACTTTCATAGTTCAGAGGAAGAGGCAGTGGTGAGACCGAGCCAACAGCGTAGCAAAAGAGAGAGCAGGGGGCAAAAGCAGAACAGCCGCCTCCAAGAGAGTTCGCCTGCTACTGGCCACCGCCACCAGGGACCGAACACTCCAAAGGCAGCTTCAAGGAGTTCCCTGAAATGGCACTTCTTTAAACAATGTGCTGGCGACAAGACCCGAGTGGTTTGCACGGTGTGCCATCAGAGCCTGAAGCGAGGCATTAACGTTCTGAACCTTAGCACAACCTGCAGGACCAGGCATCTACATGCAAAGTGTTAGCCGTGTATCGGGGTGGGCTCCCCAGGATACAGCGAAGTCACAGACCAGGAAAGCGACACTGACACCAGCTTAATGTGCAGGAATAGAAACTTTACTTATGCAAAAAGTAATATCACCAACATGACCAGAACAATGCAAACATGCATAGAAAAACACTATATCCCAGACCCACAGTCAATGTCCCAGCCCTATGAACAGGCCTAGCCGATGGTGGACAACAGCAGAGCCTTCAAGTCGTGCTGCGCCGCTACAAAGAACACCCCCTAACCAGTGGCAGACGCAGCAGAGCCTGCAAGTCAATAACTGCACTGCAGTCCCGTATAGAAAAGCCTAGCAAAACTATATATTCCCAACTAACTGACTAATGCAAGGCCTAGGTTAGTCTCTGTTACTTCAGGTGCCACACAATATATTGCAATCCGTAACCGGGTGCACTGACCTGTGTCCGTTCTGGGCCCGAGGATGCAGCCTACCAGGGATAGCCACCGATCTCTCAGCAACCGTGCAGCCTAGCTTGATGGTGAGGCCTTCTACCCACACGCTGAACTGATTTTCCTGGGACAACCACTCTTCCAAAAGAGCTGGATTCAATAAGAATATAACAGTTACTCTCCTTCTTTTAAGTGTCCATTAACTGCCAGCCATCTGCAATCCAGGATGGAATCGTATTCAGTTCCTCACAGCATAATCCTTCCACCATATCAGATCATCGCTTCCTGCCCTGACTGGCACACACACAGTCTCAGTCAGTATCTGTTTTGCATATTCAAATCCCAGAGTGTGCTGGCTGTGGCTGAAGAACAGTGGCCTCTAGTGCCCGGAATGCCAAATGACAGTATAAACATTATGTAGAAATGGCTGTTTCACAATCTCACATGCCACCCCACTAGAAGTTGTCGCCCTCGGCAACTCTCCCCATACAAACTCATCCTGAGCATAACGCTGTGGAGGCACACCAGCATTGGGCCTCGCTGACCTTCTCAGATTGGGCGTTTCAGAAATACTGGGGACATCAGGCATAATCGACGAGAGAGGAGCTGTTGATTGTTCAGCATTGCACCTGGGTGGCAAACCTGCCACGGCCGGAGCCTCTGTGGACCCTTGAGAAGGGACGACCCACCATTCCTCCTCTTCCTCATCTGAAGGACTTTCCTCCATACCCTGAGCGTGAGGAGGCACCCCCTCTACGCACACCGGCTCATCAAAATTGCAGCGTCTCAACATATTACGGTGTAAGTTCCGTGAGGGTCCCCCTGTCCCTACTGGCTCTACCTCATAGACCGGAATAGCGGGGTCTACCCTTCTCTTTACCGTGTATGGAACTGCCTCCCACCGTCCATCCAACTTCCCTGACGGCCGTTTGGCTTTGACCATCACCCGATCACCAGGGACATATCCATCTTTCTGCACTGGTCTTGAGTTAGGGTGTACCACCTGTCCCAGACGCTCCCCCACAACCTTGTGGACCGCTCTTAGCCGGCGGCGGTGCTCCCGTACCCAGGCGGTGGTACTTCTTGGTGGGGGCTCCATCAAGTTAGGCATGTGGAGATCCTCAATCTCCCGTCCGGCTCGTCCAAACATGAGCATATGCGGAGAGTATCCGGTGGTACTGTGTACTCTGTTTATTATAGGCCCACATCAACTCAGGTAAGTATGCAGGCCACTGGGCTTTTTGACTGTCTTCCAGAGTCCGCAGCATCTGAAGCAAGGTGCGATTGAAGCGTTCGCACGCCCCGTTCCCTTGCGGGTGATATGGAGTGGTTCGGGAGCGCTCAATCCCATACAGTTGGTACAATTCATTCATTAGAGTACCCTGAAAGCATGCTCCCTGATCAGAATGTATCCTCCGTGGACACCCGAACACCTGTATAAAGTGTTTACAGACAGCTTCGGCGGCTGACTCTGTGGTTTGGTCTCTGGTGGGCACAGCCACCGCATACATAATCGATCATTAGAAGTTCTAGGGGCTCTGAGGTGCGGATGGTCTGCACAGGAGCTCGCTGTTCAGTACTCTTACTCAACCCACAGGATCGACATTTAAGACATGCCGCAGCCACCATGTCAGCCAAATCTGGACAGTATACCAGACGTTGGAGCCACTTGAACGTTTTGTCGCTCCCAAAATGAGCTCCCTTTTCATGAGCTTCCCTAGCGGCCTCCGGTCCCAACGACATGGGAATGACAATCTGTTGCCGGTACTGCAGCTCTGACTGTAAGTATATGATCCGGCACAGGAGGCCCTGGGTAATTGTCAGCTTGTCCCACTGCCTTAACAACTTCTGACCCTCTGGGGTCAGGAGGGCTCGTTCTTCTGGCCGAGGCCAGATCTTGCTCCGAAGCCATTCTTTCACTTTCCACAAATCCCGGCAGCTATCCTGGACTCTCTCCCAATCAGTCAACGTTTTTCCCAGAACCAGCGTCATTCCAGACGCCACCCCACTTGAATGGGCCACGTCCAGAAACAGGAGGAAAGCGACAAAGGTCAGGAGTTTCAGTATCCTCTAACTCCTCATCGACTCTCTAAGTCGACTGTCCTACTGGAACTCGAGAGAGTGCATCGGCGTTGCCGTTCTCCCTACCGGACCGGAACTTGATGCGGTATTGATACTTAGAAAGGCGGGCCAGCCATCTTTGCTCGAGTGCGCCGAGCCTGGCATTTTCCAGGTGTGCCAGCGGGTTGTTGTCCGTCATCACGGTCACCTCTGCACCAGTCAGATATTCTGCAAACCTTTCGGTCATGGCCCACACCAGTGCCAGTAGTTCCAGTTTAAAGGAGCTATAGTTATCAGGGTTGCGTTCTGACTCTCTTAGGGACCGGCTCCCATAGGCGATGACTCTCTCCCGTCCATCCTGGACTTGGGACAATACGGCCCCCAGACCATGTAGGCTGCCATCAGTATACAGCAGGAACGGGGCATCAAACCGCGCGTAAGCCAGGATCGGGGCATTGGTCAGTGCCTCTTTCACCGCTTCAAAGGCCTCTTGTTGTCGGGGCCCCCAGTTGATAGGGCTGTTCTTCGGGCCTCCCGCCGTGCCTCTTAGCACCTCATTTAACGGGCCCACCAGATGACCGAATTTGGGTATAAACCTCCTGTAGTAGCCGGCCCGTCCCACGAATGCCCGTACCTCCCGTAGCGTACTTGGCCGGGGCCACATCTGAACGGTCTCCACCTTGCTGGGGGAGGGTTTTACCCCCTCCTGGGTGACCACATGTCCTAAGTACTCTATCTGCTATCAGAACAGCTGGCATTTCTTTGGCTTGATCTTGAGCCCATGGTCTCGTAACCGTCCCAAGACTTGTCGCAGCTTCTGTAGGTGATCTTCAAAGGAAGCTCCGAATACCACTATGTCATCCAGGTATATCAGTACTGATTCGAAGTTGAGGTCCCCCAGACAGTGTTCCATCAATCGCTGGAATGTCCCCGGAGCATTGGAGAGGCCGAAGGGCATTCGGTTGAACTTGTAGAGCCCCATAGGTAGAATAAAGGCCGTCTTGGCTTTGTCCTTCTTGGCCACCGGCACCTGCCAGTATCCACTAGCCAGGTCAAGAGTTGAGAAGAACTTTGCTTGGCTTAGGGCGGATAATGACTCTTCAATCCGCGGAAGGGGGTAGGCATCCCGGACGGTCTGGGCATTCAGCTTCCGATAATCCACGCAGAATCGGAGACTCCCATCTTTCTTCCGCACCAAGACTACCGGAGCAGCCCACGGACTTTGACTCTCCTGGATCACCCGGTTCTCCAACATGCTGGCCACCATACCTTTCACCTCCTGATACATCTTAGGTGGGATCTGCCGGTAGCGTTCTCTGATCGGCGCAGCATCGCCGGTTGGGATTTCATGTTCGATGGCAGTAGCACACCCAAAGTCCTCATCATGTCTTGAGAAGGCCTCCTGAAATTCCCAGAGGGTGTCTTCCAGCAGTTTTTGTTCCCCCGGGGTCAGGGTTCTGCAGTCCACTCCCATACGGGCCATGATCACTCGACCGTTCCACTCCGCTGTCGGGGTTTCCTTTGAATGGATCTCCACAGCATAGGTCCAGGCTGATCTCCTATCCGGCTGCAGCGTAAAGCCCCTTCGTCGAGCGATACCCCCTTCGGACATATAAACTTTGGCCAGCAGGATGTTTGCGAGGACGGTTATCTCGTAGTCCTTAACATTACAGCAGCGTATAGGCACACATCCGTCCTTCACAACGGCAAGGGCCTGGGCTACTAGTGGGCGAATCTGCGTCTCTTCTTGATAAGCGGGCTCGATCAGGACCTCCAGTCCATTCAGTTGTCGTCCAGCCCCCACTGGCAGCATCACTATTCGCTCCTGTGAAGGTGGGATCTTCAACGGAGTCCTCCGTAGCACCCTCACGTCTCCAATGGCCTGTCCGGACAGGTTACTCTTTTGCAGGCTACAGCTCCTCACCATTTGTTGCAAGATCTTCTGGGTAGGCCGGTGTGCGGTGGCCTTTTGCCAGTACTTTGGCCCTTCCTTGGCATAGAGTTGATGATCTAGGTCTCTCAGTATATTCATGCCCAGGGTCACGTCCATTCCTTTCCGGGACGAATGGTCCACCAGCACGACTCCTTTCTTGCCGATGTCTTGCTTCGGACCCGCATCCAGACTATCCCTCGAACATCCATCTCTCTATTATCGGCAGCCGTCAGCCTAATGACGCTCCCGTCTTCGGGCTCCATCATATGTCCGAAGTGCCTCTCGAAGAACTCCAAAGGCATTAGAGTGCATTCTGACCCTGTATCAACTAGGCAGCAAACCTTTCGGCCTTCCAACTCGGCTTCTAATACAGGGCTGCTGGCATACAGATCACGTTCTTCACGCAGAGGGCTTAATTTCGGGTGTACCGCCGCAGGACGCCCAGCTACTGCAGCGGTCGGAAGTTTAACGTCGGCTCAGACGCTACCTGTTCTGTGCACTCTCTGGCCATATGGCCATACTTTCGGCAAACCCAACAGAGGGGCCCTCTTCTGCCTGGCCCCCTCACCGGGGTTGTTCTGGGTGGAGTGGCACGAGGTGCCGGGACAGGTTCTGGAGGCCGGGGCGGTTCTGCCTTCATCTGAGACACTTCCAGGCGAAGCTCTTTCAATTCCGCCCGCAGGGCCTGGACCACATCCTTTAAGGACTCTGATTCTTCAGATCCCGACCGATCCCTTGTCACATGCATGCTATTCACCACTCTCACCGCCGCAGGTAGGGGCTCTTCTTCTCTCTCTACTGCAGCTAGGTAAACGCTGTAGAATGTCATGTCGGCCATTGTTCGGGTCATCTCTTGTAGCTTATCCTGTAAGCCCTTATTGGAAAGCCCCACTATGAACTGATCTCGTAGCAGGCGATCCACTCCCAGAAAGGAGCCCATGGCCTCGGGGTCTCGTCGTTGTATCTCATTTAGCATCTCCTGTAGAGCATTGGAGTATTGCATCAGGGTCACGCCCTCCCGCTGGGGTCGGTTAAAGAAGAGACTCCGTAACTGTACCACTTTGGCACGCCCCCCTTGAGCTTTCTCTAGCAGTGAGAATATCTTCTCCAGGGTGTCTCTCTCAGAGTCGGGCCTCACCATTACTGCCCGTCTGACATCGCCCACTAGGGCTCCCAATGCAACCTCGGCCCGCAGTTCGGGGGTCAGGTTACACATTTTGACTACACTCTGCACCCTTTCGGTCCAGTCCTGCAGCGTCATGTTTGTACCATCATACTTTGGCAGATGACGCAGCAGTGCCCCTACAGGGATGTATCCTACTGGGGCGGCCATGTTGTTGGGGGCAAGCTGGACATGCGCCTGCGCACCCTGAGCTGGGTCCTGATCCGTTGCCACTGGCGCCAGGGGGTGGTCTCCCGCCGCGTTCCCGTCCATAACGGTCACTGTATCCTGCCGACTACGCCAAGTTGTTAGCCGTGTATCGGGGTGGGCTCCCCAGGATACAGCGAAGTCACAGACCAGGAAAGCGACACTGACACCAGCTTAATATGCAGAAACAGAAACTTTACTTATGCAAAAAGTAATATCACCAACATGACCAGAACAATGCAAACATGCATAGAAAAACACTATATCCCAGACCCACAGTCAATGTCCCAGCCCTATGGACAGGCCTAGCTGATGGCGGACAACAGCAGAGCCTTCAAGTCGTGCTGCGCCGCTACAGAGGACACCCCCTAGCCAGTGGCAGACGCAGCAGAGCCTGCAAGTCAATAACTGCGCTGCAGTCCCGTATAGAAAAGCCTAGCAAAACTATATATTCCTAACTAACTGACTAATGCAAGGCCTAGGTTAGTCTCTGTTACTTCAGGTGCCACACAATATATTGCAATCCGTAACCGGGTGCACTGACCTGTGTCCGTTCTGGGCCCGAGGATGCAGCCTACCAGGGATGGCCACCGATCTCTCAGCAACCGTGCAGCCTAGCTTGATGGTGAGGCATTCTACCCACACGCTGAACTGATTTTCCTGGGACAACCACTCTTCCAAAAGAGCTGGATTCAATAAGAATATAACAGTTACTCTCCTTCTTTTAAGTGTCCATTAACTGCCAGCCATCTGCAATCCAGGATGGAATCGTATTCAGTTCCTCACAGCATAATCCTTCCACCATATCAGATCATCACTTCCTGCCCTGACTGACACACACACAGTCTCAGTCAGTATCTGTTTTGCATATTCAAATCCCAGAGTGTGCTGGCTGTGGCTGAAGAACAGTGGCCTCTAGTGCCCGGAATGCCAAATGACAGTATAAACATTATGTAGAAATGCTGTTTCACAATCTCACAAAAGCATGAACTGCAGTGGAGTAAACACCTTAAAAGCAAGGAACTCACTCTGGCTCCCCCTGCTCCCTCTTCTGCTGCTGCCTCGGCCTCTTCCTCCGCCTCGGGAGGAATGTGGGCACCTGCCGCCCACCAAACAGAGGATGTGCCACCGACAACACCACCTGCGTCACCAAGCATCTCCACCATGTCACACGGCAGCGTTCAGCTCTTCATCTCACAAACCTTGGAGAGAAAGCATAAATTCCCACCTAGCCACCCTTGAGCCCTGGGCCTGAATGCCAGCATTTCTAAACTACTGGCCTTTGAAATGTTGTCATTCAAAAGTTGTGGCGGGGTATTGAACAACAGACCGACGAGTGGTTTCTGCCGGTGGGCCTCAAGCCCGGCCTGGTGGTGTGCGATAATGGGCGAAATCTCGTCACAGCTCTGGGACTAGCCGGTTTGACGCACATCCCTTGCCTGGCGCATGTGCTGAATTTGGTGGTGCAGAAGTTCATTCACAACTACCCCGACATGTCAGAGCTGCTGCATAAAGTGCGGGCTGTCTGTGCGCGCTTCCGGCGTTCACATCCTGCCGCTGCTCGCCTGTCTGCGCTACAGCGGAACTTCGGCCTTCCCACTCACCGCCTCATATACGACGTGCCCACCAGGTGGAACTCCACCTTGCACATGCTGGAGAGACTGTGCGAGCAGCAGCAGGCCATAGTGGAGTTTCAGCTGCAGCACGCACGCGTCAGTCGCACTGCGGAACAGCACTACTTCACCACCAATGATTGGGCCTCCATGCGAGACCTGTGTGCCCTGTTGCGCTGTTTCGAGTACTCCACCAACATGGCCAGTGGCGATGACACCGTTATCAGCGTTACAATACCACTTCTATGTCTTCTTGAGAAAACGCTTAGGGCGATGATGGAAGAGGAGGTGGCCCAGGAGGAGGAGGAGGATGAGGGGTCATTTTTAGCAATTTCAGGCCAGTCTGTTAGAAGTGGCTCAGAGGGAGGTTTTTTGCAAAAGCAGAGGCCAGGTACAAATGTGGCCAGCCAGGGCCCACTACTGGAGGACGAGGAGGAGGTGGAGGAGGATAAGGATGAAGCAGGTTCACAGCGGGGTGGTACCCGACACAGCTCAGGCCCATCACTGGTGCGTGGCTGGGGGGATACGGAGGACGATGACGATACGCCTCCCACAGAGGACAGCTTGTCCTTACCTCTGGGAAGCCTGGCACACATGAGCGACTACATGCTGCAGTGCCTGTGCAACGACAGCAGACTTGCCCACATTTTAACGTGTGCGGACTACTGGGTTGCCACCCTGCTGGATCCCCGGTACAAAGACAATGTGCCCACCTTACTTCCTGCACTGGAGGGTGATAGGAAGATGCGCGAGTACAAGCGCACGCTGGTAGAGGCGCTCCTGAGAGCATTCCCAAATGTCACAGGGGAACAGGTGGAAGCCCAAGGCGAAGGCAGAGGAGGAGCAAGAGGTTGCCAATGCAGCTGTGTCACGGCCAGCTCCTCTGAGGGCAGGGTTAGCATGGCAGAAATGTGGAAAAGTTTTGTCTCCACGCCACAGCTAACTGCACCACCACCTGATACGGAACGTGTTAGCAGGAGGCAGCATTTCACTAACATGGTTGAACAGTACGTCTGCACACCCCTCCACGTACTGACTGATGGTTCGGCCCCATTTAACTTCTGGGTCTCCAAATTGTCCACGTGGCCAGAGTTAGCATTTTATGCCTTGGAGGTGCTGGCCTGCCCGGCGGCCAGCGCTTTGTCTGAACGTGTATTCAGCACGGCAGGGGGCGTCATTACTGACAAACGCAGCCGCCTGTCCACAGCCAACGTGGACAAGCTGACGTTCATAAAAATGAACCAGGCATGGATCCCACAGGACCTGTGCCTCCCTTGTGCAGAATAGACATTTATAACTGCCTCCCCCTCAACCATGTATTCTTGTACTCCGGGGCACTTCTTTATTGAATCCTCATTTTTTTAACTTTACCACTATCTTGCGGTGCAACCCAAAGTTGAATGAACCTCTCCTCTTTCTGGGTGGTGGGGCCGAAATAACTGAGAGTGACCTTCTCCGGTGGTGGTTGATATGACGCATGATTCCTTGCTGTGGGACCTCTCTCCTCTGTCTGGGTGTTGGGCCGAAATAACTGAAAGTGGCCTTCTCCAGTGGTGGGTGATATGACGCATGATTCCTTGCTGTGGGACATCTCTCCTCTGTCTGGGTGCTGGGGCCGAAATAACTGAGTGGCCTTCTCCAGTGGTGGGTGATATGACGCATGATTCCTTGATGTGGGACCTCTATCCTCGGTCTGGGTGCTGGGCTGAAATAATTGAAAGTGGCCTTCTCCAGTGGTGGGTGATATGACGCATGATTCCTTGCTGTGGGACCTGTATCCTCGGTCTGGGTGCTGGGCCAAAATAACTGAAAGTGGCCTTCTCCAGTGTTGGGTGATATGACGCATGATTCCTTGCAGTGGGACCTCTCTCCAATTGATATTGGTTAAATTTTATTTATTTTATTTTATTTTAATTCATTTCCATATCCACATTTGTTTGCAGGGGATTTACCTACATTTTGCTGCCTTTGGCAGCCCCCTAGCCCGTTCCTAAACTATTTTACAGTCTTTTTAGTGCCTAAAAGTTCAGGTCCCCATTGACTTCAATGGGGTTCGGGTGCGGGATAAAGTTCGGGTCGAGTTCGGATCCCGAACCCGAACATTTTTGGGAAGTTCGGCCGAACTTCCCAAACCCGCACTTCCAGGTGTTCGCTCATCTCTAGTCATAAACAGGATATCGATTGCAGGAACCACAGGAGCCTTAGCTGTAAGAAGTACAATATTGCTCAGGCATTGCAGGAAGGGGGAAGCACCCTTATAAAGGTGGTGCCTGGCCAGGATTGGAGAGAGGGCAGAATCAGGGGCGTGCATTAACCCTTAAGGTACCAGGACACCTGCGACTCCTACAAGATATAACAGAAGCTGAGGTAGCCTGCGACAGCGCAGGAAAGCGGGTCCGGAGCCTGCAGCGAAGAGGAGGAGCCCGCATGCAGCTCGACTCTGCACGCTGGCGGCTGCCAACTGCCATTGTTACACTAGTGTTACAGAGGTGCGACGAATGGAACGCCTAGCGGCTATGCTGGAAGTGCAAAATGTTAGGTTTGGGACGAACATTTTGACTCTTACACATAACCAATATTGTGTGGTTAGTTTCCCTACCCCCGTATCCCTTATTTGGTCCTGTCTTGTAATGTCTTCCCCCTGTCTGTGTTTAATGTTTTAACGGTCCTGGCTATAGGCTGATATAGCCTATAGCATTTCTCTATGATGCTATTCAAATCCATTTTCTATTTCGACGTCATTTTATTTCTTTTGTATTTGGGCCCATTAATGCCCTATGGTTCACTCATTTAATAGACAGACATGTGTATGTTTGTTTTTCTGTCATACTTTATTGTGTATAAACAAAACCTCCAATAAAAAAGATATTTCCAAAAAAAAAGTGTACAGCTTCCACATCTTACTGGCTACCATGCAGCTGTTGGAGAGTCACATGGAAAAAGTCCCATGGAGGATGTAGTGGAGGATAAGAAAGAGGATCTAACACTGGAGGTGGAGCAGGAGGAGTAGGTGTTGCTTGTACAGGAAGACAAGGCTGATGATGATGGTGACAATGACACTGGCCTTGATGACTAATCATCTCAGTGGGAGCCGAAGCTTGAAAGAACTGTGTCCTTGGTCACGCTGGCCAGAATGACAAGCTGTATGCTTGCTTGCTTATGTTATGACAGGTGTATCCTTACCATAAAGGAATCTGATTAGATTTGAGCGAACACCTGGATGTTCGGGTTCGAGAAGTTCGGCCGAACTTCCCGAAAATGTTCGGGTTCAGGATCCGAACTTCACCCCGAACCCCATTGAAGTCAATGGGGAGCCGAACTTTTGGGCACTAAAAAGGCTGTAAAATAGCCCATGAAAGGGCTAGAGGGCTGCAAAAGGCAGCAAAATGTAGGTAAATCCCATGCAAACAAATGTGGATAGGGAAATGACTTAAAATGAAATAAATAAAAATTAACCAATATCAATTGGCAACTTGGAGGAGGAGGAATAGGAGGTTGGGGTGGCATCAGGTGGGAATGCTATGGGAGTTGATGTTCTCATCACAGCCAAAAAAGATTCATGTCTGCCTGCAGTGCCACAGGCCTCATTCACAGACTCAGGGCCATGGCTCCCACAAAGAGTAGAGCGGTCCCATAACAGCAACACAGGCCTCAGGTCAACCTGCAGTGGAACAGGCCATTATCATTTATGTAGGCTCCTGGAACCCAGACAATGGGGCGGTCATTAGTCAGTAAAAAGAGTTAAATGTCTGCCACCAAGACAGCAAGCAAGTACGTGAAAATTAGGCCCCTGACACCCAGACAGAGGAGAGAGGTCCCATAGCAGCAAAAGAGGCATCATGTCACCCACCAACAGAGAAGGCCACTTTTAGTTATTTAGGCCCCAGCGCCCAGACAGAGCAGAGAGGTCCCAAAACAGAGAATCAGGCTTCATGTCACCCACCAATGGAGAAGGCCACTCAGATATTTAGGCCCCTGGCACCCAGACTAAGGAGAGGTTCATTCAACTTTGGGTTGCCCCGCAAAATAATGGTAAAATTAAAAAAAGAGGATTCAATAAAGAAGTGCCCTGAAGTACAAGACTATATGGTTAAGGGGAGGTAGTTATAAATGTCTATTCTGCACAAGGGATGGACAGGTCCTGTGGGATCCATGCCTGGTTCATTTTTATGAACGTCAGCTTGTCCACGTTGGCTGTGGACAGGCGGCTGTGTTTGTAAGTAATGACGCAACCTGCCGTACTGAATACACGTTCAGACAAAACGCTGGCCGCCGGGCAGGCCAGCACCTCCAAGGCATAAAAGGCTAGCTCTGGCCACGTGAACAATTTGGAGACCCAGAAGTTGAATGGGGCCGAACCATCAGTCAGTACGTGGAGGGGTGTGCACACATACTGTTCCACCATGTTAGTGAAATGCTGCCTCCTGCTAACACGTTCCGTATCAGGTGGTGGTGCAGTTAGCTGTGGCGTAGTGACAAAACTTTTCCACATCTCTGCCATGCTAACCCTGCCCTCAGGGGAGCTGGCCATGACACAACTGCGTTGGCGACCTCTTGCTCCTCCTCTGCCTTCACCTTGGGCTTCCACTTGTTCCCCTGTGACATTTGGGAATGCTCTCAGTAGCGCGTCTACCAACGTGCGCTTGTACTCGCGCATCTTTCTATCACGCTCCAGTGCAGGAAGTAAGGTGGGCACATTGTCTTTGTACTGGGGATCCAGCAGGGTGGCAACCCAGTAGTCCTCACACGTTAAAATGTGGGCAACTCTGCTGTCGTTGTGCAGGCACTGCAGCATGTAGTTGCTCATGTGTGCCAGGCTGCCCAGAGGTAAGGACAAGCTGTCTTCTGTGGGAGGCGTATCGTCATCGTCCTCCGTTTCCCCCCAGCCACGCACCAGTGATGGGCTCGAGCTGCATTGGGTGCCACCCCGCTGTGAACATGCTTCATCCTCATCCACCTCCTCGTCCTCCTTGTTCTCCAGTAGTGGGCCCTGGCTGGCCACATTTGTACCTGGCCTCTGCTTTTGCAAAAAACCTCCCTCTGAGCCACTTCTAAGAGACTGTAGAACAACAAGGCCCAGCAGCTGTGTCTTTGCAAATAGGTTTCTTTATTTCATATCCAGAATATGTCCTACATCCAGGACGCGTTTTGGCGTACAAGCCTTTCTCAACAGGTACATCCAACAGAAAATCACAAGCTATATATGCAACAAGTACCGCCCATAGGGACGTCCTCATCCTGAATGGGTGGTGCTTATTGATATATCAATTAAGTAACAAAAAAGTGATAATAACAAAAGCGACATGTGGTAGAGAGTGTTTCTACCTTGTTGAAGGATCTATAGATTCTCATCATGAAGCAGAGGTCTAGAGGATACATAAAAATGTATTAATCAGACACATGTATATACAGATGTAGCAACGTTACCACTCCATTCACAATCGCAAAAGCGAAAAATGATAACGCAAAATAAAAGTAGAAACTAAATAATCGGAATGCAATTTACTTTTCTAACCAGCAGATGGCGCATAGAACTAAACAATCAAAATGCAACTTACTTCTCTAACCAGCAGATGGCGCATAAAACTATATTCTAAGATTTTAACATACCTCCAATAGAACCTTTACAATGACCATACTAACACTTCCAATATCTTTATAGCTATTTTTAAATCTTTCATTAATTTATATATTAATAATTATATTCTATACTTTTTATTTATCCTACCATTTACAATTATTTTAGGATACTTTTATTTAGATGCCTATTTACATCACCCAAACACACAGGCTATATGCCAAAAGCCGGGCATAATGCAAGCCGGCATCTATTCATAGAACAGGTAACCGGGATACCTTAATGTCTCATCTAACTGAGAGTCAGCAAGTCTCAAAATTGGCTGAAAGCTTTTGGATAGCTTGGGGGACCCATGCACCTATATCTTTATCATTAGGGTGACAAAATTATAATTTTTTTTTAAATTTTTTTTTAATTTTTTTATTGCTTGCTAATTCTTCTCTAACTGTTTAGAAAGGCTGCATAAAAATCTACGGTTTTCTAATTGTCCTAATATATTAAATAAACCTTCTATACTTTTTTTTTGTTATGTAAACTAATTTGCATAAATATGAAAGACAGCACATGTGAAAGACACAGTCTTATTGCCCTATATTATGCAGATTAGCCTACTTTCCATCATGAACAGCGCCATCTAATAGATACATAGTCTTATGTCCTAAATTCTGCAGAATAGTATCATTTTCCTCATGAACATTCCTCATGAACAGCACCATCTATTGGATTCATAGTCTTATGACTTACATCATGCAGATTAGCATAACGTTCTTCTCATACACAGCACTGTCTATTGGATTTCACAGTATTATGCCTTAAATTCTGCAGACTAGCATCATTTTCCTCATACAATGCGCCATTTATTGGATTAAGGTTTCTTTCACACTTGCAGCAGCCGGGTCAGCCGATCTGGGTGACAACTGAAGGCATTTGTGGACGGATCCGGATCCGTTCCACAAATGCATTGCAAGAACGGTCCGTCTCTCCACTTGTTATGAACAGTGCCATCTATTCGATTCACATTTGGTAGACTAGCTTCATTTTCCTTATACACTGTTTGAATATTCCTACAAGTGAATACAAAAAGCGACATTTGGAGAGAGAATTAAGGAGATTGACTTTGTATGAATTGCATGCGGCTACTCTAGCCGAATACCATAAGGTCAATAGGATAGCCAGGGGCTTAAGAGTGCATCTATGCCCGACTTTCTTTCCTGATGACACTGAGTATTGCAGAGTGCTGGCCATCCTTCCTTTGATTGTTCACTTCTAAGAGACTGGCCTGAAAGTGCTAAAAATGACCCCTCTTCCTCCTCCTCCTCCTCCTGGGCCACCTCCTCTTCCATCATCGCCCTAAATGTTTTCTCAAGGAGACATAGACGTGGTATTGTAACGCTGATTACGGCGTCATCGCCACTGGCCATGTTGGTGGAGTACTCAAAACAGCACAACAGGGCACACAGGTCTCGCATGGAGGCCCAGTCATTGGTGGTGAAGTGGTGCTGTTCCGCAGTGCGACTGACCCGTGCGTGCTGCAGCTGAAATTCCACTATGGCCTGCTGCTGCTCGCACAGTCTCTCCAGCATGTACAAGGTGGAGTTCCACCTGGTGGGCACGTCGCATATGAGGCGGTGAGCGGGAAGGCCGAAGTTACGCTGTAGCGCAGACAGGCGAGCAGTAGCAGGATGTGAATGCTGGAAGCGCGCACAGACGGCCCGCACTTTATTCAGCAGCTCTGACATGTCGGGGTAGTTGTGAATGGACTTCTGCACCACCAAATTCAGCACGTGCACCAGGCAAGGAAAGTGCGTCAAACCGGCTAGTCCCAGAGCTGCGACGAGATTTCGACCATTATCGCACACCACCAGGCCGGGCTTGAGGCCCACCGGCAGCAACCATTTGTCAGTCTGTTGTTCAATACCCCGCCACAACTCCTGAGCGGTGTGGGACCTGTCATCCAAACATATGAGTTTCAAAACGGCCTGCTGACGTTTACCCCGGGGTGTGCTGAAGTTGGTGGTGAAGGTGTGTGGCTGACTGGATGAGCAGGTGGAAGATGAGGAGGAGGAAGATGAGGAGGAGGAAGCCGAGTAGGAGGAGGAGGCTACAGGAGGCAAAGAACGATGCCCTGCGATCCTTGGCGGCGGAAGGACATGCGCCAAAGAACTCTCCGCCTGGGGCCCAGCCGCCACTACATTTACCCAGTGTGCAGTTAGGGAGATATAGCGTCCCTGGCTGTGCTTATTGGTCGGCACGGCTCTCTTGGAGAAGTATTGGCGGCTGGGAACAACATACTGTGGGACAGCCATCACCATCAGCTGTTTGAAGCTCTCTGTGTCCACCAGCCTGAATGACAGCATTTCAAAGGCCAGTAGTTTAGAAATGCTGGCATTCAGGCCAAGGGCTCGAGGGTGACTAGGTGGGAATTTGCGCTTGTTTGTGAGATGGAGAGCTGAACGCTGCCATGTGACATGGTGGAGAAGCTTGGTGACGGAGGTGGTGGTGTTGGTGGCACATCCTCTGTTTGGTGGGCGGCAGGTGCCAACATTCCTCCCGAGCAGAAGAGGGAGCAGGGGGAGCCTGAGTGAGTTCCTTGTTTTTAAGGTGTTTGCTCCACTGCAGTTCATGCTTTGCATGTAGATGCCTGGTCATGCAGGTTGTCCTAAGGTTCAGAATGTTAATGCCTCGCTTCAGGCTCGGATGGCACAGCGTGCAAACCACTCGGGTCTTGTCGTTAGCACATTGGTTAAAGAAGTGCCATGCCAGGGAACTCCTTGAAACTGCCTTTGGGGTGCTCGGTCCCTGGTGGCGGTGGCCAGTAGCAGGCGAACTCTCTTGGCGACGGCTGTTCTGCTTTTCCCCCCTGCTCCTTCTGTTGCTACGCTGTTAGCTCGGTCTCACCACTGCCTCTTCCTCTGAACTATGAAAGTCAGTGGCTCGACCTTCATTCCATGTGGGGTCTAGGACCTCATCGTCCCCTGCATCGTCTTCCACACAGTCTTCCTCCCTGACCTCCTGTTCGGTCTGCACACTGCAAAAAGACGTCGCAGTTGGCACCTGTGTTTCGTCATCATCAGAGACGTGCGGACTCTGATGAGGTGGTATTCCCATGTCCTCATCATCAGGAAACATAAGTGGTTGTGCGTCAGTGCATTCTATGTCTTCCACCACTGGGAAAGGGCTAGGTGGATTCCCTTGGGAAACCCTGCCAGCAGAGTCTTCAAACAGCATAAGAGACTGCTGCATAACTTGAGGCTCAGACAGTTTCCCTGATATGCTTGGGGGTGATGTGACAGACTGATGGGCTTGGTTTTCAGGCGTCATCTGTGCGCTTTCTGCAGAAGACTGGGTGTGAGATAATGTTGTGAACATGCTGGATCCACTGTCGGCCACCCAATTGACTAGCGCATGTACGTGCTCAGGCCTTACCATCCTTAGAACGGCATTAGGCCCCACCAAATATCGCTGTAAATTCTGGCGGGTACTGAAACCTGAGGTAGTTGGTTCACTAGGACGTGTGGCTGTGGCAGAACGGCCACGTCCTCTCCCAGCACCAGAGGGTCCGCAAACAACACCACGATCATGTCCGCATCCCTTACTAGATGTTTTCCTTATTGTTACTGTTCACCACAATAAGAAAAAAATTATCTGGCCCAATGTATTCAAATTTAGGAATTTTTTTTTTACAGGCACCTAACACTATCTGGCTATCTATTTAAGTACCGTATTACACTAATCAAGGCACAGCAGTAACCACAGATTTAGTGGAATATCAATTGTAGGGCTAGTATTTGGTCCCTGGATAAAAGGTATCCTTTTACGGACAGATTTACACTGTGAGATTCACAGTAGCATGTGAAAAAATATAGAGGATTATGATTTCAGCACTTGTATTTTAACACTTTGTGTAATATACCCTTTAACAGAAAGAAATACACTTAGAGATGCAAAACAGTGTGTGAAAATGTAGAGGATTATGCTGTATTTTAACATTTACTGTAATATACCCTTTAACGGAAATAAATACACTTGCAGAAGCACGCTGAGTGTGAAATACCCTTTTACGGACAAATTTACACTTGGCCTGCAACAGCTGGAACACCAGATGTGGGGTATTGCTATTTTGGCAATTGAATTTCACCCCAGAAAATTATCTATCCTTTGCCAGACACTAATAAACTTGGCCAGACACTGCTGGGACACCAGATTTAGGGGATTGCTATTTTGGCAATTGAATTTCACCCCAGAAAATGATCTATCTTTTGCCGGACACTATTAAACTTGGCCAGCCACTGCTGGGACACCACATTTACGGTATTGCTATTTTTGCAACTGAATTTTACTCCACAATATAATATATCCTTTGACGGACACTATGAAACTTGTCCAGTCACAGCTGGAACACCAGATTTACGGTATTTCTATTTTTGCAACTGAATTTCACTCCAGAATATAATATATCCTTTGACGGACACTATGAAACTTGTCCAGTCACAGCTGGAACACCAGGTTTACGGAATTGCTATTTTTGTAATTGAATTTCACCCCAGAACAAAAGATATCCTTTGATGGACACTATAAAACTTGTCCTGCCACAGCAGAAGCCACTGATTTAGGGTATTGCTATTTTGGAAATAGAATTTCACCCCAGAAAAAAATATATATATTCTTTGCCAGACAGTATTACACTTGGCTATGGGATTGCTATTTTGGCAATTGAATTTCACCTCTCAATAAAACATAGAAAATTGTATCCTGATTTTCTAGTGGTGACAATAAGCACAGACAAGCCCTTGATGTAGGATATAGCAAAAATAAAAACCCTACTATTGATGGATTAATGAACTTGGTGGCAGCTTGTGCTGGCGCACCACAAGACACAAAATGGCCGCCGATCACCCCAGAAAAAAGTGACAGAAAAACGCTCCGGGCAGACTGAAAACAGTGAGCAATTAACTAGCAGAAGTTGAATGATTCACAGCTGTAGATCGGTCACTCCATAAAGTGTTTTTGCTGAGTTAATCCCTGCCTAATCTCACCCTAACAGCAGCTGCATCCTATCCCTACACTAATCAGAGCAGAGTGACGTGCGGCGCGACGTGACTCCAGCTTAAATAGAGGCTGGGTCACATGGTGCACTTAGTAGGCATGGCTGTGATGGCTTCTTAGGGCAAGAAGTAAAACGCTAGCTGATTGGCTGATGTAACCCTTCAGAAAACGGGAAGAAATCACCAAACAATGAACCCGAACCCGAACTTTTAAGTAAATGTTCGGGTCCGTGTCACGAACACCCCAAAATTCGGTACGAACCCTAACTATACAGTTCGGGTTTGCTCATCCCTATTTAGAACCCACTCTTTAAGGACCAGTTCAGGTCTGAAGTCACTTTGTGGGCTTACATAGTGGAACCCCCCCTCCCCCATAAAGGACCGTAGAAACTAAACCCCTCAAGTTACTCAAAACTGATTTTAAAAACTTTGTTAACCCTTTAGGTGTTCCACAAGAATTAAAGGAAAATGGAGATGGCATTTCAAAATTTCACTTTTTTGGCACATTTTCCATTTTAATCCATTTTTTTCTTTAACACATTGAGAGTTAACAGCCAAACAAAACTCAATATTTATTACCCTGATTCTGCGGTTTACAGAAAGACCCCATATGTGGTCGTAAACTGATGTAAGGGCACACGGCAGGGTGCAGAAGGAAAGGAACGCCATATGATTTTTGAAAGGCAGATTTTGCTGGACTGGTTTTTAGATGCCATGTCCCATTTAAGGCCCCCTGATGCACCCTTCCAGTAGGAACTCCCAAAAAGTTACCCCATTTTGGAAAATAAGGGATAAGGTGCCAGTTTTATTTTGGAGTACATATGATTTTTAATTGCTCTATATTATGTTTTTGTTTGTTTGGCTGTTTGGACACAGTTTTTATTTTTTACAACATTCATCTGACAGTGTAGATCATGTGCTATGTTATAGAGCAGGTTGTTACGGATGCAATGATATCAAATATGTCTACTTTCTTTGTTTGTTAGTTTCACTTTTACATAATAAAGCATAAAAAAAATTATGTTTTTGTGTCTCTATTTTCTGAAAGTCTTATTTTTTTTAATTTTCTGCTGATTGTCTTCTGCAGGAGCTCGTTTTTTGCAGGAAGAGTTGATGTTTTTATTAGTACCATTTTTGAGTACATACGATTTTTTGATCATTCATTATTACACTTCATGGGGCAAAAAATTGGTAATTTTGGTACAGTTTTTATTTATTTATTTTTCCAGCGTTCACCTGAGGGGTTAGATAATGTGATATGTTTTATAGAGCAGATCGTTATGGACGTGGCAATACCTTATATGTGTACTTTTTCTTATTTATTTAGGTTTCACACAATAATGGCATTTTTGAAACAAAAAAAAATGATGTTTTAGTGTCGCCATAGTCTGAGAGCCATAGCTTTTTAATTTTTTGATCGATTGTCTTAGGTAGGGTCTCATTTTTTGCGGGATGAGGTGACGATTTGATTGGTACGCTTTTTTGATCGCTTGGTGTTGCAATTTTTGTGATGTAAGGTGACTGATGTAGTGGCTTTCATTTATACAGTTTTTATTTTTTAAGGTGTTCATCTGAGAGGTTAGGTCATGTGATATTTTTATAGAGCTGGTGTGTTAAGGACTTGAAAGCTATTTTTTTTTACATAGGACATACCAGTACGCCCTGATGTCCTGCTCGGCCGGCGGTGATCGGAACAAGGTACCTGCTAAAACCATTCAGCAGGTACCTTATTACAATGCCTAGGGGGGGTCCTGACCCTCCCCCCCCCCCGTATCGGCGATCGCTGCAAACCGGTCAGACCTGCGGTTTGCAGCGCTTTACGAAGTTTATGAGATCAGAAATGTAAAAATGGCCAAACTTTTAATTTTTAACGGACTGCTGTATTAAAGGGGTTAACAGGGAGGGAACACCCTTCCTCTCCCATCGGGGGCTGCTGTGCCTTTGCAGCCCCCGATTCTGGATGGGATCACAGAGGGTGGCTGGCCTTCACAGGCGTCCTGCTTGCCATGGTAATGGTAACTCTGATCAGACTTCTGCTAAAAGCAGAAGTCTGATCAGACTGTCTAAAGTAAAAAAATACAGTGCACAACACTATATAGTGTACTGTATTGTATTATACAGACATCAGACCCACTGGATCTTCAAGAACCAAGTGGATCTGGGTCAAAAAAAGTAAAAAAAAAAAGTGAAAAAATAAAAAATAAAAACACACATATAGAAATGAATAAAAAAAATATATAAAAAAATAAACTAAACATTGCCGGTATTGCCGCATCTGTATAAATCTGCTCTATAAAAATATCACATATCACCATAAAAAAACAAAGTGTAAAAAAAGCCTTTTTTTGTCACCTTTGTTTTTCTAAAATGCTGTTATTGTGTTAAAGTAAAATAAATAAAAAAAGTATACATGTTAGCTATCGCCACGTCCGTAAAAACCTGCTCTATAAAAATCACATGATCTAACCCCATGATCTAACCTCAAGTAAATACCGTAAAATTTTTTAATAAAAAGTGTAAAAAAAAAACATTTTTGTCACCTCACATCACAAAATGTGCAATAGTAAGCGATCAAAAAGTTATATGTCCTTTCTAAAATAGTGCCAATCAAACCGTCATCTTATCCCGCAAAAAATGATACCCTACATAGGACAATCGCCCAAAGAAATAAAAAAATATGGCTCTCAGACTATGGAGACAATAAAACATGATTATTTTTTTGTTTCAAAAATGATATTATTGTGTAAAACTTAAATAAATAAAAAATATACATATTAGGTATTGTTGCGTCCATAACAACCTTTTCTATAAACATAACACATGACCTAACCCCTCAGATAAACACAGCAAAAAAATTATATAAATACGATGTCAAAAGCCATTTTTGTCACCTTACATCACAAAAAGTGTAATAGCAAGCGAACAAAACTACATATGCACCCAAAGATAGTGCCAATCAAACCAACATCTCATCCCGCAAAAAATGAGCCTCTACATAAGTTGCCCAAAAAAGAAATAAAAAATATGGCATTCAGAATGTGGCACAACTAAAAAATTATTTTTTCAAAATTGTTTTATGTAAAACTGAAACAAAACCCCCCAAAAAGTAGTCATATTTGGTATTGTTGCATACGTAACAGGCTGTTCTACAGAAATAGGACACAATCTAACATTTCAGATCAACAATGTAAATAACAAAAAATAAAAACGGTGCCAAAACATCTATTTTTTTTGCAAATCTTCCATTTTAATCCAATTTTTCAGTAACAAAGCAAGGGTTAACAGCCAAACAAAACTCAATATGTATTGCGCTGATTCTGTAGTTTGCAGAAACACCCCAAATGTGGTCGTAAACTGTTGTATGGCCAAACGGCAGGACGCAGAAGGAAAGGAACGCTATATGGTTTTTGGAAAGAAGATTTTGCTGGACTGGTTTTTTGAAACCTGGTCCATTTGAAGCCCCCCTGATGCACGCCTACAGTAGAAACTCCAAAAGAGTGACTCCATCTAAGTAACTACACCTCTCAAGGTATTTAAAACTGATTTTACAAACTTTGTTATCCCTTTAAGTGTTCCACAAGAGTTATTGGCAAATGGAGATGAAATTTCAGAATTTCTATTTTTTGTTACCTTGCCTTAAAAAAAAGTGTAATATAGAGCAGCCAAAAATCATATTTACCCTAACAAAACTGCCACCTTATCCCGTAGTTTCCAAAATGGGTCACTTTTTTGGAGTTTTTACTCTAGGGGTGCACCAGCGGGGCTTCAAATGGGACATAGTGTGTGAAAACCAGTCCAGCAAAATCTGCATTTCAAAAAACACATGGCACTCCTTTCCCTCTACGCCCTGCCGCGTGGCCATACAGTAGTTTACAACAACATATGGGGTGTTTCTGCAAACTACAGAATCAGGGCAATAAATATTGGGTTTTGTTTGGCTGTTAACCCTTGCTTAGTTACTGTAAAAAATTGATTAAAATGGAAAATTTGACAAAAAATTGCAATTCTGGTTAACGACTGTTCTAAAATCAGTTTCTTGTAACATCCCCAAAAAATAAAATGGCATTCCCAAAAGTATCTAAACATGAAGTAGACATATGGAGAATGTAAATGAATAACTTTTTTTGGTGGCATTACGATGCATTATAGAAGTAGACAAATTGAAACGTGGAAAATTGCTAATTTTTCCAAATTTTTGGTAAATTTGGTGTTTTTTTTATAAATAAAATTGAATTTTTTTACTCCATTTTACCAGTGACATGAAGTGCAATATGTGATGAAAAAACAATCTCAGAATGGCCTGGATAAGTAAAAGCGTTTTAAGGTTTTCACACATAAATTGACACTGGTCAGATTTGCAAAAAATGGCCTGGTCCTTAGGGTGAAAATGAGCCCGGTCCATAAGGGGTTAAACACTGTTTTTTTAACTTTATTTCTGACTTTTGGAGGTCTGATCCCCTCTGTAATGCATTACAATACATCTGGGCATTGGGCAGCCTCTACACGGCATTGGGCTTCTTTCTTACCCATCAGGTCCCTGCCACAGCAGCGTGGGGACTTAATGGGCTCCCTTACCCACAGCAAACCCCTTCTATGTCGATGTCAGCGCTGACCGCGGCATAGAAGGGGTTAATGCGCTGGGATCAGTGTTTTCACCGATGCCAACGCATACAGCAGGGGTCCGTCTAATGGGAACAGCCGGTCCCCTGCAGCTGATCAGGAAGATGTCCAGCTTGTAGCACCAATGTTCATCTTTATTGTTCAAGCGATAAAAATACAGTGACAGTTATGTCGCGTCTACGCGTTTCGGATCTTAGAGACAATCCTGATCCTTAATCATGACAAAGCAACATTAAAAATGACTCCATATATATGGGAGTGCATCAAGTGAGGAGAATTTCCTCAGTGATGGGATGCCTCCAATATACACGCCCACACACCATGTGCAAGGTAATTACCAATACAAAGTGAAGGAAGACAAAAACAGTAAAAGCACATCAAAAGATTAAAAGAGAAATCATTAATAACAACAGACAATAATCAATAATGTAGGGTCAGATCATGCTTCAAATTCAGGCCATTAGGTGAGCAGGAGCCCATTTTATATATCCAATAAGACTCCATGTTGAGGAGTTTTTTGCGGTGGTCCCCACCTCTGATAGGGGGGAAGACCCGTTCTACTCCCTGGACTCGCATGCTATTCACACTGCCGGCATGTACTGCGGCAAAGTGAAGGCTAGCTGCAGACACACCTCTGTCCCATGTATGTGGGATATCAGAGATGTGTCTGCAAACTCTAGTCTTCAAACAATTGGTGGTGCAGCCAATATATTGGAGTGCACACTCAATGCAAGAAATGCAATATACTACAAAGGATGTATTACAATTAATGTATTGCCGAATGGCAAATGTTTTATTTTTAGAAGGAGGATTTGTTGAATCTATTACAGGAGGGACTCATGCAGGGTTTTATCAAGCAGAAACAATACGATTATATCTTTGTTACACACCCGATAATTCCGATCTTTCATTCGCTGCCAAAAGTGCACAAACCCGGATTCCCTCCGGCTATGCGACCTATAGTTTCGGGCATTGGTTCCTGCACGGAGAGGCTATCAGCCTGGGTAGATGAAATACTGCAACCCCTTGTTCAATCCATACCTGGTTTCTTAAAGGACACCAGGAGTGTCTTACAGGCATTAAATGATATGAAATGGGAACCCGACTTTTGCTGGATTGCTGCTGATGTGGTCTCGCTCTACACAGTGATACCACATGACCTGGCAATCCAGGCACTGACATGGTTTCTAGCTACCTATTCTCAATATCCTGAAAATTTCCGCAGGTATGTTGTCAGGGTCACTCTGTTTCTATTACAACACAATTTTTTTGTATTTGACCAGCGGTTTTTCCTGCAATTAACAGGTGTTTCTATGGGGGCTAAATTTTCCCCGTCGCTGGCCAACATATATATGTGTTGGTGGGAACATTTTTTTCTTTTCTCATCATGCAACATATGGGCCCCCACTTTGAGATGGTATGGTCGCTTTATAGACGACCTATTGTTCATATGGTCAGGTGGCATGGCGAGCGTGTCATCCTTTGGGCAGTTTCTCAACTCTAATCCTAATAATTTGAAATTTACTGCCGCCTGCAACACGGGATCCATAGATTTTTTGGATCTTACTTTGCAAGGCGATACTGTAGCTGAAAAAATTCTTTTTTCTGGTTACCGCAAGGAGTCAGCAGGAAACACCATTCTCCATGCCACATCCTGTCATCCTCCGCACGTCATCAAAAACATTCCCAAAGGTGAATTCATCCGGATACGACGGAATTGCACTATGGATGACAGGTGTCGCATGGAGATGCAAGCAGCCTCTGGTCGCCTTGCAGTCAGAAAATATCCGAAACATAGCTTGGAAACAGCCCAGGGTCACGCTCTCAGCATTCCACAGAAAAACCTCATATTTCCCCAAAAAGCACAATTAAAACGGAAGAGTCCCTCATATACCTGCACACCGGTTTTTGTCACTAGCTATAGCTTGGAGTACAGGCAGGTTTGCAACATTATTAAATCGCACCTGCCTATATTATCCATGGAGAAGGAATGGCGGCATATTGTTGCAGACGGGATAAAATGTGTGTCCCGCAAAGCACCCAGCTTACAGAATAAAGTCAGCCCATCCTTGTTCAGGGAGAAATCGCAATCTCGTCCCACCTGGCTGCGATATTTGGGCAACTACAAATGTGGTCACAAAATCTGTACGTGTTGTACTTACATGGTGGTGGGGGGTGAAATCACCTCTTTTTCTAAAAATAAAACATTTGCCATTCGGCAATACATTAATTGTAATACATCCTTTGTAGTATATTTCATTTCTTGCATTGAGTGTGTACTCCAATATATTGGCTGCACCACCAATTGTTTGAAGACTAGAGTTTGCAGACACATCTCTGATATCCCACATACATGGGACAGAGGTGTGTCTGCAGCTAGCCTTCACTTTGCCGCAGTACATGCCGGCAGTGTGAATAGCATGCGAGTCCAGGGAGTAGAACGGGTCTTCCCCCCTATCAGAGGTGGGGACCACCGCAAAAAACTCCTCAACAGGGAGTCTTATTGGATATATAAAATGGGCTCCTGCTCACCTAATGGCCTGAATTTGAAGCATGATCTGATCCGACATTATTGATTATTGTCTGTTGTTATTAATGATTTCTCTTTTAATCTTTTGATGTGCTTTTACTGTTTTTGTCTTCCTTCACTTTGTATTGGTAATTACCTTGCACATGGTGTGTGGGCGTGTATATGGGAGGCATCCCATCACTGAGGAAATTCTCCTCACCTGATGCACTCCCATATATATGGAGTCATTTTTAATGTTGCTTTGTCATGATTAAGGATCAGGATTGTCTCTAAGATCCGAAACGCGTAGACGCGAAATAACTGTCACTGTATTTTTATCGCTTGAACAATAAAGATGAACATTGGTGCTACAAGCTGGACATCTTCCTATTTCCATTTAAAGTGAATCTTATACGTCTTGGATCCGGACGCAGTCCGTGCTGCACCACATCCAAGGTGAGCGCACCACTACCTTCCTGTTGCTTTTGCCTGCAGCTGATCAGGCTGGAGCAGCTCCTGCACCCGCCTGATCAGCGCGCCGTAGTACTACGGTGCTGGGCGGCAAGTCCCACTGCGCAGTACTATTACGGCGCTGGTCGGGAAGGGGTTAATGTGCTTCATGATGAATTAATTTATAACAAAGCAAATTTCTTGGCGAAATTCTGTAAAGCGGACTAAATGAATTTTTGCAAACTTCGCTCATCTCTAATCAGTACTTTACAATAAATAATGTGGTTGAGTTATGCACATTTTTGCATCTTGCTAGATATATTGAAAACCTAAAAACTGAGCAGATTGCTATATAAAGCTTTATGAGAGAAGATTCAATAAAACTGGTTATTTATTTATTTAAACCTCTACTGTTTTAAAGTGTAACTGCCATTTTACTACCATAAATAAAATTCCTAACATATGTGATGCTGAAGGTAAGATATTAATGAAGCATTATTCTTCAGTTCATTGTACCTTTCTGATGTCTGTATTCAGCCCTTAGCAACCCTATTTCTCTGGGCCTCTATTTCAGTATCTTCCTAAGATAGCCTCTACTTTACTTCGTGTGGTGATCTTTGCCATATCCTTGAGGACATCCTGTATTTCCCTCACATCCCATAAGCCCTTGCTCTCCTCACATGAACTAGCAGACAAGCAAGACCAATCAGAATACAAATAACCTCCCCCACTACCCCAGAACAGTGTGTATCCTCTAACATACAGCTAACCAGAGACAAGCCCTGCAATTACATGAACTCAGTAAGCATTTGTTTTAGCCTCTTAACAGTCACCTTAAAATTTGGAAAACCCTCCCAAATATGTTACTTTTTTATTGTAGATTTTTAATGTGTCTGCAGTAAATCTTGCTGGCGCGCAACTTAGTGGACACTATTGCCATTAAACCCTTAGTGACATCATTAATTTTAGCCTTAAAGGGGTTCTGCAGGAAACTAAATTAGAAAAATAAATATTTGTCATAGTAAAAACATTGTTAAATACCTTTTATTTATCAAAAGAACTTTGTTTTCCCTAGGGAGTCATCATTGTGGGACCCTGCAATGGCTGTGATCAAGTCATAGCAGGAGAAAGACGTCCTAGGACAGGCTGCGTCACCAGCTCCAGACACTGTTCAGAGTTAGGTAACAGCTACTTCCTGGATCAGCTGTGAGATGTGCACATGAAGGAGGACGGGAGAAAGCAGCTCCCTGGAGACTGTGTTTACCATCCATCCCAGGGGTCAGAAGCTTAAATGTAAAAAGGTATCTAATACTCTTATCACAGTGTGTGTGGTCAGCCTGACTGTCACGGAAGAAGTTGCAGATAGCTGGAACTTATAAATAAACGACTGACTGGCTTGATCCAAAACTAAGGAGCATATAGGTGAGCCCTTTAAAACCCTAAGAGCTCTCCTTGACTGCTACACATGCATAGGCCTCAATGGTAGACGATTGCATGCCCACGTACCTAAGACTGTGTGACACCTGAAAACCCTATAATAGTGAGGGGAGACGGCCACCGGCTCCCTGCACTGAATACAGAGGGAGTCAGGGTCACCTAGAATTAAGCCAGCAAACAAACACATAAAGGGAAAAAACTTATCTGAGCGAACAGCAGCAGCAGCCTCCAGCAGTGAACACTTCATCCAGGAAGTAGTATAAACTGCAAGGTGAGGCAGCATGAGAAGGGAATATAACGGAAGACGATTAGTCTAAATAAGGTACACCTGGCAGAAGGAAAGGAGCTGACAAAGTGAAACCAAAACAAAGAACGTCAAACAAAAGGTATTGAAGAATGTCTGTCTGACTTTCTCACCGACTTGGCGGTGACAGTACCCCTCCCTCTACTGGTGGACTCCGGACACTCAGAACCCACCTTCCCAGGATGAGACCTATGAAAAGCCCTGATTAGACGAGTGGCCTTAATGTCCGCCACTGGGACCCACATCCTCTCCTCAGGACCATAGCCCTCCCAATGAACGAGGTACTGCAGAGAACCGTGGATAATGTGAGAATCCACAATCCTGGAGACCTGAAATTCAAGATTACCATCAACCAAAATCGGAGGAGGAGGCAAAGAAGAGGGTACAAAGGGTTGGACATAAGGTTTTAATAGGGACCTGTGAAAAACAATATGGATCTTCCAAGTCTGAGGAAGATCAAGACGGAAAGCAATGGGGTTGATGACAGATAAGATGTTGTAAGGCCCAATAAACCTAGGACCCAACTTCCAGGAGGGAACCTTCATTTTGATATTCTTTGTAGACAACCACACCAGATCACCCACATTCAGGTCCGGACCAGGCACACGTCTCTTATCCGCCACACGCTTATATTTCTCACTCATCCTTTTAGATTACCCTGAATCTTTTGCCAAATAAATGACAAGGACGAGGAAAATCTCTCCTCATCAGGTAAACCAGAAGAGCCCTCTCCAGAGAATGTCCCAAACTGCGGATGAAACCCATATGCACCAAAAAATGGTGACTTATCAGAGGACTCCTGGCGACGGTTATTTAAAGAAAACTCAGCAAGGGACAAAAAAGAATACCAATCCTCCTGATTCTCCGCCACAAAACAGCGCAGATATGTCTCCAGATTCTGATTGACGCGTTCAGTCTGACCATTCGACTGCGGGTGAAAAGCAGAAGAGAATGACAACCGAACCCCCAAGCGAGAACAGAAGGCCTTCCAGAATCTGGAAACAAATTGTGTGCCCCTATTAGAAACGATGTCAGAAGGAATGCTATGCAATTTAACAATGTGATCAACAAACGCTTGCGCCAGCGTATTAGCATTGGGTAACCCAGGAAAGGGAATAAAAATGCGCCATTTTGCTAAAACGGTCCACTACCACCAGAATCACAGTCTTCCCTGAGGAGCGAGGCAAGTCCGTAATGAAGTCCATGGACAGATGTGTCCAAGGACGGGAAGGTATAGGTAACGGGAGGAGAGATCCCGATGGCCGTGAATGAGGGACCTTGGCACGAGTGCAGGTCTCGCAGGCTGCCACAAACCCCTCAACCGTCTTACGAAGAGCCGGCCACCAGAATCTCTGAGCAATAAGATCCACTGTGGCTCTACTCCCCGGATGCCCAGCAAGGACAGTATCGTGGTGCTCCTTAAAAACCTTGTGTCGTAAAGCGAGAGGCACAAATAACCTTCCAGGAGGACAACGATCAGGAGCCTCTGCCTGAGCTGCCTGAACCTCTGCCTCCAAATCAGGATAAAGAGCAGAGACGACCACCCCATCAGCCAAAATGGGACCCGGGTCTTCAAAGTTCCCCCCTCCCGGAAAACAACGTGACAGGGCATCCGCCTTCACATTTTTAACCCCAGGGCGGAATGTAACAACAAAATTAAACTTTGAAAAGAACAAGGACTATCTGGCCTGTCTCGGGTTCAGACGCTTGGCCGAATCCAAGTAGGCCGGATTCTTATGGTCGGTAAACACGGTAATAGGGTGTCTGGCTCCCTCTAACCAATGGTTCCATTCCTCAAAAGCCAATTTGATAGCCAACAACTCCCTATTTCCCACATCGTAATTTCTCTCTGCACACAGTCACCATTTGGCAGGAGAGGGACCCTGAGATAATACCGCACCCACACCCACCTCAGAAGCATCCACCTCAACAATAAAAGGTAGAGAGACATCAGGTTGTACCAAAATGGGAGCGGAAGCAAGACACTCTTTAATCCCTTAAGGACACGGACCTATTTCACCTTAAGGACCAGGCCATTTTTTCAAAATCTGACCAGTGTCACTTTATGTGGTGATAAGTAACTTTAAAATGCTTTTTCTTACCCAGGCCATTCTGAGATTGTTTTTTCATCACATATTGTACTTCATGACACTGGTAAAATGAAGTCGAAAAATTTCATTTTTATTTATAAAAAAATACCAAATTTACCAAAAAAATTTCAAGTTTCAATTTCTCTACTTCTATAAAACATAGTAATACCGCCAAAAAAAGTTATTGATTTACATTCCCCATATGTCTACTTCATGTATCGATCATTTTGGGAATGCCATTTCATTTTTTGGGGATTTTTCAGAAATTTTTGTGAGGCTTACATAATAAAACCACCCAAAAATGACCCCATTCTAGAAACTACACCCTCAAGGTATTCAAAACTGATTTTACAAACGTCATTAACCCTTTAGGGTTTCCACAAGAGTTAATGGCAAATGGAGATAAAATGTCAGAATTTCAATTTTTGGGAAAATTTTCCATTTTAATCCATTTTTTCCAGTAACAAAGCAAGGGTTAATAGCCAAACAAAACTTAATATTTATTCACCCGATTCTGCAGTTTGCACGAACACCCAATATGTGGTCGTAAACTGCTGTATGGCCAAACTGCAGGGCGCAGAAGGAAAGGAACGCCATATGGTTTTTGGAAGGCAGATTTTGCAGGACTGTTTTTTTGACACCATGTCCCATTTGAAGCCCCCCGATGTACCCCTACAGTAGAAACTCAATAAAAGTGACTCCATCTGAGAAACAACACCCCTCAAGGTATTTAAAACCAGTTTTAAAAACTTTGTTAACCTTTTAGGTGTTCCACAAGAGTTATTGGCAAATGGAGATGAAATTTCAGAATTTCTATTTTTTGTTACCTTGTCTCAAAAAAAGTGTAATATAGAGCAACCAAAAATCATATTTACCCTCAAAAAGTACCAACAAAACTGACACCTTATCCCATAGTTTCCAAAATGGGGTCATTTTTTGGAGTTTCTATTGTAAGGGTGCATCAGGGGGGCTTCAAATGGGACATGGTGTCAAAAAACTAGACCAGCAAAATCTGCCTTCCAAAAACCGTATGGCATTCCTTTCCTTCTGCGCCCTGCCGTTTGGCCATACAGTAGTTTACGACCACATATGGGGTGTTTGTGCAAACAAGAGAATCAGGGCAATAAATATTGAGTTTTGTTTGGCTGTTAACCCTTGCTTTCTTATTGGAAAAATTGATTAAAATGGAAAATTTGCAACAAAATAGCTGTTTTGGGACTGTTTTTAATTTTGTTATTTACATAGTTGAACTGACAGGTTAGATTGTGTGCTATTTCTATAGAGCAGGTTGTTACGGACGCGACAATACCAAATATGACTACTTTTTGGTTTTTTTTGTTTCAGTTTTACATAATAAAGCATTTTTTTTTAAATTATTTTTTATGTCTCCACACTCTGAAAGCCATAGTTTATTTTTTATTTTTTGGGCGACTGTCTTATGTAGGGGCTCATTTTTTGCGGGATGAGATGGCAGTTTGATTCGCACTATCTTGGGGTGCATATGACATTCTGGTCGCTTGCTATTACACTTTTTGTGATGTAAGGTGACAAAAATGGCTTTTGACACCGTATTTTTATTTTTATTTTTGCTGTGTTCAGCTGAGGGGTTAGGTCATGTGTTATTTTTATAGAGCAGGTTGTGACGGATGCGGCGATACTTAATATGTATACTTTTTATTTATTTATATAAGTTTTACACAATAATATCATTTTTTAAAACAAAAAAAATCATGTTTTAGTGTCTCCATAGTTTGAGAGCCATATTATTTTTTTTGGGGGGCGATTGTCCTATGTAGGGGCTCATTTTTTGTGGGATGAGATGGCGGTTCGAATGGTACTATCTTGGGGTGCATATGGCTTTTTGATCGCTTGCCATTACACTTTTTGTGATGTAAGGTGACAAAAAAATGGCTTTTTTGACAACGTTTTTATTTTTTATGTTTACGGCGTTCATCTGAGGGGTTAGGTTATGTTATATTTTTATAAAGAGCAGGTCCTTACGGACGCGGCAATACTTAATAAGTATACCTTTTTTTATTTATTTTGGTTTTACACAATAATATCCTTTTTGAATAGAAAAAAACATTGTTTAGTGTCTCCATAGTCTGAGAGCCATATATTTTTCAGTTTTTAGGCAATTGTCTCAGGTTGGGTATAATTTTTGCGGGATGAGGTTACGGTTAGATTGGCACTATTTGGGGGTCATATAACTTTTTGATCGCTTGCTATTACACTTTTTGTGATGTAAGGTGACAAAAAAATGGCTTTTTAACAAAGTTTTTATTTAATTTTTTTACAGTGTTTACTTGTGGGGTTAGGTCATGTGATATTTTTATAGAGCAGATTCTTACGGACGTGGGACACAATATGTCTACCAAAAAGCAGTTTTGAAACAAACAAAAATCATGTTTTAGTCTGAGAGGCATAGTTTTTTTATTTTTTGGCCATTTGTTTTAGGTAGGGGCTCATTTTTTGCGGGATGAGATGGCGGTTTGATTGGTACTATTTTGGGAGGCATACACCTTTTTGATCGCTTTGTATTACACTTTTAGTGATGTAAGGTTCCAAAAAATGGCTTATTTGCACCATTTTTTTTTTTTGGGGGGGGGGGGGGTTATGGCGTTCACCTGAGGAGTTCAGTCATGTGATATTTTTATAGAGCAGGTTTTTACGGATGCGTCGATACCTAATATGTGTAGTGCATTTTTTTTTTTTTTTTTTTTATTCAGTGATATGTGTTTTTTTGACCCAGACCCACTTGGTTCTGAAAGATCCAGTGGATCTGGTGTCTGTATAATACAGTACAGTACACTATATAGTGCACTGTGCTGTATTTTGTACTTTACAAAGTCTGAATAGACCTTTAGCAGGTCTATAAAGACTTTCAGCACCATGGAGAGCAGGACGCTTCTGTAAGCGTCCTGCTTCCATGGCAACCATCACCCGCTGCCATAAGAGAGCAGCGGGTGATGGATGGGGAGGGAGTGGGGCTCCCTCCCTCTGCAATCCCATCCTGTTGGGGGGCTGCAAAGGCACAGCTCCCACCCTGTTAACCCATCCATACCGCGGTCCATACGGACCGCGGTATAGAAAGGGTTGAACGGCTGGCATCTGATCAATCACAGATGCCAGACGTTTCTATCAGAGTGTCAGCAATGTGCTGACACTGATAGATCCACTAGACATCAGTGAATAGACAGAGGAGGCGGGCGGGGGATCGCAATCGTGATCCCGCCTGCCGCACTGCCCGCCTCCCGCCGCCCACAACCACCCCTGCAGGGGGCTGCAGGGGGGGTTAAAATGTATAACTTTGGGGGCCGCGGGGATCAGAGATAGCGAAATGAGCAGCAAATCGCAGGTCTGAATTGACCTGCGGTTTGCAGCGATCGCCCATACGGGGGGGGGGGGGGTCACAGGACCCCCCTGGGCATTGTAACAAGGTACCTGCTGAATGATTTCAGCAGGTACCTTGTTCCGATAACTGCCGGCTGAGCAGCAATGATCTACTACTACTACTACTACTCATGACGTACCGGTACGTCATGTGTCCTGAAGGGGTTAATACTAGAAAAGGCTTTCAGCGCATCTTCCGACCATGAGGAAAAATCCACCCCCTTTTTAGTCATATCAGTGAGTGGCTTAACAACAGACGAATAATTCAAAATGAACTTTCTGTAATAGTTAGCAAAACCCAAAAACCGCATCAGCACCTTCTGATTCTCAGGAAGCTCCCAATCAAGCACAGCACGGACCTTCTCAGGGTCCATCCGAAAACCAGAAGCGGAGAGAAGAAAACCAAGAAATTGAATCTCCGGAACCGCAAACACACATTTTTCCAGTTTAGCGTACAATTTATTCTCCCGCAGAATCAGCAAGACCTGACATAGGTGGCCCCGATGAGTCTTGAAATCAGGAGAAAAAAATCAAAATGTCATCTAGATACACCACTACAAATTTCCCCATTAAATGATAAAAAATGCTGTTCACAAAGTGTTTGAAGACAGCTGGAGCATTCATCAAACCAAAGGGCATAACCAAATTTTCGAAATGACCCTCTGGGGTATTGAAGGCCGTCTTCCATTCGTCCCCTTCCCTGACTCTGACTAGGTTGTATGCCCTTCTTAGATCCAGCTTAGAAAAAACTTTAGCCCCAACAATCTGGTTAAACAGGTCCGGGATCAGAGGAAGCGGATAGGGGTCACGAATCGTGATACGGTTAAGCTCCCTGAAATCTAGACAAGGTCTTAATGAAGCGTCTTTTTTCTTAACAAAAAAAAACACAGCGGCAACAGGTGACTTCGAGGGTCTGATATGTCCCTTTCTCAGGCTCTCAGAGATATAAGTACGCATGGCGGCTCTCTCAGGTTTTGGCAGCTTGGCACCTGGGATGAGGTTAATAAGACAATCATGCTCCCGGTGAGGGGGAAACTCCTGGACATCACTCTCGGAAAACACATCAGAAAATTCAGAGAGAAAAGATGGAAGAGTTTTGGTAGAAACCTCTGAAAGAGATGCCGTGAGGCAATTCTCTCTGCAAAACTCACTCCAACCATTTATTTGCCTTGCTTGCCAATCAATGGTGGGGTTATGTTTAGTGAGCCAGGGTAGCCCCAACACTAGAGGAGTAGGTAATCCGCTTAAGACGAAACATGACATATCCTCAACATGAGCGTCACCCACAGTCAAATGGATATTGTGAACTATGCCCTTTAACGATCTCTGAGAAAGTGGAGCAGAATCGATAGCAAAAACAGGTATAGCCTTTTCCAAAGTGCACACCTGGAAGCCATGCCTTGTTACAAATTGATTATCAATGAGATTGACAGCTGCTCCACTATCTACAAAAATTTCACAATCAATGTTCTTGCTGTCTAGCGCCCCCCTGGCAGGTAGGAGAAAACGGGAACTACAAGCAAACGGCAAATCTTCAATTTCCGCATCAACCTTGCCAATAGTAGCAAATGGATAGTTTTTAGAGGATTTCTTCATCTTTTTCTTTTTATTACCCTCAGAATACCCCATTAACCTCCTAGAGGGGCAAACATTAGCCAAATGATTTATTCCTCCACAACAGAAACAAACCCTCCTCTGAGAGCTGAGTCCTCTAGTATCAGAGGCAACCAAACCTAGCTGCATGGCCTCCTCCTCAGGGGGGATCGAGACAGACTGAGATGCCTGCGCACTGAATAAGACAGCCCCACTGTCCTTGGACTGAATATGACATGAGAGCGTTGTCTCCTCTCTCTCTCTAAGGCTCCTGTCAATACGAACAGCTAGAGACATGGCAGTCTCTAACAACACTGGTCTCTCATGAAAAGCAAATGCATCTTTTAATCTTTCAGAAAGAGCATGGCTAAATTTACTTCGGAGTGCAGCATCATTCCAACCAGTCTGCTCATCTCCGAAATTCAGAACAATATATCTCTGCGGACTGTTTACCTTGGCATAAAAGGCGCAGTTTAGATTCAGCCAGAGCAATACGATCCGGGTCATCATATAACTGCCCCAGGGCTACAAAAAATTCATCCACCGATCGGAGAGGGCGTGCCCCCACCAGCAGCGAAAAGGCCCAAGACTGAGCGTTATCCCTGAGCAGCGAGATGTTGATCCCCACCCTCTGCTCCTCATCACCAGAGGAATGGGGACGTAAGCGAAAATGGAGTTTGCAAGCCTCTCTAAAACAAACAAAATTCTCACTACCCCCGGAAAGAGATTTTAGGCTCAGAACAAACTCCATGAACGCCAGCAGAACCGGTCACCTGAAGCTGAGAAACAGTCTCACGGAGATCTGCTACCTCCAGAGAAAGGCCTTGCATGCGGTCAATCAAGGCTGTAACCGGATCCATGCTTGAGATGGCTATGGTGGTTTATAATGTCACGGAAGAAGTTGCAGATAGCTGGAACTTATAAATAAACGACTGACTGGCTTGATCCAAACTAAGGAGCATAAAGGTGAGCCCTTTAAAACCCTAAGAGCTCTCCCTGACTGCTACACATGCAAAGGCCTCAATGGTAGACGATTGCATGCCCACGTACCTAAGACTGTGTGACACCTGAAAACCCTATAGTAGTGAGGGGACACGGCCACCGGCTCCCTGCACTGAATACGGAGGGAGTCAGGGTCACCTAGAATCAAGCCAGCAAGGAAACACAATAAAGGGAAAAGACTATCTGAGCAAAGAGCAGCAGCAGCCTCCAGCAGTGAACACTTCATCCAGGAAGTAGTATAAACCATAGAAACATAGAAACATAGAATGTGTCAGCAGATAAGAACCATTTGGCCCATCTAGTCTGCCCAATATCCTGAATACTATGAATAGCCCCAGGCCCTATCTTATATGAAGGATGGCCTTATGCCTATCCCATGCATGCTTAAACTCCTTCACTGTATTTGCAGCTACCACTTCTGCAGGAAGGCTATTCCATGCGTCCACTACTCTCTCAGTAAAGTAATTCTTCCTGATGTTACTTTTAAACCTTTGCCCCTCTAATTTAAAACTATGTCCTCTTGTAAACTGCAAGGTGAGGCAGCATGGGAAGGGAATATAAAGGAAAATGATTAGTCTAAATAAGGTACACCTGGCAGAAGGAAAAGAGCTGACAAAGTGAAACCAAAACAAAGAACGTCAAACAAAAGGTAGGGAAGAATGTCTGTCTGACTTTCTCACCGACCTGGCGGTGACACTGACAGAGCAGAAAACTGCCACAGAGAAATGATTTGTGACGATGTTGCCGGCCTAATTTCAGGCTGACAGCACACACTGTGGCATGTTCTGTGGCACGCACTGTGGCGTTCACTCGAATGAAGCTTAGATCCGCCCAAGCCAGTGATACTAGTAGTGACGTCACTGGGCCTGAGGTAAACAGCGAGAAGGCCGCGGCGCTATTGCCAGTGCCGCTGCCTTCTCAAACAGCTGATCGGCAGAGGTCCCGGGTGTCGGACCCCTGCCGATCAGATGCCGATGATCTATCCGGAGGATAGATCATCAGTTTAAAATTACTGCAGAACCCCTTTAACTTGCATTATTTCTTCCCATGTGCATAACTTTACATTTGTCAGTGTTAAACCTCATCTGACACTTATCTGCCCAAACCTCCAATCTATCCATATCCAAGTACAAAGAAGACCAATGTAGATTTGAGCCCTCATGCCTAAACTACAATTAGCTGAGGCCAAGCATAATGCGCTAATAAATAAGGGGCTCAAGGGACAGAAAATATATATATGTATAAACTAACTAGAGTGTACGCTCCCTAAAGCAAGACCTACAACCTATAAAATAACTAGAGCTCACTCAATATATTGCAAAAATTGGTATTTTATTAAGTTATCAAATTCATTTATTCATATACATCATAAATAACATCACCATTAAAAAAACAAGGTGGGCAGGGAGAGAAAGAGCGCCGCCCTGGTGGGACACAACACAGCACATAAAGATACATAAGATACATCAATTTCCAAGCACAAAGGCAAAGCTGAGTACATATATAGGAATAAGGTGTATGGTAGGATCAAATACAAAAGTCCAAAATGTAATGCTGGGATGTGAGAAGCCATCATAGTGCGCAAGGATCAAATCTTCTAATAACAGCATAAACATCGAAGATGCAAAGTCTGAAAACATAAAGAAAATTAAAATCAATGAATTAAAAACAAGAAAAGGAAAACAGAATGGTCCACAGTGGCGGTCTGGAGAATAAAGAAATGCAGAGAAGCCCAAGTTTTCATTGAGACCCATGGGGCAGAGAGTCCCCAAGGTCCAAATCCACCGACTCTCCTTTTAGGTCAACCTTTTGGAAATATTCCAGCCCCTTAAATCAGTTTTTGTGCAATCAATTCCCCTTACTTTTAAAAGTCTCGGATTGGATGCATGACACCGCTTGAAATGTTTATGGGTGGGTTTTAGATAGTGTTGAGCGAAGAGTTCGAGCATAGGTCGGGTTCGTACCGAATTTTGGGGTGTCCGGGACACGGACCCGAACCCGGACATTTTCAAAAAAGTTCGGGTTGGGGTTTGTTGTTTGGCGATTACTTCCCGCTTTCTGAAGGGCTGCAGAGCAGCCAATCAGCTAGCGTTTTACTTCTTGCCCTAAGAGCCCATCACAGCCATGCCTACTAATGGCATGGCTGTGATTGGCCAAGTGCAGCATGTGACCCAGCCTCTATTTAAGCTGGAGTCACGTAGCGCCGCACGTCACACTGCTCTGATTAGTGTAGGGAGAGGACGCAGCTTCTGTGAGGGCGAGATTAGGCAGGGAAAAGTCAGCAACAGCACCTAATGAACGGATCGATCTACAGCTGTAAATTATTGAACTTCTGCTAGTTACTTGCTCACTGGTTTTTAGGCTGCACAGAGCGTTTTTCTGTCACTTATTTTCTGGGGTGATCGGCGGCCATTTTGTGACTTGTGGTGCACCAGAACAAGCTGCCACCAAGTCCATCAATCCATCAATACTAGTTTTTTTGTTTGTTATATCCTACATCAGGGGCTTGGCTGTGCTAATTGTTACCCCTAGAAACACAGGATAGCAATTTCTATATTTTATTAAGGGGTTAAATACAATTGCCCAAATACCAGTCCCCTAAATCTGGTGTTCCAGCTTTGGCTAGACAAGTATAATACTGTCTGCTGTCTGGCAAAGGATAGATTATTTTATGTGGTGAAATTCAATTGCCAAAATAGCAATACTATAAATCAGTGGTTTCAGCTGTGGTTGGCAAAGTATAATAGTGTCCGCCAAAACATATATTTTGTTCTGGGGTGAAATTCAATTGCCAAAATAGCAATACCCTGAATCTGGTGTCCCAGCTGTTGCAGGCCAAGATTCATAGTGTCCGCAAAAACATATATTTTGTTCTGGGGTGGAATTCAATTGCCAAAATAGCAATACCCTGAATCTGGTGTCCCAGCTGTTGCAGGCCAAGATTCATAGTGTCCGCAAAAACATATATTTTGTTCTGGGGTGAAATTCATTTGCCAAAATAGCAATACCCTGAATCTGGTGTCCCAGCTGTTGCAGGCCAAGATTCATAGTGTCCACCAAAACATATATTTTGTTCTGGGGTGAAACTCAATTGCCAAAATAGCAATACCATAAATTGTTAATTTCTAACGATAATTTGTTTTCCCTTAGTCCTAACAGCAGCACAGATGTGGTTAACCACCCCCAGTGGACTGGCAGGACGGGCAGAATGTTTAATGAGCCCAAGACTAATAACTCAATTTAACAATTAAGTATCTCCTTAAGAGGAGGAAGTCAACCCCCAGCCCACTGTGTTTATAGCAAGAAAAAAACTACACTTACTAGGGTCGGAAATTTGTGTGCTGCTGTTAGGACTAAGGGAAAACAAATTATCGTTAGAAATTAACGATTCCCTTACGTCCTACCAGAAGCACAGATGGGGAGATAGCAAGAAGAAACCCCTAGGGAGGGCCTTCCTGCCTGGCAGAACTAAGAAATGTCTGCCCAAAGGTCGAAAACTCAGCTAGACTGGCATCTAGTCTATAATGGGAGATGAATGTCGATTCAGAGCTCCAGGAGGCAGCTTTGCAAATCATGTTGAGAGGCAGAAGACTCCTCTCGGCAAAAGAAGTAGCCACAACTCTAGTAGAGTGGGCCTTCACGAATCCCGGAGTGTCCAGAGATTGTGGAAACAAATTATTCCTTAATAGCCTCCTCAATCCACCGACTGATGGAAGGTTTGGATGCCTTACAGTCTTTAAACTTACCGGCAACAGGATTAGCAGATTCTCATCTTTCCTGAACTCCTTGATCTATCCACATAGATCCGGAGACATCTCGAGACATCCAGAGGATGTCTAGCAGGTTCCTAGGAGGAGGTGGTAGATGTCGACAGAACCGGGAGGAATATTACCTGGTTGATGTTCTGGAAGGAAGGAACTTTAGGCCTACAATACGGGAGGAATCTAAGAAGGTCCCAGTCATGTAAGAAAATGGTATAGGGCTCATTTGCTGAGAGAGCTTGAAGCTCAGAGACCCTCTTAGCCAAAGTCACTGCAAGGAGAAACACAAACTTCCAAGTGATGAACTTGATGTCCACCTCCTCTAACGGTTCAAAGGGGGGAGATGCTAACCCCCTGAGAACTACTGAAAAACCCATTGAAAAAAAAAAAGGGGTCTCATTACTGTAGGCTTTAATCTTTCAGATCCTTTAAGGAACCGTTTGATCAGCGGGTCCTGAGAAAAAAACTTGTTAAGGCAAGCTGAGATGGCTGAAACTTGAACCTTCAGAGTAGAAGGGCAAGGCCTCTATCAAGGCCGTCTTGCAGGAACTGAAGGATAGCGGAGAGGGGCGGATCTGCAGACGCCACCTCAGTTGAGGTACAACAGCATGTGAATATCCTCATAATACAAGAGTAGGCTCTCTTGGTAGAGTCCGCTCTAGAATGAGACAGCGTTCTCAGGACCGACTCTGAAAGCCCTTCTATTCTGGGAAGGGACGGATCAACCTCCAGGCTGTCAGGTTGAATCTGTGCAGATCTGAGCAGAGGTGAGTGTCCCATGACACCAGGGTCTGCTGTGGGGGGAGCCTCCAATATTGTCCTCGACTCAACTGTGTCACGGCCAGCTCCTCTGAGGGCAGCATTTCACTAACATGGTTGAACAGTACGTCTGCACACCCCTCCACGTACTGACTGATGGTTCTGCCCCATTCAACTTCTGGGTCTCCAAATTGTCCACGTGGCCAGAGTTAGCATTTTATGCCTTGGAGGTGCTGGCCTGCCCGGCGGCCAGCGTTTTGTCTGAACGTGTATTCAGCACGGCAGGGGGCGTCATTACTGACAAACGCAGCCGCCTGTCCACAGCCAACGTGGACAAGCTGACGTTCATAAAAATGAACCAGGCATGGATCCCACAGGACCTGTGCCTCCCTTGTGCAGAATAGACATTTATAACTGCCTCCCCCTCAACCATGTATTCTTGTACTCCGGGGCACTTCTTTCTTGAATCCTCATTTTTTTAACTTTACCATGATCTTGAGGTGCAACCCAAAGATGAATGAAACTCTCCTCTGTCTGGGTGGTGTGGCCGAAATAACTGAAAGTGGCCTTCTCCGGTGGTGGTTGATATGACGCATGATTCCTTGCTGTGAGACCTCTCCCCTCTGTCTGGGTGCTGGGCCGAAATAACTGAGAGTGGCCTTCTCCGGTGGTGGTTGATATGACGCATGATTCCTTGCTGTGGGACCTCTCTCATCTGTCTGGGTGCTGGGCCGAAATAACTGAGAGTGGCCTTCTCCGGTGGTGGGTGATATGACACATGATTCCTTGCTGTGGGACCTCTCTCCTCTGTCTGGGTGCTGGGCCGAAATAACTGAGAGTGGCCTTCTCCGGTGGTGGTTGATATGACGCATGATTCCTTGCTGTGGGACCTCTCTCCTCTGTCTGGGTCCTGGGCCGAAATAACTGAGAGTGGCCTTCTCCGGTGGTGGTTGATATGATGCATGATTCCTTGCTGTGGGACCTCTCTCCTCTGTCTGGGTGCTGGGCCAAAATTACTGAAAGTGGCCTTCTCCAGTGTTGGGTGATATGACGCATGATTCCTTGCAGTGGGACCTCTCTCCAATTGATATTGGTTAAATTTTATTTATTTTATTTTATTTTAATTTATTTCTCTATCCACATTTGTTTGCAGGGGATTTACCTACATTTTGCTGCCTTTGGCAGCCCTCTAGCCCGTTCCTGGACTATTTTACAGCCTTTTTAGTGCCTAAAAGTTCGGATCCCCCATTGACTTCAATGGGGTTCGGGTTCGGGATAAAATTCGGGTCGAGTTCGGATCCCGAAGCTGAACATTTTCGGGAAGTCCGGCCGAACTTCCCGAACCCGAACTTCCAGGTGTTCGCTCATCTTTAATTTTAGATCTTCCCATTTTTCCACCTTCTGTGTTGCAATAATGTCCCTCACGTGTTCACTTACACATACTTTCAATTCACGAGTGGTCAGCCCAATATAAATTTTTGGGAAAGGACAGGTAGCATAGTAAATAACCTGAGATGTAGAACAAGTAATATGATAGGTAATTTTAAATGTCTTGATGCCCTTTGCATCCCTGAACTCACAAGCATCTTCCATGTTCGGGCACGCTACATATCTCCCACAGGGTCTAAAACCCCACTGTGGTCTGGTAGAACCTGGAAAGATTTGTACCGGCTTGGGTTCCAAATAGCTTCTCACCAAATTACTACGGAGAGTGTCAGCTCTGCGTGCTGTGATTGAGGGATACATCGGTAGCATTTTACCCAAAATTGGGTCAGTGTGCAGAACCTGCCAATGTCTAGAGATGGCCCGAACTATCCGCCGGCGAACAGTTCCCGGCGAACATAGCTTGTTCGCGCTCGCCTCTGCCGGGCGAACATATGCAAAGTTCGGTCCGCCCCCTATACATCATCATTGAGCAAACTTTGACCCTGTACCTCACAGTCAGCAGACACATTCCAGCCAATCAGCAGCATACCCTCCCTCCCAGACCCTCCCACCTCCTGCACAGCATCCATTTTAGATTCATTCTGAAGCTGCAGTCTTAGTGAGAGGAGGGAGAGTGTAATTGCTGCTGATTTAATTGGGAAATCGATAGCTAGGCTAGTGAATTCAGTGTCCACTCCAGTCCTGAAAGACTCATCTGATCTCTGCTGTAAGGACAGCGTCCTGACAGCACCCCAAAAAGCCCTTTTAGGGCTGCAACATTAGTCTGCTTTTTTTCCTTTATATACATATTGCAGTTGCCTGGCCTGCCTGTGTGTGAGGAGCTGCAGGCCCACAGACTGTAGTGTGCCCACTGCCAGTGCCCACCCCTGTCATCCCGTGTGGCACAGGACTTTGCTTAAAAAAAGGCACTTAATTTTTACACTTTAATCTAAGGTTAGTTGCCTGCCAGTGTGTGTCAGGCTGACTTCCAGTGACTGTAGTGTGCCCACTGCCAGTGCCCACCACTCATACCGGCTGGCACAGGACTTTGCATAAAAAGGCATTTAATTTTTACACTTTAGTGTAATTTCAGCTGCTTGCCTGCTGCTAGTGTGTGTCAGGCCGACTTCAACTGACTGTAGTGTGCCCACTGCCAGTGCTCCACCCCTGTCATCCCGTGTGGCACAGGACTTTGCTTAAAAAAAGGCACTTAATTTTTACACTTTAATCTAAGGTTAGTTGCCTGCCAGTGTGTGTCAGGCTGACTTCCACTGACTGTAGTGTGCCCACTGCCAGTGCCCACCACTCATACCGGCTGGCACAGGACTTTGCATAAAAAGGCATTTCATTTTTACACTTTAGTGTAATTTCAGCTGCTTGCCTGCTGCTAGTGTGTGTCAGGCCGACTTCAACTGACTGTAGTGTGCCCACTGCCAGTGCCCACCCCTGTCATCCCGTGTGGCACAGGACTTTGCTTAAAAAAAGGCACTTAATTTTTACACTTTAATCTAAGGTTAGTTGCCTGCCAGTGTGTGTCAGGCTGACTTCCACTGACTGTAGTGTGCCCACTGCCAGTGCCCACCACTCATACCGGCTGGCACAGGACTTTGCATAAAAAGGCATTTCATTTTTACACTTTAGTGTAATTTCAGCTGCTTGCCTGCTGCTAGTGTGTGTCAGGCCGACTTCAACTGACTGTAGTGTGCCCACTGCCAGTGCCCACCCCTGTCATCCCGTGTGGCACAGGACTTTGCTTAAAAAAAGGCACTTAATTTTTACACTTTAATCTAAGGTTAGTTGCCTGCCAGTGTGTGTCAGGCTGACTTCCACTGACTGTAGTGTGCCCACTGCCAGTGCCCACCCCTGTCATCCCGTGTGGCACAGTACTTTGCATCAAAAAAGGCATTTAATTTTTACACTTTAGTGTAATTTCAGTTGCTTGCCTGCTGCCAGTGTGTGTCAGGCCCGCTTCCACTGACTGTAGTGTGCCCACTGCCAGTGCCAACCACTCATACCGGGTGGCACAGTAGCTTGCCGATAAATAAGGCATTTAATTTTTAGACAGTAGTCTAAATTCAGTTGCTTGCCTGCTGCCAGTGTGTGTCAGGCCCGCTTCCACTGACTGTAGTGTGCCCACTGCCAGTGCCAACCACTGATACCGGGTGGCACAGTAGCTTGCCGATAAATAAGGCATTTAATTTTTAGACAGTAGTCTAAATTCAGTTGCTTGCCTGCTGCCAGTGTGTGTCAGGCCCTCTTCCACTGACTGTAGTGTGCCCACTGCCAGTGCCAACCACTGATACCGGGTGGCACAGTAGCTTGCCGATAAATAAGGCATTTAAAACAGAGTGGAGGGAGCCAGCGTTTTTTTAACCATCTCCCCGTTCGAAAAATCTATTCAATAAATGGCCCCCAGATTGGGGACGTTAGAGGGATTAAACTGATGAGAATAGTACTACAGAAAATTATACTCATATCGGGTGTGACAGTAAATTGCACGGCGCAGACGCAGTCACCGTGGATAAAAACAAAGGGGAGGGAGCCAGTGTTTTTTTAACCATCTCACCGTTTGAAAAATCAATTCAATTCATCTTTTGGGGACCCTTGGTGTTGTACGTGGCTGGGTGGAGGAAGAAACCTTCAATGACATCACCGGGACGTGGCTAGCTTGGTATCCAACCTTGTGCAAATGGGGAGTTTGCAGTTGTGCAAATGAACTGTTTGCGGTGCATTAAAAGTGGAGTTTGGTCTGTCAATGTCAGTGAAGCGGGCGTAACCCTTACACTACCTGATCGATACAACATCATACCTGATCGTATACACACACTGGATGTTTTAAAGCACGTTATTCCAAACAATTTAGGAATGTTAGTTGATTTATGCCCTTTATGGATTAAAACCCGACTCTGCGTCCACTACGTAATTTTCCATGGGAGTTTTTCCATAGATCCCCCTCCGGCATGCCACAGTCCAGGTGTTAGACCCCTTGAAACAACTTTCTCATCACTATTGTGGCCAGAAAGAGTCCCTGTGGGTTTTAAAATTCGCCTGTCTATTGAAGTCTATGGCGGTTCGCCCGGTTCGCCAGTTCGCGAACATTTGCGGAAGTTCGCGTTCGCTGTTCGCGAACTGAAAATTTTATGTTCGCGACATCACTACCAATGTCTAGCAACAATGGTTCGCATTTCATTCCAACGGGAATGGTAAGTGGTTATGTACCTGGTTTTTTGATCCATAACCTTCTTTCTTTGGTTGTGAAAGATCCGTCTGTTTCTGGGATTTCGCTCTGTGATATGCCTTCTTGATCGCTCTACGGCTATATCCTCTCCTAAGAAGACGATTCGTAAGATCTTTAGCCTGTTCCTCAAAGATATTGTCATCGGAAAAGATTATTCGCATCCGTAGAAATTGTCAAATAGGAATTGCATTAATAGTACTTCTAGGGTGTGAAGAAGAATCATGTAAGTATCCATTGACTGAGGTGTCTTTACGGTATACATATATTGTAAGATGGCCATGACTGTCTTTGAAAATCATGACGTCTAAAAAGTTGATAGTATGCTTGTTGTGGCACATGTGAGTGAGTCTGATGTTCCTGGAGTTTCCATTCAGGGCCCCAAAGAAAACATGGAGTTGCGCCTCGGTGCCCTGCCAGATAAGGAAGAAAAAGGATAAGGAGAAATTGTTCGGATAACAAAATAGCGAAAGAACAAATAACACTTTTAAAAAACAGGTTTAAAGAAAAGGGCTACCCTAAGGGACTAGTAAACAACTCAGCAAAAAGAGCACTAGCACTAGACCAGAAAACTGCATTAAAACCCAACCCACCAAAAACTATAGAGGATTCAAAATTCCAATTCAATCTTATAACCCGCTATAACGTTCACCATAGGGACATCAGACAGATTTTGAACAAACATTGGAACATACTACTTAAGGATCCAATACTAAAAGATATCCTCCCTAAACAACCTATGATCACCTTTAGAAGGGCTCAAACGCTCAAGAATCAGATTGCTCCTTCTTGCCCCAATCTTGAAACTAAAACAATCAAGGGGCAAAGGCCAGTTGCCACTACCAAAGTGGGAATACGCAAATGTGGGCAAAAAAAGTGCCTATGTTGCCCTATGATCACACATGGCGAAGGTGTCATACAGATCCCCAAAATTGGGGGAACACAAGGAGATTCTTGGAAGATCAGACAAGACCTCCATTGAGGAACTAGAAATGTGGTCTACCTCCTAAGCTGCCCCTGTGGGCTTAAATACGTGGGGAGAACAACCCAAACTGTAAGGGAAAGAATGAATGAACATAGATCTAACATTAGACGCAGCATCCTAACACACAGTGTTTTCCGACATTTCTTTGATAAACATGACAGTGATCCATCTATGCTGCGAGTATCCCCTTTAGAACATGTCCCTTCTTCATATCAAAAATTGTGCCGCAAGGAAATGCACTGGATTTTTGTTTTGAACACCTTGGCCCCCTTTGGGTTGAATGAAGCCCTAGAACACTCCAATTATTGAAACTCCCTCATAAAATCCTTATTCCACATTACCATTGATAATCCAAATTATTGTTATGTATTATATATATATATATATTTGTCACCCAACAGTATTGATACTAAGAACAACAACACTTTGGAACAATATCATATCACATCATTCCACCATTACTATATCACTCCCACTACATTATTTTATGACGATATGAATATATTATTATTACAAATGTTACTAATGCCGTCAATCAATCCAACTTAATACATATATACATTTCATTACAATATTTCATCATTATTATTATTTGTTTTATTACTTATATTTTTTTTTTTTTTTATGTTTTTATATTTCATTTCACTACTTATTTTTGATATTTATCTTAACGATTGTTTCTATTCCTATTTAATGTAAATTTTCTTATTTCATCATCCTTCATCCCACTTCATCATTTTAGCAATCATGACTTTCGATTGATCCTTTTAGTGGACGGTATCACATTAGATTTTATACTCCTTTTAAAACATATACCTCCACGCCCTCTCCTAATTTAAACATGATGAACTTATTCTATGCCTTTACACCTAGCGATACGTCACTTCCGTTGCGTTCCAGTTTGGAACGCAAACCGGAAGTTCCAGCAACCGGATGTGACGTTCACAGCCTATCCTGGTCAGCATGTACAATCAATCTCACATCCAGGGCACATTTACCCTTTGCTCCATCATATGAAATTATTATTTTTAGAGGGCTCTCTTTTACTTATTTCTTTTATTTGTTTTCAACATGTCTGTGGATTGTATTTATGAACCGGAGGTCACGTTAACCGGAAGTGACGTCTCCGCAACTCTAAGATCATCATTTGGCTCATTGCAATCGATGTTTTTATAGAGATTACGCTTTTTAACAATATCTGTTATGTATCCACTTTTTGTATTGATTATATTGACACCTGGGACGTCATTCCCGGTGCGTTCCAGGCTGGAGCGCAAACCGGAAGTGACGACCACCGGAAGTGACGTCCCCGACATTTTCTGGCGTTTTTTGGCGCTTTTTTTGATCAATAAAAGGGATCAAATAATCTGTATACACATGCTCCTGAGGAAGGGGGATTCCTAACCCCCGAAACGCGTTGAGCTATTTGTTTTACCCACACCCTGTCTATCATCCAATAAAGAAGTTTGACCAGAAGGCATCTTGTGATCCCGCGGCTTCTTCTTAGACTCTCTAAGCGATCCAGGCGCAGGGGGTGACACGGCGGGTGTTTTGTGCTTATCCCGTCCGGCACCTCCTAGGTGAAGTAAGTTAATCTTACCATTGGCACTTTGTTATTTCATTTAACATTGTTTTTAATGGTTTATCCAAACCAATGTTTTTATGGCTAATATATGACTTTACATATTCCTTGATATTTCTTCTTACCAACTAATAATGCTCATTAACGATCCACCAGCGGTTCTTTAGTTTTACCATTGCATTCATCCACTGCAATCATAAATTGGCGCCACTCCTGAGGTATTCTTTTTTGCCCTTTTTTGGTCCTGTTCAGATAAGGAAGACGTCATCAATGTACCACGCCCAAAAAATGGCGCGGTCCATGATGACGTGTCCCTCTGACCCGGCACTGGGCGTATCAGTCATAAACAGGTCTTTCTCCCGCAGCCCCAGAAACAGATTAGCATATGAGGGCGCACAGGCCGCCCCCATTGCTGTACCCTGGAGCTGTAGGAAGAAAGACCCACTAAAAGTAAAAAAAAATCAGGTCAACATAAACCGTAAAAGTAGGAGTAAAAAAATAACAAAATTATTCTCCATATTATTGGCCCTGAGAAAAAACTCCACTGCCTCTAGTCCGTCAGAGTGTTTAATGCTCGTATAGAGGGACTCTACATCACATGTGACGAATAACATGTCTTCCTCTAAACTTATACCCTGAAGCTTTTGTAGAAGGTCAGAGGTATCACGAGTATAAGATGGTAGCATCTCCATGTTCGGTTTCAGAAGGTAATCTATAAATTTACAAATGTTCTCCACCATACTGCCTTGGCTAGAAATAATGGGCCTACCTGGAGGAATTGATGCATCCTTGTGGATTTTTGGTAATAGGTACATCGTGGGTTGCGAAATTATTAAGGTTTGATATAGTTGTTTGGAAATAATATCATCCAAAGCCTTGTCCAGGATCTTCAAAAGCTCATTTCTGAATGAGGACGTAGGGTTATACGTCAGCCTTTGGTAACATGTCTTGTCTCTTAGCTGCCTATGCGCCTCCTTCAGATACATTTCACGTGGCGAAATCACCAAATTCCCACCCTTGTCAGCCGGTTTATAAATAATGTCCGGTAAACTTTTGAGTTTCCTCAAACTCTGGCATTGTATGCATGTGAGATTATCCCCATAAATTGAACCTTGTATATTATCAAAATCTTTGGAAACAAGTTTAACAAATAAATCAACAGCCGGACACAAAGGAGGGAACTTGGTAGATTTTTTTAGCAAGTCAGAACTTTCATGCAACAGGTCCTCCAAGATATGAGGGGCCTGTTGTTCCTCCTGGGTCTCAAACATGTCACCATCTCTCTCTTCATAATGCCAACGTTTCATCAACAAGGAGCGTGCGAACATGTGCAAATCCGTAATAGTGGTGAAGTGGTCAAATTGAAAACTAGGTGCAAAGGATAGCCCACGTTCTAACAATGAAAGATCCGTCTCAGAGAAAGTATGTGTAGAGAGATTAATTACCTTAAGGTCCTTATCTTTATCCTGTCGTCGGATGACAGTCATTGAGGATGGTGGTCTTTTCTGTCCTTGTCCTTGGCCATAATCGATTTTTCTTTCATTTCTATTCCCTCGTACAGGATAAGACATATTATGTGGAACATCATTTTGTGAGGATGTTGAAGAAATGGACAGGCATCTACTTCGAGATCTATCCCGGTCCCCCCATCTCCACCTATATACTCACTACTGTTGGGCATCATTTTGGTCTCTAGTAAATTTTGAAATCACGGATTTCTTTCTCCCATTCAGTATATTTAGTATCCATGAGACCCTGAAACTGTTTCAGGACCTCTAGATTCCCATCCCTAGAGAGACGTGTCTGTAGAAGTTATATTTCCTGATCCAACTGATCCAAACTTTTCTTATTAACCGTCATTGAGTATGGTTGTCTTTTCCGTCCTGGTCCTTGGCCATAATCGATTTTTCTTTTATTTCTATTCCCTCGTACAGGATAAGACATATTAGGTGGAACATCATTTTGTGAGGATGTTGAAGAAATGGACAGGGATCTACTTCGAGATCTATCCCTGTCCCCCCATCTCCACCTATATACTCTCTTCTGTTGGGCATCATTTTGGTCTCTAGTAGAGATGAGCGAACACCTGGAAGTTCGGGTTCGGGAAGTTCGACCGAACTTCCCGAAAATGTTCGGGTTCGGGATCCGAACTCGACCCGAACTTTATCCCGAACCCGAACCCCATTGAAGTCAATGGGGACCCAAACTTTTAGGCACTTAAAAGGCTGTAAAATAGTCCAGGAACGGGCTAGAGGGCTGCCAAAGGCAGCAAAATGTAGGTAAATCCCCTGCAAACAAATGTGGATAGGGAAATGAATTAAAATAAAATAAAATAAATAAAATTTAACCAATATCAAATGGAGAGAGGTCCCACTGCAAGGAATCATGCGTGATATCACCCAACACTGGAGAATGCCACTTTCAGTTATTTTGGCCCAGCACCCAGACAGAGAAGAGAGGTCCCACAGCAAGGAATCATGCGTGATATCACCCACCACCAGAGAAGGCCACTCTCAGTTATTTCGGCCCAGCACCCAGACAGAGGAGAGAGGTCCCACAGCAAGGAATCATGCGTCATATCAACCACCACCGGAGAAGGCCACTCTCAGTTATTTCGGCCCAGCACCCAGACAGAGGAGAGAGGTCCCACAGCAAGGAATCATGCGTCATATCAACCACCACCGGAGAAGGCCACTTTCAGTTATTTCGGACCAGCACCCAGACAGAGGAGAGAGGTCCCACAGCAAGGAATCATGCGTCATATCAACCACTACCGGAGAAGGCCACTCTCAGTAATTTCGGCCCCACCACCCAGACAGAGGAGAGGTTCATTCAACTTTGGGTTGCACCGCAAGATCATGGTAAAGTTAAAAAAATGAGGATTCAAGAAAGAAGTGCCCCGGAGTACAAGAATACATGGTTGAGGGGGAGGCAGTTATAGATGTCTATTCTGCACAAGGGAGGCACAGGTCCTGTGGGATCCATGTCTTGTTCATTTTTATGAATGTCAGCTTGTCCACGTTGGCTGTGGACAGGCGGCTGCGTTTGTCAGTAATGACACCCCTTGCCATGCTGAATACACGTTCAGACAAAACGCTGGCCGCCGGGCAGGCCAGCACCTCCAAGGCATAAAATGCTAACTCTGGCCACGTGGACAATTTGGAGACCCAGAAGTTGAATGGGGCCGAACCATCAGTCAGTACGTGGAGGGGTGTGCAGACGTACTGTTCAACCATGTTAGTGAAATGCTGCCTCCTGCTAACACGTTCCGTATCAGGTGGTGGTGCAGTTAGCTGTGGCGTGGAGACAAAACTTTTCCACATTTCTGCCATGCTAACCCTGCCCTCAGAGGAGCTGGCCGTGACACAGCTGCGTTCGCGACCTCTTGCTCCTCCTCTGCCTTCGCCTTGGGCTTCCACCTGTTCCCCTGTGACATTTGGGAATGCTCTCAGGAGCGCCTCTACCAGCGTGCGCTTGCACTCGCGCATCTTCCTATCACGCTCCAGTGCAGGAAGTAAGGTGGGCACATTGTCTTTGTACCGTGGATCCAGCAGGGTGGCCACCCAGTAGTCAGCACACGTTAAAATGTGGGCAACTCTGTAGTTGCTCAGGCACTGCAGCATGTAGTCACTCATGTGTGCCATGCTCCCCAGAGGTAAGGACAAGCTGTCCTCTGTGGGAGGCGTATCGCCATCGTCCTCCATATCCCCCCAGCCACGCACCAGTGATGGGCCTGAGCTGTGTCGGGTGCCACCCCGCTGTGAACCTGCTTAATCCTCATCCTCCTCCACCTCCTCCTCATCCTCCAGTAGTGGGCCCTGGCTGGCCACATTTGTACCTGGCCTCTGCTGTTGCAAAAAACCTCCCTCTGAGCCACTTCTAACAGACTGGCCTGAAAGTGCTAAAAATGACCCCTCATCTTCCTCCTCCTCCTCGTGGGCCACCTCCTCTTCCATCATCGCCCTAAGCGTTTTCTCAAGGAGACATAGAAGTGGTATTGTAATGCTGATAACGGTGTCATCGCCACTGGCCATGTTGGTGGAGTACTCGAAACAGCGCAACAGGGCACACAGGTCTCGCATGGAGGCCCAATCATTGGTGGTGAAGTGGTGCTGTTCCGCAGTGCGACTGATGCGTGCGTGCTGCAGCTGAAACTCCACTATGGCCTGCTGCTGCTCGCACAGTCTCTCCAGCATGTGCAAGGTGGAGTTCCACCTGGTGGGCACGTCGCATATGAGGCGGTGAGCGGGAAGGCCGAAGTTCCGCTGTAGCGCAGACAGGCGAGCAGCGGCAGGATGTGAACGCCGGAAGCGCGCATAGACGGCCCTCACTTTATGCAGCAGCTCTGACATGTTGGGGTAGTTGTGAATGAACTTCTGTACCACCAAATTCAGCACATGTGCCAGGCAAGGGATGTGCGTCAAACCGGCTAGTCCCAGAGCTGCGACGAGATTTCGCCCATTATCGTACACCACCAGGCCGGGCTTGAGGCCCACCGGCAGAAACCACTCATCGGTCTGTTGTTCAATACCCCGCCACAACTCCTGCGCGGTGTGGGGCCTGTTCCCCAAACATATGAGTTTCAGAATGGCCTGCTGACGTTTACCCCGGGCTGTGCTGAAGTTGGTGGTGAAGGTGTGTGGCTGACTGGATGAGCTGGTCGAAGCAGAGGAGGAGGAAGCCCGAGTAGGAGGAGGAGGCTACAGGAGGCAAAGAATGATGCCCTGCGATCCTTGGCGGCGGAAGGACGTGCGCCAAGGAACTCTCCGCCTGGGGCCCAGCCGCCACAACATTTACCCAGTGTGCAGTTAGGGAGATATAGTGTCCCTGGCCATGCTTACTGGTCCACGTATCTGTGGTTAGGTGGACCTTGCCACAGATGGCGTTGCGCAGTGCACACTTGATTTTATCGGATACTTGGTTGTGCAGGGAAGGCACGGCTGTCTTGGAGAAGTAGTGGCGGCTGGGAACAACATACTGTGGGACAGCCATGGACATCAGCTGTTTGAAGCTGTCTGTGTCCACCAGCCTGAATGACAGCATTTCAAAGGCCAGTAGTTTAGAAATGCTGGCATTCAGGCCCAGGGCTCGAGGGTGGCTAGGTGGGAATTTACGATTTTTCTCCAAGGTTTGTGAGATGGAGAGCTGAACGCTGCCGTGAGACATGGTGGAGATGCTTGGTGACGCAGGTGGTGTTGTCGGTGGCACATCCTCTGTTTGGTGGGCGGCAGGTGCCAACATTCCTCCCGAGCAGAAGAGGGAGCAGGGGGAGCCTGAGTGAGTTCCTTGCTTTTAAGGTGTTTACTCCACTGCAGTTCATGCTTTGCATGTAGATGCATGGTCATGCAGGTTGTGCTAAGGTTCAGAACGTTAATGCCTCGCTTCAGGCTCTGATGGCACAGCGTGCAAACCACTGGGTCTTGTCGTCAGGACATTGTTTAAAGAAGTGCCATGCCAGGGAACTCCTTGAAGCTGCCTTTGGGGTGCTCGGTCCCTGGTGGCGGTGGCCAATAGCAGGCGAACTCTCTTGGAGGCGGCTGTTCTGCTTTTGCCCCCTGCTCTCTCTTTTGCTACGCTGTTGGCTCGGTCTCACCACTGCCTCTTCCTCTGAACTATGAAAGTCAGTGGCACGACCTTCATTCCATGTGGGGTCTAGGACCTCATCGTCCCCTGCATCGTCTTCCACACAGTCTTCCTCCCTGACCTCCTGTTTGGTCTGCACACTGCAGAAAGAAGCAGCAGTTGGCACCTGTGTTTCGTCATCATCAGAGACGTGCGGACTCCGATGAGGTGGTATTCCCATGTCCTCATCATCAGGAAACATCAGTGGTTGTGCATCAGTGCATTCTATGTCTTCCACCACTGGGGAAGGGCTAGCTGGATTCCCTTGGGAAACCCTGCCATCAGAGTCTTCAAACAGCATAAGAGACTGCTGCATAACTTGAGGCTCAGACAGTTTACCTGATATGCATGGGGGTGATGTGACAGACTGATGGGCTTGGTTTTCAGGTGCCACCTGTGCGCTTTATGCAGAAGACTGGGTGGGAGATAATGTTGTGAACATGCTGGATCCACTGTCGGCCACCCAATTGACTAGCGCCTGTACCTGCTCAGGCCTTACCATCCTTAGAACGGCATTGGGCCCCACCAAATATCGCTGTAAATTCTGGCGGGTACTGGAACCTGAGGTAGTTGGTTCAATAGGACGTGTGGCTGTGGCAGAATGGCCACGTCCTCTCCCAGCACAAGAGGGTACACTAACACCCTTACTAGATGTTTTCCTAATTGTTACCATTCACCAAGCACCACAATAAGAAAAAAAATATTTGGCCCAATGTTTTGATTTCAAATTCAGGCCTTTTTTTACAGGCACCTAACACTATCTGCCTATTTATTTAGGTAGCGTATTACACTAATCTAGGCACAACAGTAACCACTGATTTAGGGGAATATCTCTTTTAGGGTTAGTATTTAGGCCCTGGATGAAAGGTATCGTTTTATGGACAGATTTACAATTGGCCTGCAACAGCTCGAACACCAGATTCAGTGTATTGCTATTTTGGCAATTGAATTTAACCCCAGAACAAAATATATGTTTTGGCGGACACTATTATACTTTGCCAGCCACAGCTGAAACCACTGATTTATGGTATTGCTATTTTGGCAATTGAATTTCACCCCAGAACAAAATATACCCTTTTATGGACAGATTAACACTTGGCCTGCAACAGCTGGGACACCAGATTCAGGGTATTGCTATTTTGGCAATTGAATTCCACCCCACAACAAAATATATGTTTTTGCGGACACTATGAATCTTGGCCAGCCACAGCTGAAACCACTGATTTATGGTATTGCTATTTTGGCAATTGAATTTCACCCCAGAACAAAATATATGTTTTTGCGGACACTATGAAACTTGGCCTGCAACAGGTGGGACACCAGATTCAGGGTATTGTTATTTTGGCAATTGAATTTCACCCCAGAACAAAATATATGTTTTTGCAGACACTATGAAACTTGGCCTGCAACAGCTGTGACACCAGATTCAGGGTATTGCTATTTTGGCAATTGAATTTCACCCAACAACAAAATATATGTTTTTGCAGACACTATAAATCTTGGCCAGCCAAAGCTGAAACCACTGATCTATGGTATTGCTATTTTGGCAATTGAATTTCACCCCAGAACAAAATATATGTTTTTGCGGACACTATGAAACTTGGCCTGCAACAGCTGGGACACCAGATTCAGGGTATTTCTATTTTCGCAATTGAATTTCACCCCACAACAAAATATATGTTTTTGCTGACACTATGAATCTTGGGATTCTTGGCCAGCCACAGCTGAAACCACTGATTTATGGTATTGCTATTTTGGCAATTGAATTTCACCCCAGAACAAAATATATGTTTTTGCGGACACTATGAATCTTGGCCAGCCACAGCTGAAACCACTGATTTATGTTATTGCTATTTTGGCAATTGAATTTCACCCCACAACAAAATATATGTTTTTGCCGACACTATGAAACTTGGCCTGCAACAGCTGGGACACCAGATTCAGGGTATTGCTATTTTGGCAATTGAATTTCACCCCAGAACAAAATATATGTTTTGGCGGACACTATTATACTTTGCCAGCCACAGCTGAAACCACTGATTTATGGTATTGCTATTTTGGCAATTGAATTTCACCCCAGAACCAAATATATGTTTTTGCGGACACTATTAAACTTGGCCTGCAACAGCTGGGACACCAGATTCAGGGTATTGCTATTTTCGCAATTGAATTTCACCCCACAACAAAATATATGTTTTTGCTGACACTATGAATCTTGGGATTCTTGGCCAGCCACAGCTGAAACCACTGATTTATGGTATTGCTATTTTGGCAATTGAATTTCACCCCAGAACAAAATATATGTTTTTGCGGACACTATGAATCTTGGCCAGCCACAGCTGAAACCACTGATTTATGGTATTGCTATTTTGGCAATTGAATTTCACCCCACAACAAAATATATGTTTTTGCGGACACTATGAAACTTGGCCTGCAACAGCTGGGACACCAGATTCAGGGTATTGCTATTTTGGCAATTGAATTTCACCACATAAAATAATCTATCCTTTGCCAGACAGCAGACAGTATTATACTTGGCTAGCCATAGCTGGAACACCTGATTTAGGGGATTGGTATTTGGGCAATTGTATTTAACCCCTTAATAAAATATAGAAATTGGTATCCTGAGTTTCTAGGGGTGACAATTAGCACAGCCAAGCCCTTGATGTAGGATATAGCAAAAAAAAACTAGTATTGATGGACTTGGTGGCAGCTTGTTCTGGTGCACCACAAGTCACAAAATGGCCGCCGATCACTCCAGAAAATAACTGACAGAAAAACGCTCTGTGCAGCCTAAAAACCAGTGAGCAAGTAACTAGCAGAAGTTAAATCATTCACAGCTGTAGATCGATCCGTTCATTAGGTGCTGTTGCTGACTTTTCCCTGCCTAATCTCGCCCTCACAGAAGCTGCGTCCTCTCCCTACACTAATCAGAGCAGTGTGACGTGCGGCGCTACGTGACTCCAGCTTAAATAGAGGCTGGGTCACATTCTGCACTTGGCCAATCACAGCCATGCCATTAGTAGGCATGGCTGTGATGGGTTCTTAGGGCAAGAAGTAAAACGCTGGCTGATTGGCTGCTGTGCAGCCCTTCAGAAAGCGGGAAGTATTCGCCGAACAACGAACCCGAACCCGAACTTTTTTGAAACTATGCTCGAACTGTTCGCTCAACACTAATGTGGACAAACCACAAAAGTTTTGGGATAGTGTTCTGTGGACTGATAAAACAATATTAGAACTGTTTGGGCCCATGGATCAACGCTATGTTTGGAGGAGGAAGAACAAGGCCTATGAAGAAAAGAACACCTTGCCTACTGTGAAGCATGGCGGGGGGTCAATTATGCTTTGGGGCTGTTTTGCTTCTACAGGTACAGGGAAGCTTCAGCGTGTGCAAGGTACCATGAATTCTCTTCAGTACCAGGAGATATTGGATTAAAATGTGATGCAGTCCGTCACAAACCTGAGGCTTGGGAGACGTTGGACCTTTCAACAGGACAATGATCCCAAGCATACCTCCAAGTCCACTAGAGCATGGTTGCAGATTAAAGGCTGGAACATTTTGAAGTGGCCATCGTAGTCACCAGACTTACAGTAAATCCGATTGAGAAAGCAGTTGCAGCGCACAAGCCTAAGAATGTGACTGAACTGGAAGCTTTTGCCCATGAAGAATGGGCGAAGATACCCGTAGATCGCTGCAAGACACTTGTGTCAAGCTATCATTCACGTTTAAAAGCTGTTATAACTGGAAAAGGATGTTGTACTAAGTACTAAGATTGAATGTCACTTGGGGGTGGAATAAAACTGATGATGTGAGCACAGAAAAGACATTTGTGGTTATTTCATTATAAATGTTATGTTATATTTGTCTGCATTACAAGTGCCTCTTTGATTAAATTGTAAACAAGATGACTAAAATGATCAAAATCAATGTCAAACTGGCCAAAACACTCAATTTCAGTGGGGGTTGAATAATTTTGAACACAACTGTACATACATCCGTAAGTATGAGCCTACCCCGGGTCCCATCTTAGGGCCCATTTGTATATGCACATATATTATAGATGTATGCACGTGTTCGCATGCATATATATTTATGCATATTTTTCAACCCTTTCTCAACAAAGACCGAAAATAAATCGCATTATTTTTTTTATATAACTCTTGTTGAATCCTGGTGAATGAGTCCTCTGGGGGTTCCTTACTCCAAATAAGCATACATTATATTTGGAAAGGATTACCAAACCAGTTATGATATATATTTTTCATACATATTTATTTTATATTTGGAGATATTTTACAGATTATCTCCAGAAATAGCCAAGCATATCTCTGGAAATAGCCAAAACTCTTGTTGTTGCCTTGATTCATTCTTCTCTTGACTACTGTAATTCATTATTAATTTCTCTCCCTCTCAGTAAACTCTCCCCCCTTCAGTCTGTCCTAAATGCTGCAGCCAGGCTGATCTATCTGCTATACTAATGCTACTAGCCTGTTCTAGTCACTTCACTGATTGCCCATCCACCACAGAATATGGTTCAAACTTCTCATCCTCACCCACAAATCTCTCCACAGTTCTGCACCTCCATACATCTCCTCCTTCATTACCACCCTACTCATGCTCTCCATTCTGTTAGTGATATAAGATTAAAATAATTTGTACCTCTCAATCCTGTCTTTAAGACTTTTCTCAAGCTGCACCTACTCTCTGGAATGCTTTGCCCCAGAATATCAGGTCAATTCCCAACTTCCCTACTTTTAAACGTGCCTTAAAAACACATTTTCAGACAGGCTTTTCTTGCTACTCTAAACCTATCTATGCCATTCTACATTCAGGAGAGCAGACCCTACACACATAGAGCGCTGCATCTTGTTACCTCTGTGTGCACCAAACAACCAATGAGAGGAGAAGCATGCACAGCTATATGTACAACATAATCAAGGTCGCATGTGGGATAGGCAGGGCAGAAGTGCACAAAAATGATACTCCCAAGATAAAATACAAGCACAATCGCACTTGAAGGTGCCACTCCAGAGTAGGACCTGCCTGACTGAGACTAACTTGGTGCTGGGCACAGATGTGTTTTGATTAAAAGAGTCTCAGATTTTATCATATCAAAGTGAGGGCTTAATCCATATATACTGTTTTCTGTGATTTTTCTTTTATAAATGTTACCATGTACATCCGCATATTCATTTATTACATTGTACAGGATGTTTTGCATTTTTTTTCTGTAGTTTTTGATTAGGTTCATCATGTTTCCTTAACTGACTGTTCCCCTAGTAACCCCTACCCCCCAACTCCTCAGACCGGAACTCGATCTTCTAACAGTCACACACCCAAAGCAGATTGGCCTACACCACTGCTTTTACTACAAAAATGGTTTGACTACTACATATGATAATTAGAGATGAATGAATCAAAGTTGACAAAGTGGAATTCAATCCAAATTTCAGGAAAAATGTAATTTGTCCCGAAGTCGAATTTCCTCGCGCATTGCGGTAATGAATCGTATTTTTTTTTTAATGGCTGCTGCACATGTTAGAAAAAAGAAGTCAGAAGCCCGGAAATGAGGGATCACCCATAATATTATGCAGACAGCCAATCAGCAGCTAGCCAGCCCCTGTGATGTCACAACCCTATAAAAAGTCTCTTCCTGCCCGATCTCCACCAATTTCCAGTGAACTTAGTGCAGGGAGAGACGAAACAGGCTACTCTCAAAAGTAACCCCCCTTATGTTTCATTAAATGGTTAAAACATAACTTTTAATCAGAATAGTTAATATAAATAAGAGACTTAAATAAAGTATGATAATTCCCTATATAAAAGTAAATATGCACACCAAGGTACACAATGCTATCCGTGTGCATGGCGGCACCTCTAGACACTATGTTACATACTAGTGCCAAGGTGCATGGCTTCACCTCACCAGGGCTGAAAAACACAGAAACCAGTGCTCCTACCACATCCAGATGTCTCAGGTAGTTGTGCAGTAGTTGATCTGACGATCTCTCTGGCATGAATTAAAGGGTATCTGGTTCAGGTTCCTTCAAATAGAAAGCATTAAATCAGGGAACTGGTCTGTCTCTAAATTGCTCTAAGGGCGACCCCATCCGGAACCTGTCCTTGTAATAGAATCCCCCAATTAGCCCTAATGTCAGTTTCCTACACGCATGTTTCACAGTATATGCTACTCATCAGGGAAAACTTGCAGGTTACTGGCCTTGCACATAAACAGAGACTAAGTGATGCTGCAGGTCTCTGTTCAAAAGCTAAGAAATGGGACACTAAACTGATAAAGTAGTGTCACCATATGAAAGGCAGCATAGGTGGAGGCAGATAGGCGCAATCCTCCCAGCTTAGGGCTTTCCCAGGCACAGGGGCGTTGCTAGATTAAAAAATTTGGGACCTGGGCCCCTGATGTTTTGTCCCAGACCCCAAATGTCCTGCCTGCCTGCTAGATACAACTGCCGAGGACGCCAATACAATTGAATCTAATGCCCTGCAAGAGCTGAAGGACCTGTGATGACATCACAGTCCATGTGATCAGTTCTAAATGCAGTAGCTGAAAAGGACCTGCAATGATGTCACCATCATGTGACCAGTGCAGGAGAGGAGGGCTCAGCAGTGAAGATAAGTCCTGGGAAGAAGCTGTGGTGAGCTCTGCTACATGAGGAGAGGTAAGTGAAGGGAGAGGCAGAGCACTGCTGGGAGTTATGGTTATTTAACTGGGACTATGTGTTAGGGCTAAAGGGAGGGAAGTTTTTTTTACGTGGGACGGTGGGGTGGAGTGATGTTATTTACATGGGACTGTATGTTAAAGGAGGCTGTGGGAGGGAGTGATGTTATTTATAATGGGACTAAATGTTGAGGGGTGAATGTTATTTACATGGGACTGCATGTTGGATATTGAGGGGGTGATGTTATTTACATGGAACTGTATGTTGAAGGCGGCTGGGGAGGGGGTGATGTTATTTACGTGGGACTGTATATTGGAGAGGGCGGTAGATAGAGAGGGATGTTATTTACATGGGACTGTACATTGGAGGGGGCCGGAGAGATGGTGGGATGGTATTTACATGGGACTCTATGGTGGAGGGAGGGAAATAATGTTATTTACACGGGACTGTATGGTAGAGGGGCTCAGGAATTATAATTTCTGAGGACACTAAATGGAGGAATGTAACTGCAGGGGGCATTATAAATACTGGGGGCGCTTCAGGGCGAGCATTATAATAGTGGGGCACAATATAAATACTGGGACACTTCAGGGTGAGCATTAAAACAGTAGGGGGCATTATAAATACTGGGGGCACTGTAGGGGCATTTTAAATCCTGGGGATACTATAGGCATCCTTATTACTACTGGGGGCTCTATAGGAAGGAAGCACTATGGGGTGCCTTATTACCACTAAGCAGCAGGATAACACTGTTGGAACTCCAGGTTGGGGGATGATGATAGAAAAGTGAGGAACGTAAGATGTCTGTGTGTTACACTCTGCAGAGACGCAGCTTGGAGATGTTGTCTGGACCGAATGGAGAAGATGATATCAGAGAAGATCACCTGGGAGGCACTGGATGTGAGAGGTATGTGCTGCTGTATAGCAAGTACAGTAAAATGTCTTCAGAGCTAGTGTTTGCAGGGGTGAGGGGGTTGGGGGGGGGGCATCCGTTGACTTAGATAATTGGGCCATATGCATTGGGGTTTGAGCCCCCGATCTTGAGTACCCTAGTAAAGCCCCTGCCCACCTGCCCAGGCATACGGGCTACAGGTAATAGACGATAAAGACACTAGGGATGGTGTTTAGGAAAGCCTTTATTCACCAAAATTACTATTGAGTATATTCAGGGACAGCTAAGTGAAAGTGTAAATATATAATAGGATGGCATAATCCACACTATAGGGATAGAGCAGGGACCAATTGAAGAGTGTAAAGCCTGGGTAATAGGAACTATTCTATTTCACCTTGCTGCACTAATTGGGGTTAAAAGTGTACTAATACTACAGATTTTAGGTTGTTTGCATTCCTTGATACATAAGTAATTCCAATAATCCTTGATTCTGTTATTGGGGTGATACCGCAGTCTGATACTACAGAATTTAGGGGGTTCACGAATAGAGTTGAGCGAACACCTGGATGTTCGGGTTCGAGAAGTTCGGCCAAACTTCCCGAAAATGTTCGGGATCCGAACTCGACCCGAACTTTATCCCGAACCCGAACCCCATTGAAGTCAACCCAAACTTTTGGGCACTAAAAAGGCTGTAAAATAGTCCAGGAAAGGGCTAGAGGGCTGCAAAAGGCAGCAAAATGAAGGTAAATACCCTGCAAACAAATGTGGATAGGGCAATGAATTAAAATAAAATAAATAAAAATTAACCAATATCAATTGGAGAGAGGTCCCATAGCAGAGAATCATGCGTCATATCACCCACCACTGGAGAACGCCACTTTCAGTAATTTAGGCCCCAGCACCCAGACAGAGGAGAGAGGTCCAAACAGCAAAGAATAAGGCGTCATATCACCCACCACTGGAGAAGGCCACTTTCAGTTATTTAGGCCCCAGCACCCAGACAGAGGAAAGAGGTCCCACATCAAGAAATAAGGTGTCATATCACCCACCACTGGAGAAGGCCACTTTCAGTTATTTAGGCCCCAGCACCCAGACAGAGGAGAGAGGTCCCACAGCAAGGAATAAGTCGTCATATCACCCACCACTGGAGAAGGCCACTTTCAGTTATTTAGGCCCCAGCACCCAGACAGATGAGAAAGGTCCCACAGCAGAGAATCATGCGTCATATCACCCACCACTGGAGAAGGCCACTTTCAGTTATTTAGGCCCCAGCACCCAGACAGAGGAGAGAGGTCCCACAGCAAGGAATAAGTCATCATATCACCCACCACTGGAGAAGGCCACTTTCAGTTATTTAGGCCCCAGCACCCAGACAAATGAGAAAGGTCCCACAGCAGAGAATCATGCGTCATATCACCCACCACTGGAGAAGGCCACTTTCAGTTATTTTGGCCCCAGAACCGAGACAGAGGAGAGAGGTCGCACAGCAAGGAATAAGGCGTCATATCACCCACCATTGTAACAGGCCACTTTCATTTATTTAGGCCACAAAAGCCAGCACCTCCAAGGCATAAAATGCTAACTCTGGCCACGTGGACAATTTGGAGACCCAGAAGTTGAATGGGTCCGAACCAACAGTCAGTACGTGGAGGGGTGTGCAGACTTACTGTTCAACCATGTTAGTGAAATGCTGCCTCCTGCTAACACTTTCCTTATCAGGTGGTGGTGCAGTTAGCTGTGGCGTGGAGACAAAACCTTTCCACATTTCTGCCATGGTAACCCTGCCCTCAGAGGAGCTGGCCGTGACACAGCTGCGTTAGCGACCTCTTGCTCCTCCTCTGCCTTTGTCTTGGGCTTCCACCTGTTTCCCTGTGACATTTGGGAATGCTCTCAGGAGTGCGTCTACCAGCGTGCGCTTGTACTCACGCATCTTCCTATCATGCTCCAGTGCATGAAATAAGGTGGGCACATTGTCTTTGTACCGGGGATCCATCAGGGTGGCAAACCAGTAGTCCGCACACGTTAAAATGCTGCTGATCAAAGTGATGTTTTTAGCCAGGCTTCTTATATCTAGAAGATGGTGTTTCTCTTCTGCTCCAGATTGTAATAACTGGTTATGCCTAGTCAGGAAGGTGAAAAGCTATGAGAGGATTTTTTATAGCCAAAGAGGGTCCTATGCAAAGTGGGATAGTATCTGGAAGGAATGGGACGAATAAGTAATTCTGCGTTTTTTTTTTTGTTTTTTTTCCGCTTTCTTTCTCTCGCTCTTCTGCAAGGTGAGGGGGTGGTTGTGGGGTTGGTTGGGGAAGATTTTGCAACCCTGTTTTTTCATACATTTGTATTTTCCTTTTTTGAGATGATTAAAATAAAAAAAATGTGGGCAACTCTGCTGTCGTTGCGCAGGCACTGCAGCATGTAGTCGCTCATGTGTGCCAGGCTCCCCAGAGGTAAGAACAAGCTGTCCTCTGTAGGAGGCGTATCGTCATCGTCCTCCGTATCCCCCCAGCCACGCACCAGTGATGGGCCTGAGCTGTGTCGGGTGCCACCCCACTGTGAACCTGCTTCATCCTCATCCTCCTCCACCTCCTCCTTATCCTCCTCGTCCTCCAGTAGTGGGCCCTGGATGGCAACATTTGTACCTGGCCTCTGCTGTTGCAAAAAACCTCCCTCTGAGCCACTTCTAACACACTGGCCTGAAAGTGCTAAAAACGACCCCTCATCCTCCTCCTCCTCCTGGGCCACCTCCTCTTCCATCATCGCCCTAAGTGTTTTCTCAAGGAGACATAGAACTGGTATTGTAAAGCTGATAACGGTGTCATCGCCACTGGCCATGTTGGTGGAGTACTCGAAACAGCGCAATCGGGCACACAGGTCTCGCATGGAGGCCCAATCAATGGTGGTGAAGTGGTGCACGACAGACGCGTGCGTGCTGCATCTGAAACTCCACTATTGCACATGCTCTCCAGCATGTGCAAGGTGGAGTTCCACCTGGTGGGCACGTCGCATATGAGGCGGTGAGCGGGAAAGCCGAAGTTCCGCTGTAGCGCAGACAGGCGAGCAGCGGCAGGATGTGAACGCCGGAAGCACGCACCAACGGCCCTCACTTTATGCAGCAGCTCTGACATGTCGGGGTAGTTGTGAATGAACTTCTGCACCACCAAATTCACTAAATGCGCCAGGCAAGGGATGTGCGTCAAACCGGCTAGTCCCAGAGCTGCGACGAAATTTCACCCATTATCGCACACCACCAGGCCGGGCTTGAGGCCCACCAGCAGAAACCACTCGTCGGTCTGTTGTTCAATACCCAGCCAAAACTCCTGCGCGGTGTGGGGCCTGTCCCCCAAACATATGAGTTTCAGAATGGCCTGCTGACGTTTACCTCTGGCTGTGCTGAAGTTGGTGGTGAAGGTGTGTGGCTGACTGGATGAGCTGGTGGAAGCAGAGGAGGAGGAAGCCTAGTAGGAGGAGGAGGCTACAGGAGGCAAAGAATGATGCCCTGCGATCCTTGGCGGTGGAAGGACATGCGCCAAAGAACTCTCCGCCTGGGGCACAGCCGCCACTACATTTACCCAGTGTGCAGTTAGGGAGATATAGCGTCCCTGGCCGTGCTTACTGGTTCACGTATCTGTGGTTAGGTGGACCTTGCCACAGATGGCGTTGCGCAGTGCACACTTGATTTTATCGGATACTTGGTTGTGCAGGGAAGGCACGGCTGTCTTGGAGAAGTAGTGGCGGCTGGTGCCAACATTCCTCCCGAGGTGGAGGAAGAGGCCGAGGCAGTAGCAGAAGAGGGAGCAGGGGGAGACTGAGTGAATTCCTTGCTTTTAAGGTGTTTACTCCACTGCAGTTCATGCTTTGCATGTAGATGCCTGGTCATGCAGGTTGTTCTAAGGTTTCAGAAGGTTAATGCCTCGCTTTAGGCTCTGATGGCACAGCGTGCAAACCACTCGGGTCTTGTCGTCAGCGCATTGTTTAAAGAAGTGCCATGCCAGGGAACTCCTTGAAGCTACCTTTGGGGTGCTCGGTCCCTGGTGGCGGTGGCCAGTAGCAGGCGAACTCTCTTGGCGGCGGCTGTTCTGCTTTTGCCCCCTGCTCACTCGTTTGCTACGCTGTTGGCTCGGTCTCACCACTGCCTTTTCCTCTGAACTATGAAAGTCAGTGGCACGACCTTCATTCTATGTGGGGTCTAGGACCTCATCGTCCCCTGAGTTGTCTTCCACACAGTTTTCCTCCCTGACCTCCTGTTCGGTCTGCACACTGCAGAAAGACGCAGCAGTTGGCACCTGTGTTTTGTCATCATCAGAGACGTGCTGACTCTGATGAGGTGGTATTTAGAATTGAGCGAACACCTGGATGTTCGGGTTCGAGAGGTTCGGCCGAACTATCGGAAAATGTCCGGGTTCGTGATCCGAACTCAACCCGAACTTCATCCCGAACCCCATAGAAGTCAATGGGGACCCGAACTTTTGGGCACTAAAAAGGCTGTAAAAGACTCCCGGAAAGGGCTAGAGGGCTGCAAAAGGCAGCAAAATGTAGGTAAATCCCCTGCAAACAAATGTAGATAGGGAAATGATGACTTAACATAAAATAAATAAAAATTAACCAATATTAATTGGAGTTAGGTCCCATAGCACAGAATCAGGCTTCAATTCACCCACCAATGGAGAAGGTCGCTTACTATTATTTCGACCCCAGCATCCAGACAAAGGAGAGAGGTCCCACAGCAGAGAATCTGGCATCATATCAACCACCACAGGAGAAGGCCACTTTCAGTGACTTAGGCCTTAGCACCCAGACAGAGGAGACATGTCAGATAGCACAAGCATTACATTTATACCATCCAGCACAGGAGAAGGCCACTTTTAGTTACTTTGACCCCTGCACCCAGAAAGAGGAGAGAGGCCCCACAGCACATATTCAGGCATCATATCATCCACCACAGGAGTAGGCCACCATTTAGTTAATTTGACCCCTGCACCCATGTCAGATGGTACAAGCATCAGTTTTACATCACCCAGCACAAGAGAAGGCCACTTTTAGAGACTTTGACCCCTTCACCCAGACGGAGGAGAGAGGTTTTCACAGCAGAGAATCAAGCATTTAGATCACCCACCACAGGAGTAGGCCATCATTCAATGGGACCCCGGCAACCATGTCAGATGGCACAAGCATCAGTTTTACATCACCCAGCACAGGAGATGGCGACTTTGAGAGACTTTGACCCCTGCACCCAGACGGAGGAGAGAGGTTTCACAGCAGAGAATCAGGCATTTAGATCACCCACCACAGGAGTAGGCCATCATTTAATGGGACCCCGGCAACCATGTCAGATGGCACAAGTATAACATTTATATCACCCAGCACAGGAGAAGGCGACTTTGAGAGACTTTGACCCCTGCACCCAGACGGAGGAGAGAGGTTTTCACAGCAGAGAATCAGGCATTTAGATCACCCACCACAGGAGTAGGCCATCATTTAATGGGACCCCGGCAACCATGTCAGATGGTACAAGCATCAGTTTTACATCACCCAGCACAAGAGAAGGCCACTTTTAGAGACTTTGACCCCTGCACCCAAACGGAGGAGAGAGGTTTTCACAGCACATATTAAGGCCTCATATCACCCACCACAGGAGTAGGCCACCATTTAGTTAATTTGACCCCTGCACCCATGTCAGATGGTACAAGCATCAGTTTTACATCACCCAGCACAAGAGAAGGCCACTTTTAGAGACTTTGACCCCTGCACCCAGATGGAGGAGAGAGGTTTCACAGCAGAGAGTCAGGCATTTAGATCAACCACCACAGGAGTAGGCCATCATTTAATGGGACCCCGGCAACCATGTCAGATGGCACAAGTATAACATTTATATCACCCAGCACAGGAGAAGGCGACTTTGAGAGACTTTGACCCCTGCACCCAGACGGAGGAGAGAGGTTTCACAGCAGAGAATCAGGCATTTAGATCACCCACCACAGGAGTAGGCCATCATTTAATGGGACCCCGGCAACCATGTCAGATGGCACAAGTATAACATTTATATCACCCAGCACATGACAAGGCCACTTTCAGTGAGTTAGGCCTTAGCAACGAGACAGAGGAGACAGGTCAGATAGCACAAGCATCAGTTTTACTGATCACCCACTACAGGAGTCGGCCACCTTTAGTTAATTTGATAGCTTCAACCATGTCAGATGGCACTTGTATCACATTTATATCACCCAGCACATGACAAGGCCACTTTCAGTGAGTTAGGCCTTAGCAACGAGACAGAGGAGACAGGTCAGATAGCACAAGCATCAGTTTTACATCAACCACCACAGGAGAAGGGCACTTTTAGAGACTTTGACCCCTGCAGCCACACGGAGGAGAGAGGTCCCACAGCAGAGATTCAGGCATTTATATCAGCCAGCACAGGAGAAGGCCGCTTTCGGTGACTTAGGCCTCAGCACCGAAACAGAGGAGACAGGTCAGATAGCACAAGCATCAGTTTTACATCAACCACCACAGAAGAAGGGCACTTTTAGAGACTTTGACCCCTGCAGCCACACGGAGGAGAGAGGTCCCACAGCAGAGATTCAGGCATTTATATCAGCCAGCACAGGAGAAGGCCGCTTTCAGTGACTTAGGCCTTAGCACCTACACAGAGGAGACAGGTCAGATAGTACAAGCATCAGTTTTACATCAACCACCACAGGAGAAGGGCACTTTTAGAGACTTTGACCCCTGCAGCCACACGGAGGAGAGAGGTCCCACAGCAGAGAATCAGGCATCATGTCAACCACCACAGGAGTAGGCCACCTTTTGTTTCTTTGACCCCTGCACCCAGAAAGAGGAGAGAGGTCCCACAGCAGAGAATCAGGCATTTCGATCACCCACCACAGGAGAAGGCCGCTTTCAGTGACTTTGGCCCCCTGCACCCACACAAAGGAGACATGTCAGACAGCACAAGTATAACATTCATATCACCCAGCACAGGAGAAGGACACTTTCATGTACTTTTGGCCCTGGCACCCAGACAGAGGGAAGCTTCATTCAACTCTGGGTTGCACCCCAAGATCCTACTTAATTTCAAAAATTGATTTTTCAATGAAGAAGTGGCCAGGAGTACAAGACAACATGGTTTAAGGCAGTTATTAAGGACTACTCTGCACAAGGGAGGGTCAGGTCTTGTGGGATCCATGCCTGGTTCATTTTTATAAACGTCAGCTTGTCCACGTTGGCTGCGGACAGGCGGCTGCGTTTGTCAGTAATGACGCCCCCTGCCATGCTGAATACACGTTCAGATAAAACGCTGGCCGCCGGGCAGGCTAGCACCTCCAAGGCATAACATGCTAATTCTGGCCACGTGGACAATTTGGAAACCCAGAAGTTGAATGGGGCCGAACCATCCGTCAGTACGTGGAGTTGTGTGCAGACGTACTGTTCAACCATGTAAGTGAAATGTTGCCTGTTAACTCGTTCCTTATCAGGTGGTGGGGCAGTTAGCTGTGGCGTGGAGACAAAACTTTTCCACATTTCTGCCATGCTAACCCTGCACTCAGAGGAGCTGGCCGTGACACTGCTGCGTGGGCGACCTCTAGCACCTCTAGCTCCTCCTCTGCCTTGGCCTTCCACCTGTTCCCCTGTGACAGTTGGGAATGCTCTCAGGAGCGCGTCTACCAGCGTGCTCTTGTACTCGCGCATCTTCCTATCACGCTCCAGTGCAGGAAGTAAAGTGGGCACATTGTCTTTGTACCGTGGATCCAGCAGGGTGGCCACCCAGTAGTCCGCACACGTTAAAATGTGGGCAACTCTGCTGTCGTTGCGCAGGCACTGCAGCATGTAATCGCTCATGTGTGCCAGGCTCCCCAGAGGTAAGGACAAGCTGTCCTCTGTGGGAGGCGTATCGTCATCATCCTCTGTATCCCCCCAGCCACGCACCAGGGATGTGCCTGCGCTGTGCTGGGTGCCACCCCGCTGTGAACCTGCTTCATCCTCATCCTCCTCCACCTCCTACTCATCCTCCTCGTCCTCCAGTAGTGGTCCCTGGCTGGCCACATTTGTACCTGCCCTCTGCTGTTGCAAAAAACCTCCCTCTGAGCCACTTCTAACAGACTGGCCTGAAAGTGCTAAAAACGACCCGTCATCATCCTCCTCCTCCTCCTCCTGGCCCTGGCCCACCTCCTCTTCCATCATCGCCCTAAGCGTTTTCTCTAGGAGACATAGAATTGGTATCCTCACGCTGATAACAGTGGCATCGCCACTGGCCATGTTGGTGGCGTACTCTAAACAGCGCAACAGGGCACACAGGTCTCGCATGGAGGCCCAATCATTGGTGGTGAAGTGGTGCTGTTCCGCAGTGCGACTGACCCGTGCGTGCTGCAGCTGAAACTCCACTATGGCCTGCTGCTGCTCGCACAGTCTCTCCAGCATGTGCAAGGTGGAGTTCCACCTGGTGGGCACGTCGCATATTAGGCGGTGAGCGGGAAGGCCAAAGTTCCGCTGTAGCGCTGACAGGCGAGCAGCGGCAGGATGTGAACGCCTGAAGCGCGCACAGACGACCCGCACTTTATGCAGCAGCTCTGACATGTCTGGGTAGTTGTGAATTAACTTTTGCACCACCAAATTCAGCACATGCGCCAGGCAAGGGATGTGCGTCAAACCGGCTAGTCCCAGAGCTGCCACGAGATTTCGCCCATTATCGCACACCACCAGGCCGGGCTTGAGGCCCACCGGCAGCAACCACTGGTCGGTCTGTTGTTCAATACCCCGCCACATCTCCTGCGCGGTGTGGGGCCTGTCCCCCAAACATATGAGTTTCAGAATGGCCTGCTGACGTTTACCCCGGGCTGTGCTGAAGTTGGTGGTGAAGGTGTGTGGCTGACTGGATGAGCTGGTGGAAGCAGAGGAGGAGGAGGAAGCCGAGTAGGAGGAGGAGGCTACAGGAGGCAAAGAATGATGCCCTGTGATCCTTGGCGGCGGAAGGACGTGCTCCAAGGAACTCTCCGCCTGGGGCCCAGCCGCCACTACATTTACCCAGTGTGCAGTTAGGGAGATATAGCGTCCCTGGCCGTGCTTACTTGTCCACGTATCTGTGGTTAGGTGGACCGTGCCACAAATGGCGTTGCGCAGTGCACACTTGATTTTATCGGACACTTGCATGTGCAGGGAAGGCACGGCTGTCTTGGAGAAGTAGTGGCGGCTGGGAACCACATACTGGGGTTGTGCGTCAGTGCATGGAATGTCTTACACCGCTGGGGAAGGGCTAGGTGGACGCCCCTGGAAAACCGTGGGAGCAGAGTCTTCAAACAGAATAAGAGACTGCTGCATAACTTGAGGCTCAGCCAGTTTCCCTGATATGCATGGGGGTGATGTGACAGACTGATGGGCTTGGTTTTCAGGTGCCACCTGTGCGCTTTCCACAGAAGACTGGGCGGAAGACAATGTGGTGAACGTGCTGGAAGCACTGTCGGCCTCCCAATTGACTAATGCCTGTACCTGCTCAAGCCTTACCATCCTCATAACGGCATTGGGCCCCACCAAATATCGCTGTAAATTCTGCCGGCTACTTGAGGGAGTTGGTTCACTACTTTGTGCGCCTGAGGCCGAACGGCCACGTCCTCTGCCAGCAACAGAGGCTCCACGGACACCACCACGACCGCGTCCTAGTGGCTTAATAGAATGTTTCCTCATTGTTGCGATTCAACTCGCACCACAATAAAATATATTATTTTTTAGCCCCAAAATTCCCACACTGGAAGATATAATTCCTTTTTTCGGTATTAATTACAAGAAAACTGCTGCAAATTGGACACCAGAATTTTTAAAATGCTAGTTTTGGTACATAGATTCCCACACGGGAGATATAATTCCTTTTACAGGAGTAAAACGTGAGGCCTACTGTTTCTGGTCTAACTAACACCAGATTGATTAAATTGGCCTTTTTTCACCAAAATTACAACACTGGACAATGTAATGCCTTTTTCCAGTATTAATTCCTTTTACAGGAGTAAAAACGTGAGGCCTACTGTTTCTGGTGTACCTAACACCAGATTGATTAAATTGGCCTTTTTTTCACCAAAATTACAACACTGGACAATGTAATGCCTTTTTCAGGTATTAATTACAAGAAGACTGTTGCTAATTGGACACCAGAATTTTTAAAATGCTAGTTTGTGTACATAAATTCCCACACTGGAAGATATAATTCCTTTTTCCGGTATTAATTACAAGAAAACTGCTGCAAATTGGACACCAGAATTTTTAAAATGCTAGTTTTGGTACATAGATTCCCACACGGGAGATATAATTCCTTTTACAGGAGTAAAACGTGCGGCCTACTGTTTCTGGTCTAACTAACACCAGATTGATTAAATTGGCCTTTTTTTCACCAAAATTACAACACTGGACAATGTAATGCCTTTTTCCGGTATTAATTCCTTTTTACAGGAGTAAAAACGTGAGGCCTACTGTTTCTGGTGTAACTAACACCAGATTGATTAAATTGGCCTTTTTTTCACCAAAATTATAACACTGGACAATGTAATGCCTTTTTCCGGTATTAATTCCTTTTTACAGGAGTAAAAACGCGAGGCCTACTGTTTCTGGTGTACCTAACACCAGATTGATTAAATTGGCCTTTTTTTCACCAAAATTACAACACTGGACAATGTAATGCCTTTTTCAGGTATTAATTACAAGAAGTCTGCTGCTAATTGGACACCAGAATTTTTAAAATGCTAGTTTGTGTACATAAATTCCCACACTGGAAGATATAATTCCTTTTTCCGGTATTAATTACAAGAAAACTGCTGCAAATTGGACACCAGAATTTTTAAAATGCTAGTTTTGGTACATAGATTCCCACACGGGGAGATATAATTCCTTTTTACAGGAATAAAAATGTGCGGCCTACTGTTTCTGGTCTAACTAACACCAGATTGATTAAATTGGCCTTTTTATTCACCAAAATTACAACACTGGACAATGTAATGCCTTTTTCCGGTATTAATTCCTTTTACAGGAGTAAAACGTGAGGCCTACTGTTTCTGGTGTAACTAACACCAGATTGATTAAATTGGCCTTTTTTCACCAAAATTACAACACTGGACAATGTAATGCCTTTTTCCGGTATTAATTCCTTTTACAGGAGTAAAAACGTGAGGCCTACTGTTTCTGGTGTACCTAACACCAGATTGATTAAATTGGCCTTTTTTTCACCAAAATTACAACACTGGACAATGTAATGCCTTTTTCAGGTATTAATTACAAGAAGACTGCTGCTAATTGGACACCAGAATTTTTAAAATGCTAGTTTGTGTACATAAATTCCCACACTGGAAGATATAATTCCTTTTTCCGGTATTAATTACAAGAAAACTGCTGCAAATTGGACACCAGAATTTTTAAAATGCTAGTTTTGGTACATAGATTCCTACACGGGGAGATATAATTCCTTTTTACAGGAGTAAAAACGTGCGGCCTACTGTTTCTGGTCTAACTAACACCAGATTGATTAAATTGGCCTTTTTTTCAACAAAATTACAACACTGGACAATGTAATGCCTTTTTCAGGTATTAAATCCTTTTTACAGGAGTAAAAACGTGCTGCCTACTTTTTCTGGTGTAACTAACACCAGATTGATTAAATTGGCCTTTTTTTCACCAAAATTACAGCACTGGATAATTTAATGCCTTTTTCCTGTATTAATTACTTTTTACAGGAGTAAAAACGTGAGGCCTACTGTTTCTGGTGTAACTAACACCAGATTGATTAAATTGGCCTTTTTTTCACCAAAATTATAACACTGGACGATATAATGCCTTTTTGCGGTATTAATTACAAGAGGACTGCTGGTATTTCAGAACCCCGGAATTTTTAAAATGCTAGTTTTGCTATATAAATTTCCCACACTGGGAGAAATATATCCTATGCCTTTTTACAGTATTAATTACAACAGGAGTGCTTCTTCTGGTCTAACACCAGAATAATTTTATTATTACGGTGAAAGCTTTTTTTAATTTATATTTCTGGCACATAAAAAAATATATATATTTCTGGCTGACAGTATTGGACTTGGCTGTAGTGGCACTGGCTAGCCTAGCTGGAACAGCACATTCATGGGATTTGCTATCCAAGTGGGTTACTTTCAGTTTCACCACTGATATATTAAATATCTTTGCAGTTAGTATGGGTGACACAAGCACAGCCAAACCCCTGATGTAGTATATCTATGAAAAATCGACTATTACATGAGATTAATGGACGTTGTGGCAGCTTTTGCTGTAGCACCACAAGTCCCAAAATGGCCGCCGCCTATCAGCCCAGTAACATGTGCCAGAAAACGGTCTGCCCAGCCAGAAAAAAAATTGACTTTGACTGAGCAGCTGAATCGCTGTTGTTCTGATTCACAGGTGTAGATTTTTCACTTCTTTGGAGCTTTGGTTTAGACTCTGTGGCAGCTTGTGCTGGCGGACCACAAGTCCCAAAATGGCCACCGCCGGTCAGCCCAGTTACATGTGCCAGTAAAAATCACTCTGGCCAGTCTCAACAAAATAGTGACTTTCAGTGAACAGCTCACCTGAGTTGTTCTGATGCACAGGTGTAGAAAGTTAGATCATTCACTTCTTTATCCCTGCCTATCTCGCCCTCACAGAAGCTGCGTCCTCTCCCTACACTAATCAGAGCAGTGTGACGTGCGGCGCTACGTGACTCCAGCTTAAATAGAGGCTGGGTCACATGCTGCACTTGGCCAATCACAGACATGCCATTAGTAGGCATGGCTGTGATGGCTTCTTAGGGCAAGAAATAAAACGCTAGCTGATTGGCTGCTGTGCACCCCTTTAGAAAGTGGGAAGAATTTGCCGAACAACGGATCCGAACCCAAACTTTTTTGAAAATGTCCGGGTCCGGGTCCCGAACACCCCAAAATTCGGTACGAACCCGAACTATGCTCGAACTGTTCACTCAACACTATTAACGTTCTTTTATATATAATTCAATCCATTAATCCTTGATTGTCTAATTGGGGTGGAATTGAGGCTTGATGCAGTAGATTTTAGGGTACTCATGTTTTATTATACATAAGTAAATATGTTAATCCCTAATTGTATAATTGGGGTGAAATTGCGGCCTGATACTACAGATTTTGGGGGGGTTCACGTTGTTTTATACATTAGTATATCCGATAAATCCCTAATTGTGTAATTGGAGTGAAATTGGGGCCTCATACTCCACATTTTTGGGTGCTCACGTTTTTTTTTTATATAAATATATCCGTTAATCCCTAATTAAAAAAAATTAGGGTGAAGTTGCGGCCTGATATTACAAGTTTTGGGGTGTTTATTTTTTTTATATATATATAAGTATATATATTACAGACAGGTGACAGGTCCTCCTAAGGGAACAGGTAGTTTTCAAAGTGTTTCGGGAGCTTGCAGAAGAAGGGGGGTGGGGGGATGGTAGAAGCAATCACAGCGACAGGCCAGAGCTGCCAGTGTCATCCAGTGGTCGTGTTTTAACCAGCAACCCATCTGTCCTTGAATGGTTGACTCGGTCTTCAACTTCATCTCAAGTGACATCAGACACCCTCAGCCAGGAGTCGGTGGGTTAGGCATGGCCCGGGAACAAGCTCTCAGGTGCCCCCACCTGTTCTGAACCTGCCTCTTTCATTTTCTGTTCTTTCTGCTCGAGAAGTATGATATGCCTTCGGCTTGGCTCCGCTTTTCTGCGAGGATGAGCTTCTTAAAGGGTTTCTGTCATCAAGTTTTGACATTATAAGCTGTCTGACATTAGCTATGTGCTAATGTCAGAGCAGCTTGATAATGTCTTTTTTATAAAAATCTGATGTATATTTAGGCTTAAAAACGTCTTTTTATAATATGTAAATTAGCCTCTAGGAGCAGGGGGGGCTGGCATGCTGGCACGCCCCTTTTTTCTTTGATTGACCGTGCCGGGCAGCAATCCTCTCCTGCCTCCGGCACTGTCTCCCTGCTAAATCCTGCGCCGCCGCTCTGTATTCGGCACAGGCGCGGTGAGCTGAGGACAGCAGGCACCAGCGTCCTCAGCTCACCGTGCCTGTGCCGAATACAGAGCGGCGGCGCAGGATTTAGCAGGGAGACAGTGCCGGAGGCAGGAGAGGATCGCTGCCCGGCACTGTCAATCAAAGAAAGAAGGGGCGTGCCAGCGGGTTGCCGCACGGAGCCGCTAGGAGCAGGGCAACGTCCCCCCTGCTCCTAGAGGCTAATTTACATATTATAAAAAGACGTTTTTTAGCCTAAATATACATCAGATTTTTATAAAAAATACATTATCAAGCTGCTCTGACATTAGCACATAGCTAATGTCAGACAGCTTATAATGTGTAATCCTGGTGACAGAAACCCTTTAAGGAAAGTCAGCAGCTACTCCCCAGCCAAGTTGTGGAGGAGAAATCGGCTGCTTCCTCCAGGTGGCAAGCAAGTAGCGATCATGAGAGTCGCATGGGAGCTGATGTTGCGAGCAGTTCATGCTGCATGCGGTCCAGAGACTGGTGAGGGTGACATCAGGGACGTGCAGCCAGTAGTGGATGATGATGTAGCCTATCACATGTGTGGATCGGGTGAAGAGGGGGCTTCATCATAGGGGAAGAGGGTGGCAGCTTGCGCGTGAGGCAGCGGCTGAGCCAGCATGGTGGTAGCATGGCCATGAGTCAGCAGGGTGGCAGCAGTGTGAGGTCTAGAGCCAAATATGCCCGGGGTAGACCGTCTGCTATGCAGGAGCCTACCTGTCCAGAAAGAACTGGCGGTGCATGGGTTCACAGAGGCAGTGGCAGCAGGCAGTCAGAGGCATACTGGACTGTCCCAGACGAAGACATCATGAATTATCCCAAAGTCAAACAAGCCATCCTAGCACGGTATGCCATTACCTCTGAGGCATACCGACTCAAATTCCAGGACATCAAGAAACAAACAAAAGACTCACACACCGAATGGGCACACCGACTACAGCGAGCCGCCAAGGGGTGGATGGAAGCAACACGGGTCACCACTATGGAAGAGATGTTCCAGTTAATAGTACTGGAGCAGTTTTTCAATGGACTAACCACAGAACTGCAAAATTGGGTACGAGATCGCAAACCCCGTACCCTACCAGAGGCAGCCCAGCTAGCTGACGAGTTTCAAGACACCAGGCGAGACCAACGCACACAACACCGGACCACGTATGGATCTACCACCCCTCTGCCAGCAGTGACTACTTTGGCTCCCCACGACCAGCAGCAAGCCACAACCAGTACCATCCTAGGTACAATACCCCACCGCCGATCCGCTGCCACACCTGCAACCAACAGGGACACATCCAAAGAGACTGCCCACGTGACTGATCTCGCCAGAACTGGAACCACCAGGGTCCTCTGTCCTCCAATCGGGCCGCAGTACACTGCTGCCAAAGAGAATCTGTGCTCCCAACATCCACAGTTTCCTCAGTAGAAGAATCTCTGGGGACTTTACACGAGGTAAACCCCATACAAGCCGCCTCCGACAACTGCCAGGGGCACCGCCAGGTGGTACACATGGAGGGGAAGAGTATACAAGGATTACGTGACTCTGGGGCCACGTTGACTCTGGTCCGAAATCATTTGGTGCCTAAGCACACCCTCACTGGAGACTGTGTAGCTGTACGGGTGGCAGGGGGAGCAATTTACAAAGTTCCCACTGCCAAGGTGCATTTGAATTGGGGGGCAGGGCATGGAAATGTAGAGGTGGGAATTATGCAGGATTTGCCTGCTGATGTTATTTTGGGGAACGACTTGGGGGAGCTCATCTCTGCTTTCATCCCTCAACCAACTATCCAAGAGGCCTACCCGGTTGTTACCCGGCAGCAAGCACGCACCACAGCTCCTTCCGATCATCCTGAGGCTCAGGTAAACAATATGCCACACACCCCTCCTATTCTCCCCTGGGATGCCCCCCTGGAATTTGGCAGTGAGGTGGCCCGAGATCCCTCCCTGCAGGTATATAAAGATAGGATAAACAAGGACCAAGGAGGGTTGGAGGGAGAGCGATATGCTTGAGACAAAGGTCTCATATACCGCTATTCAGAGAAGGTAGTAGCAGGTTCCATACCCGTGCCAACTAAGCAATTAGTGGTACCCAGAAAGTATAGACGAGAATTGTTAAGCATCACGCACGATATACCATTATCAGGACATTTAGGAATCAGCCGAACTAAACATCGGCTGACGCAGAACTTCTTCTGGCCAGGTATCTCAAAGGATATTAGACAATACTGCCAAATGTGCGATACCTGCCAGAGGGTAGGGAAGAGAGGGGATCGCTATAAAGCCAAACTCAGATCCCTGCCCATAATCGAAGAACCCTTCAGTCGAGTAGCTGTTGACATAATAGGACCCCTAGCAAAACCCAGTCCCTCCGGCAAGAAATACATCTTGACCATAGTGGACTACGCCACTAGATACCCAGAGGCAGTGGCGTTGACCAATGTACATGCAGAAACGATAGCGGATGCCCTTATGCGAATATTCTCCCGGATGGGATTTCCCCGCGAGATTATTTCGGATAGGGGCACCCAGTTTACTGCAGAGGTCACCCACCAACTCTGGAAAGTGTGTGGGGTGCAACCGATCTTAAACTCCGCCTACCACCCCCAGTCCAACGGGCTCTGCGAACGGTTCAACGGAACACTTAAACAGATGATCCGCACGTTCATAGATGCTCAAAAAGACTGGGAACGGTTTTTGCCCCACTTGCTCTTTGCCTATAGGGAAGTACCCCAAGAATCCACAGGATTCTCCCCTTTTGAATTATTGTTCGGGAGGAGAGTGAGGGGTTCCTTAGACCTTATCAGAGAACACTGGGAGGGAGGGGTAACTACGAATGGCACCCCTATTGTTCCATACGTGCTAGAGTTTAGGGAACGCTTGGAGGCTCTGACCCAGACGGTACGTACTAACCTCCAAGCGGGCCAACAACGACAGCGCTGATGGTACGATAAGGGGGCCAGGGACCGCAGCTTTCAGGTCGGGCAGAAGGTGTTAATCCTATGGCCAGTCCCTAATGACAAGCTGCAGGCCTCCTGGCAGGGCCCATACAAGGTGGTGGAGCAAATTTGTGATACCACCTATGTGATCAGCCCGTGCACTGGGGCAGGGGGCAGACGCATGCTCCATGTGAACATGCTGAAGCCATACTATGAGCGCATAGAGGAGGTGACCGCTATTTGCGCCTCTGCCGCAGAAGACTTTGACAATTTACCTCTCCCAGACCTCCTAGAGAAAGAGGACCTGGAAGAGGTTCAGTTAGGTGAACGGCTGAGTCCCCAGGAAAGGGCGCAGGCTCATAGTCTAATAAGGGAAAAAGGGACCACTTTTTCTAATCTCCCCGGGTACACCCCGTTAGCCACCAACAGAGTAGAAACACCAGGGCAGACCCCCCTCCGCCAACCTCCTTACCGCATACCTGAATCCGTAAAGGAGAATATGCGCAAGGAGATTGAAGAAATGCTACAGCTAGGAGTCATAGAGCACTCTGAAAGTCCTTGGGCCTCCCCAGTAGTTCTGGTGCCGAAGCGGGATGGGACAACCCGCTTCTGCGTCGACTACCGGAGGCTTAATGATAAGACCGTATCCGATGCCTACCATATGCTCCGGATAGACGAGCTCCTAGACAAAATGGCCAGGGGCCAATACCTCACAAGAATAGATCTTTGTAAGGGGTATTGGCAGATTCCCCTAGCCGAAGACGCCATCCCTAAGTCGGCGTTTGTCACCCCGTTTGGCCTGTACCAGTTTAAGGTCATGCCATTCTGGATGAAAAACGCCACGGCTACTTTTCAGAGGATGGTGGATCGGTTATTGGATGGCTTCCAGGAGTACGCTTACGCCTATCTAGATGATATAGCGATCTTCAGCCACTCATGGACGGAACACCTGACCCACATAGGAGCCGTACTAGACCGTATTAGGGAGGCAGGATTAACTCTGAAGCCCAGTAAGTGCCATATAGGGATGGCAGAAGTCCAATACCTAGGATACCGGGTGGGGAGCGGCCAACAAAAACCCGAACCGGCTAAGGTAGAGGCTGTAGCCAAATGGCCAACCCCTCGTACCAAAACTCAAGTACTGGCATTCCTAGGGACCGCAGGATACTACCGTAAATTTGTACCCGACTACAGTACCCTGGCCAAACCCCTCACCGATTTGACCCGCAAGAATCTCGCTAAGATAGTAGTCTGGACCCCAGAGTGTGAGCAGGCCTTCCAGCAACTGAAAACAGCTCTTGTAAATGCACCTGTACTTGCGCGCCTGATCCAACGAAACGCTTTCTCGTCCACACAGACGCTTCTATGTTTGGATTGGGGGCAGTACTGAGCCAAGTCGGAGCAGATGGCGGCGAGCATCCAGTGGCGTACTTAAGCAGAAAACTTTTACCCCGAGAAGTAAGCTACGCCGCCATAGAAAAAGAATGCCTGGCCGTGGTGTGGGCCCTTAAAAAGCTGCAGCCCTACTTGTATGGGCAACCCTTTTCCTTACTCACAGATCACAACCCGTTGGTGTGGCTGAACAGGGTGTCAGGAGACAATGCCAGGCTGCTGCGTTGGAGCTTGGTGCTGCAGCCTTTTGACTTTACCATCCACTACCGCCCTGGGAAACAGAATGGCAACGCCGACGGGTTATCCAGACAAACAGAACTTGAAAAGTGATCTGTGAGTACTCCTCCGGACATCCCCAAGCCGATCCGTTTGGATCAGACTGTGTATGCCGGCTTGTGGTTCTGGGGGAGCATTGTGGCAAACCTAGCCACTTCCAGAATGTCTTTGTATATATCCTGCTATTACTGTAATGTTATTGCCTGTTGTAGCACATTGCTATTCCACTTTGTTAGGCTGTCTGTACGGCTCAGTTTTTGTACTGTTTACTATGGTAAATGCAGGGCTGTTCTGTGCCTCTTCCCCTCCCCCTTCTTTCTAACCCATTGTATGTAAATGAGGCTGTTGGGGGATTTAGAGGTTTGTGTGCTATGCCTAGAAAATAAAGTCAGTTGACTCCCAGGCTATGTGTCGTCTAGTCCTTGGGGAAAAGGGATCCTTGTAAAGCTACTTGGATTATGGTATACTGTTCCGGTCTACCCGCGGAGATATTGTGGAGTATACCGCCTCTCTGCTACACACCACATCAGCAGAAGGGAGCTGTGTTTCCTTCCCATCATCTAGTAACATACATAGTAATCGTTAATTTCTAACGATAATTTGTTTTCCCTTAGTCCTAACAGCAGCACAGATGGGGTTAACCACCCCCCGTGGACTGGCAGGACCGGCGGAATGTTTAATGAGCCCAAGACTAATAACTCAATTTAACAATTAAGTATCTCCTTAAAAGGAGGAAGTCAACCCCCAGCCCACTGTGTTTATAGCAAGAAAAAAACTAGACTTACTAGGGTGGGAAATTTGTGTGCTGCTGTTAGGACTAAGGGAAAACAAATTATCGTTAGAAATTAACGATTCCCTTACGTCCTACCAGCAGCACAGATGGGGAGATAGCAAGAAGAAACCCCTAGGGAGGGCCTTCCTGCCTGGCAGAACTAAGAAAAGTCTGCCCAAAGGCCGAAACTCAGCTAGACTGGCATCTAGTCTATAATGGGAGATGAATGTCGATTCAGAGCTCCAGGAGGCAGCTTTGCAAATCATGTTGAGAGGCAGAAGACTCCTCTCGGCAAAAGAAGTAGCCACAACTCTAGTAGAGTGGGCCTTCACGAATCCCGGAGGGTCCAGATTGTGGAAACAAAGGATTCCTTAATAGCCTCCTCAATCCACCGACTGATGGAAGGTTTGGATGCCTTACAGCCTTTAAACTTACCGGCAACAGGATTAGCAGATTCTCATCTTTCCTGAACTCCTTGATCTATCCACATAGATCCGGAGACATCTCGACGTCCAGAGGATGTCTAGCAGGTTCCTAGGAGGAGGTGGTAGATGTCGACAGAACCAGGAGGAATATCACCTGGTTGATGTTCTGGAAGGAAGGAACTTTAGGCCTACAATACGGGAGGAATCTAAGAAGGTCCCGGTCATGTAAGAATAGGGCTCATGTGCTGAGAGAGCTTGAAGCTCAGAGACCCTCTTGGCCAAAGTCACTGCAAGGAGAAACACAAACTTCCAAGTGACGAACTTGATGTCCACCTCCTCTAACGGTTCAAAGGGGGGAGATGCTAACCCCCTGAGAACTACTGAAAAACCCATTGAAAAAAAGGGGTCTCAGTTCTGTAGGCTTTTATCTTTCAGCTCCTTTAAGGAACCGTTTGATCAGCGGGTCCTGAGAAAAAAGCCTGTTAAGTCAAGCTGAGATGGCTGAAACTTGAACCTTCAGAGCAGAAGGGCAAGGCCTCTATCAAGGCCGTCTTGCAGGAACTGAAGGATAGCGGAGAGGGGCGGATCTGCAGACGCCACCTCAGTTGAGGTACAACAGGATGAGAATATCCTCATAATACAAGAGTAGGCTCTCTTGGTAGAGTCCGCTCTAGAATAAGACAGCGTTCTCAGGACCGACTCTGAAAGCCCTTCTATTCTGGGAAGGGACTGATCAACCTCCAGGCTGTCAGGTTGAATCTGTACAGATCTGAGCAGAGGTGAGTGTCCCACGACACCAGGGTCTGCTGTGGGGGGAGCCTCCAATATTGTCCTCGACTCAACTGGGTGAGCTAGGTAAACCAGGATCTCTTCGGCCAAAACAGTATGATGGCTATCACCGAGGCCTGATCCTGACGGATTTTCATCAATACCCTCGGTATCATGGAAAAGGGAGGGCAGATGTAAGCCAGCCTGAACCTCCAGGATATTGACAGAGCGTCTAACGCCAGGGGTTGTCCTCCTGTAGAGGAGCAGAACCTCTCCACCTTGGCATTGAACCTTGTTGCCATGAGATCCACCTCTGGCATACCCACTTGAGGACTATCTGCTTGATTCTCCGGATGTAAAGACCACTCCACCGACGGAAGAACGCGGCTCAGCCGCTATTATATTGAGGGAGCCTTGGATGTGGATCGCAGATAAGTGGGAAGGTACAACTCTGCCTAATCCAGAATCACCCCGATCTCTGACAAGAGGGGAAGTGATCTCGTGCCTCCCTGCTGGTTGATCTAAAGTACCGCAGTCACATTGTCTGACTGGACTTTCACCGCTTTGCCCCGGATCTGAGGGGCTAAGTGAAGGAGGGCTAGCCAGATAGCTTGAATCTCGCGGAGATTGGATGAAAGAAGCCACTCCTGAGGAAACCAGGTCCCGTGAACTGGAGAGTCGTCTAGGTGAGCGTCCCAGCCTACTTAGGACGCATCCGTAGTCAATATGACCCAGACTGGCTGGGTCATAGACTTCCTGTCTAAAAGATGGCACCACCATCTGAGGGAAAACCGAGTTTGCCAAGTCAGGGAGCACAGGGAGTTTAGCCCAGCAGGGCTGCCATTCCATTAGGAGAGGACCTCCGACTGTAGAGGGCGGAGGTGCCATAGAGCCCAAGGGACTGCTTCCGCAGACGCTGACATGAGCCCCAACATCTTCATGAGAGACCGGATTGGAACTCGCCGGGAAAGGAACTTGCCGTGTTCTGAACCCGGAATCTTCTTTCTGGAGTCAACTGGAGCGACATCCCAGTGGAGTCGATTATGAAGCCTAGATATCTTACTGAAGTCGACGGGCTCACGTTCGACTTCTACCAGCTGATGATCCAACCTAGGTGGAACAGAAAGGAGATTGTTACCTGAAGAAGTTGGGTTAGGACCGCTAGAGCAGAGGCTTTCAAAGCCAGTCGTCCAGATAAGGAATGATGGTCAGTCCTTGAAGCCTCAAAGCCGCCACCACAGAACCACCACCTTGGTAAAAATGTGAGGGGCAGAAGAAAAGCCAAAGGGAAGGGCAACAAACAGAAGATGCCTGACGACACCGGACACCTGGACCGTGATCCTGATATACTTCCTGGAACCAGGATGGATCGGGATGTGCAGATATGCATTCTTGAGGTCCAGGGTTGCCATCACGTCTCCAGGATTGATGACGTGAACTACTGACCTGATGTTTTCTACACGAAACTTCACCTTCCTTATAAATCGATTGAAATATCTCAGATCAATAATCATCCAGAGATCACCTGAAGCCTTGGGAACCAGAAAAACTGGTGAATAGATCCCTAAGCCCCGTTCTCCTGCTGGAACCTCCTCCAGAGCCCCTTTGCAAATGTAGTCCTGAATGTAGGCCTCTAGGATTGCCTCCTTGGCAGCTTGTAGAAGGTTGATCTTGACAAACCTGTCCAGAGGAATAGAGGTGTTGTTGACTAAATAACCGTTGAAAATGATATTCAGGACCCCGGGATCCGAGATCTCTTGGATCCATTCTTCTCAGAAGTGGGAGAGACGACTCCGACGGGTACATGAAGCTTAGGAATGGGGAAGCTTATTGGCAGGACGGCAGGAGTAACGGGAATTAACCAAGAGCCTCGAAGAGGCCCGTAATCAGGAGGTGGATTTTCCATCTTTGGCTCCTCCACGAGAGCACCTCAAACTCTTTCGCTGTGCTCTCCAGTCACTACAAGAGCTTGTTTGCTGGCCAGACCTGCCACCGCGGTCTTGTCTGCCCTGCCCTCGAAATGACTGCTGGGGAAGGCTCTTCACCTTCTAGTCTGAAAGGCCCTCCATGATCTTATCTAGCTCCGAACCAAAAGGTTGGGCTCGAATGGAAGGCCATATAAGCTGTATTTTGAGGAATTGTCAGCGACCCAAGGCTCAAGCCAAAATGGAATATGGGCCGCCGATCTCAGGGATATGCTATATATAGGCCCCTGACATTATTTGATAGTATTGTTCCAGGGTGCCAAAGGCGCACTTGGTCTCCCATGAGCCACAGACCTGCTGCTTAGCTTCAAGAGCAAGGATCTGTGTTTGGCCTCATTCCCAGGACTTGCTTTGCTAGCGGGAAGCTCCCTCGCTAGCTTCAACTGGAGCTGTGCGGTATCGCACAAGAAGTCTATAGCCAGGTTGATGGTCTTGAAAGCAGCCAGTATTTCGTCCTGGAAAAAACCTCTGGTTCACATCAACTTGAATTTGATCCAGGCGAGATCGGAGGAACGTAGGGACTTCAAAAGCCGCTATGGCTGTGGAAGCGGAAGCCGCAGCTGCCGTAACACCCCATCTTAGTGTGCACTCTGCAAGGGGGTCCTGCAGCTAGACCCATCGTCTGCAGGAACCAGAGTGCGCTTGGACAACTTGGCAATAGCCATGTCCACCTTGGGAATGGATCCCCACGAATCCACCAAGGGTTAAGCCATCGGGAACATGGATTTAAACTTCTTTGTTAAAACCGGACCTTTTCCAGGTTTTTTCCACTCTATATCATGATAGAGAGGAGGGTCTCATCCGCTCTAAAGACACGCTGTGCCCGAGTAGCGGGAACGGGAGGCTCCCCACAGTCAACATCATGGTCCCCCGACCTGATGGACTTGAGCAACTTCTGTGTCTTTCCAGGGGAGAAAACACAAAGTCAGCTCCTCCTCATCCGAGGAGAGAAGAAACTAAGGAGACCAAGGTCTCTCTACCGGGACAGAGGTCTCCATAAGGGCCTGGGCACGAATAGGAAGCCTTTCCATCCAGCAGGCCTATGACTCCTTTAATAGAGCCATTGATACATATCCTGCAACGTAGCTTCACTAGAGGTCAGAAACCTCTAACGGCAGCTGTAACACCTGGTGTAGGTTAAGTCAACAGACCCAGGGATTCCCAACCGGTCTCCCAAGCTGGTCTTAGCCCAGCCTTAAGCTGTTTAGCTTCTGCGATCTCACGAGTGCAGGTATGATCAGCTTACAATAACCGTTGACTGCTGCAATGGTAGCAGGATAGATGCTTGCTCTTGGAATCCACTTTCCTGCCTTCCGAATCCCGCGGAGAAGACATCACTGTGGGATAAAAAGGGACAAATAAAACATTTGTAAACCACCTATCTACGCAGGAAAGGTAGAAAAACAGACCGGAGGCAGCTGAGGAAAAAAACACCACAAGTGGAACAACACCAATTTTAGGACTCTGGGATCTAGCTGAAAAAGCATATGTAGCCAGAGACTGAACTGGAGCACACAGCCTCCCAAAATAAGGGAAGGGGAGGGATAGCCAATCCACCCTTCCCCCAGTAAATCCTCCACAGGAAGATGCATAAAAAAAAAAAAAAAAAAAATCGCATCTATGACAAAAATCGTGCCCGTGAAAAAATCACGGCCGGATTACCCGGAGGTGATGCAAAAGGAGAGTCCCCGCGTCACCTCAGGAAGATGGCGGCGCACAGGGACCGGGAATCCTGGACCAAGGACGCCGCCAAAATACCCCAGCCAGGCGCAACTGCGCGGGGCCGGCAGCAAATAAGCTGCCGGCCAAACTGACAAGGTACCTAGGAAAAAAGGGCAACGCCATTACCCAAACGAAAAGAAGGCTCCCCGCACTTTCCATAAGAAAGGGGGGAACAAACCGCCTAGTCCACCTGTCCAGGAGGACAGAAAAAAACACAGTGGGCTGGGGGTTGACTTCCTCCTTTTAAGGAGATACTTAATTGTTAAATTGAGTTATTAGTCTTGGGCTCATTAAACATTCCGCCGGTCCTGCCAGTCCACGGGGGGTGGTTAACCCCATCTGTGCTGCTGGTAGGACGTAAGGGAACATAGTTTATAGGACATCTGTACATGTAGTTCGGCTTGTTATCCTGCAAGTTGATCCAGATCAAGGCAAAAAAAAAAACCTGTGAGGTAAAAGCCAATTTTCCCCACTTAAGGGGAAAAAAATACCTTCCCGACTCCAATCAGGCAATCAGAATAACTCCCTGGAACGACCCATTTCTAGTAGTTATAACCTGTAATATTATTATACTCCAGAAATACATCCAGGCCCCTCTTGAACTCTTTTAGTGAACTCACCATCACCACCTCCTCAGGCAGAGAGTTTCATAGTCTCACTGCTCTTATCATAAATAATCCTCTTCTGTTAGTGTACAAACCTTCATTCCTCCAGACGCAGAGGATGTCCCCTTGTCACATTCCTGGGGATAAATAGATGATGGTGGAGATCTCTGTAGTGACCCCTGATATATTCATACATAGTTATTAGATCTCCCCTCAGTCGTCTTTTTTCTAAAATGAATAACCCTAATTTTGATAATCTTTCAGGGTACTGTAGTTGCCCCATTCCAGTTACCACTTTAGTTGCCCTCCTCTGAACCCTCTCCAGCTCTGCTATGTCTGCCTTGTTCACAGGAACCCAGAACTGTACACAGTACTCCATGTGTGGTCTGACTAGTGATTTGTAAAGTGGTAGGACTATGTTCTCATAACGAGCATCTATGCCCCTTTTAATTAGTGTTGAGCACGCATATATTGAATAACGAATTATATTAGTGAATAGGGTTGAGTGAACCCGAACTGTATAGTTCGGGTTCGTACCGAATTTTGGGGTGTTCGGGACACGGACCCGAACCCGAACATTTCCGTAAAAGTTCGGGTTTGGAGTTCGGTGCTTTCTTGGCGCTTTTTGAAAGGCTGCACAGCAGCCAATCAACAAGCGTCATACTACTTGCCCCAAGAGGCCATCACAGCCATGCCTACTAATAGCATGGCTGTCATTGGCCAGAGCAGCATGTGACCCAGGCTCTATATAAGCTTGAGTCACATAGCGCTGTACGTCACTCTGCTGTTACAAGTGTAGGGAGAGGATTCTGCTGGACTTGTGATTTTAGGGAGAGAATAGGAGAGAATCTAACTCAGCGATCTACCTAGAAATAGTTGTGTGGGTGCAGGGCACTATCCTTTTACCCTGCCCTGAGCTCATTCTCAACACCTGTTAGTTAGGTGGGTGGCGGTGGCCATTTTATGCATGCTCAGTGCACCAGCACTGCATCTGAGCTTTTGGGACAATTGCAAATCACCATTTTTGGGGAGCAAACTACAACATGTATTAGTCAGTGTGCAATTTAAGCTAGAAATACACCCATCATTTTCTAGGGTTTGAAAAACACACTTGCCCCCCCCCCCCCCAAAAAAAAAACAAAACTGTATTTTCCAGATCTGCATGTGTTAAATTCAAGTTTAATATATACAGCATTCATATTCTGTTAGCAAAAAAAGACTTTTTGGGCAATCTACAACATCTGTATTAGTCAGTGTGCAATTTAAGCTAGAAATACACCCATCATTTTCTGGGGTTTGAAAAACACACTTTTTTGACAAAAAACACTATTTTCAGGCCTTGCAGCATCAGCACGTGTGAAATTACAGGCTTATCTACTGCTGTCAAATTCAGTTGTTAAACAAACAGTCGTTTGGGCACAAAAAATTAAAAAATTTAGTTGGCAGCCTTTGATGCAGATATTATTGTGAGATACACCCTTAATACATTTGGGTTACATTCAGAGATTTTAAATACTGCCATTTGGTGCACTAATATTTTATTTAGGCCTACAGAGGTTCAGGCCCTGTGAGATCCCCCCTATACATACAGGGGTTTGAATTAGGCATTTGAAATACAGCCATTTGAAAGACAGCCTTTTTGTGCAAAGATATATTTACTTCAGACCTACACTGATTCAGGGCGTGTGTGATCCCCCCTATACATACAGGGGTTTGATTCAGCCATTTTAAATACAGCCATTTTAAATACAGCCATTTAGTGCAAAGATATATTTACTTCAGGCCTACCCTGATTCAGGGCGTGTGTGATCCCACCTATACATACAGGGGTTTGAATTAGGCATTTGAAATACAGCCTTTTTGTGCGAAGATATATTTACTTGAGGCCTACAATGATTCAGGGCGTGTGTGATCCCCCTATAAATACAGGGGTTTGATTCAGCCATTTTAAATATAGCCATTTTAAATACAGCTAGAGATGAGCGAACACCTGGAAGTTCGGGTTCGGGAAGTTCGGCCGAACTTTCCTAAAATGTTCGGGTTCGGGATCCGAACTCGACCCGAACTTTATCCCGAACCCGAACCCCATTGAAGTCAATGGGGACCTGAACTTTTAGGCACTAAAAAGGCTTTAAAATAGTCCAGGAATGGGCTAGAGGGCTGCCAAAGGCAGCAAAATGTAGGTAAATCCCCTGCAAACAAATGTCGATATGAAAATTAATTAAAATAAAATAAAAGAAATAAAATTTAACCAATATCAATTGAAGAGAGGTCCCACTGCAAGGAATCATGCGTCATTTCACCCACCACTGGAGAAGGCCACTTTCAGTTATTTCGGCCCCAGCACCCAGACAGAGGAGAGAGGTCCCACAGCAAGGAATCATGCGTCATATCAACCACCACTGGAGAAGGCCACTTTCAGTTATTTATGCCCCAGCACCCAGACAGAGGAGAGAGGTCCCACAGCAAGGAATCATGCGTCATTTCACCCACCACTGGAGAAGGCCACTTTCAGTTATTTCGGCCCAGCACCCAGACCGAAGATACAGGTCCCACAGCAAGGAATCATGCCACCACCGGAGAAGGCCACTTTCAGTTATTTCGGCCCCAGCACCCAGACAGAGGAGAGAGGTCCCACAGCAAGGAATCATGCATCATATCACCCATCACTGGAGAAGGCCACTTTCAGTTATTTATGCCCCAGCACCCAGACAGAGGAGAGAGGTCCCACAGCAAAGAATCATGCGTCATTTCACCCACCACTGGAGAAGGCCACTTTTAGTTATTTCGGCCCCAGCACCCAGACAGAGGAGAGAGGTCCCACAGCAAGGAATCATGCGTCATATCACCCACCACTGGAGAAGGCCACTTTCAGTTATTTATGCCCCAGCACCCAGACAGAGGAGAGAGGTCCCACAGCAAGGAATCATGCGTCATTTCACCCACCACTGGAGAAGACCACTTTCAGTTATTTCGGCCCCAGCACCCAGACAGAGGAGAGAGGTCCCACAGCAAGGAATCATGCGTCATATCACCCAACACTGGAGAAGGTCACTTTCAGTTATTTCGGACACAGCACCTAGACAGAGGAGAGCGGTCCCACAGCAAGGAATCATGCGTCATTTCACCCACCACTGGAGAAGGCCACTTTCAGTTATTTCGGCCCAGCACCCAGACCGAGGATACAGGTCCCACGGCAAGGAATCATGCGTCATATCACCCACCACTGGAGACGGCCACTTTCAGTTATTTAAACCAGGCACCCAGACAGAGGAGAGAGGTCCCACAGCAAGGAATCATGCGTCATATCACCCACCACTGGAGAAGGCCACTTTCAGTTATTTCAGGGCAGCACCCAGACAGAGGAGCGAGGTCCCACAGCAAGGAATCATGCGTCATATCACTCACCACCGGAGAAGGCCACTTTCAGTTATTTCGGCCCCACCACCCAGACAGAGGAGAGGTTCATTCAACTTTGGGTTGCACCGCAAGATCATGGTAAAGTTAAAAAAATGAGTATTCAATAAAGAAGCGCCCCGGAGTACAAGAATACATGGTTGAGGGGGAGGCAGTTATACATGTCTATTCTGCACAAAGGAGGCACAGGTCCTGTGGGATCCATGCCTGGTTCATTTTTATGAACGTCAGCTTGTCCACGTTGTCTACCAGCGTGCGCTTGTACTCGCTCATCTTCCTATCACGCTCCAGTGCAGGAAGTAAGGTGGGCACATTGTCTTTATACCGGGGATCCAGCAGGGTGGCAACCCAGCAGTCCGCACACGTTAAAATGTGGGCAACTCTGCTGTCGTTGCGCAGGCACTGCAGCATGTAGTCGCTCATGTGTGCCAGGCTCCCCAGAGGTAAGGACAAGCTGTCCTCTGTGGGAGGCGTATCGTCATCGTCCTCCGTATCCCCCAGCCACGCACCAGTGATGGGCCTGAGCTGTGTCGGGTGCCACCCCGCTGTGAACCTGCTTCATCCTCATCCTCCTCCACCTCCTCCTCATCCTCCTCGTCCTCCAGTAGTGGGCCCTGGCTGGCCACATTTGTACCTGGCCTCTGCTGTTGCAAAACCTCCCTCTGAGCCACTTCTAACAGACTGGCCTGAAAGTGCTAAAATGACCCCTCATCCTCCTCCTCCTCCTCCTGGGCCACCTCCTCTTCCATCATCGCCCTAAGCGTTTTCTCAAGGAGACATAGAAGTGGTATTGTAACGCTGATAACGGTGTCATCGCCACTGGCCATGTTGGTGGAGTACTCGAAACAGCGCAACAGGGCACACAGGTCTCGCATGGAGGCCCAATCATTGGTGGTGAAGTGGTGCTGTTCCGCAGTGCGACTGACGCGTGCGTGCTGCAGCTGAAACTCCACTATGGCCTGCTGCTGCTCGCACAGTCTCTCCAGCATGTGCAAGGTGGAGTTCCACCTGGTGGGCACGCCGCATATGAGGCGGTGAGCAGGAAGGCCGAAGTTACGCTGTAGCGCAGACAGGCGAGCAGCGGCAGGATGTGAACGCCGGAAGCGCGCACAGACAGCCCACACTTTATGCAGCAGCTCTGCCATGTCAGGGTAGTTGTGAATGAACTTCTGCACCACCAAATTCAGCACATGCGCCAGGCAAGGGATGTGCGTCAAACCGGCTAGTCCCAGAGCTGCGACGAGATTTCGCCCATTATCGCACACCACCAGGCCGGGCTTGAGGCCCACCGGCAGAAACCACTTGTCGGTCTGTTGTTCAATACCCCGCCACAACTCCTGCGCGGTGTGGGGCCTGTCCCCCAAACATATGAGTTTCAGAATGGCCTGCTGACGTTTACCCCGGGCTGTGCTGAAGTTGGTGGTGAAGGTGTGTGGCTGACTGGATGAGCTGGTGGAAGCAGAGGAGGAGGAAGTCGAGTAGGATGCTACAGGAGGCAAAGAATGATGCCCTGTGATCCTTGGCGGCGGAAGGACGTGCGCCAAGGAACTTTCCGCCTGGGGCCCAGCCGCCACTACATTTACCCAGTGTGCATTTCGGGAGATATAGCGTCCCTGGCCGTGCTTACTGGTCCACGTATCTGTGGTTAGGTGGACCTTGCCACAGATGGCGTTGCGCAGTGCACACTTGATTTTAACGCATACTTGGTTGGGCAGGGAAGGCACGGCTGTCTTGGAGAAGTAGTGGCGGCTGGGAACAACATACTGTGGGACAGCCATGGACATCAGCTGTTTGAAGCTGTCTGTGTCCACCAGCCTGAATGACAGCATTTCAAAGGCCAGTAGTTTAGAAATGCTGGCATTCAGGCCCAGGGCTTGAGGGTGGCTAGGTGGGAATTTACGCTTTCTCTCCAAGGTTTGTGAGATGGAGAGCTGAACGCTGCCGTGTGACATGGTGGAGATGCTTGGTGACGCAGGTGGTGTTGTCGGTGGCACATCCTCTGTTTGGTGGGCAGCAGGTGCCAACATTCCTCCCGACGCGGAGGAAGAGGCCGAGGCAGCAGCAGAAGAGGGAGCAGGCGGAGCCAGAGTGAGTTCCTTGCTTTTAAGGTGTTTACTCCACTGCAGTTCATGCTTTGCATGTAGTGCAAACCACTCGGGTCTTGTCGTCAGCACATTGTTTAAAGAAGTGCTATGCCAGGGAACTCCTTGAAACTGCCTTTGGGGTGCTCGGTCCCTGGTGGCGGTGGCCAGTAGCAGGCGAACTCTCTTGGAGGCGGCTGTTCTGCTTTTGCCCCCTGCTCTCTCATTTGCTACGCTGTTGGCTCGGTTTCACCACTGCCTCTTCCTCTGAACTATGAAAGTCAGTGGCACGACCTTCATTCCATGTGGGGTCTAGGACCTCATCGTCCCCTGCATCGTCTTCCACACAGTCTTCCTCCCTGACCTCCTGTTCGGTCTGCACACTGCAGAAAGACGCAGCAGTTGGCACCTGTGTTTCGTCATCATCAGAGACGTGCGGACTCCGATGAGGTGGTATTCCCATGTCCTCATCATCAGGAAACATCAGTGGTTGTGCATCAGTGCATTCTATGTCTTCCACCACTGGGGAAGGGCTAGGTGGATTCCCTTGGGAAACCCTGCCAGCAGAGTCTTCAAACAGCATAAGAGACTGCTGCATAACTTGAGGCTCAGACAGTTTCCCTGATATGCATGGGGGTGATGTGACAGACTGATGGGCTTGGTTTTCAGGTGCCACCTGTGCGCTTTCTGCAGAAGACTGGGTGGGAGATAATGTTGTGAACATGCTGGATCCACTGTCTGCCACCCAATTGACTAGCGCCTGTACCTGCTCAGGCCTTACCATCCTTAGAACGGCATTGGGCCCCACCAAATATCGCTGTAAATTCTGGCGGGTACTGGAACCTGAGGTAGTTGGTTCACTAGGACGTGTGGCTGTGGCAGAATGGCCACGCCCTCTCCCAGCACAAGAGGGTACACTAACACCACCACGACCGCGTCCGCGTCCCTTACTAGATGTTTTCCTCATTGTTACCGCTCACCAAGCACCACAATAAGAAAAAAATATTTGGCCCAATGTATTGATTTCAAATTCAGGCCTTTTTTACAGGCACCTAACACTATCTGCCTATTTATTTATGTAGCGTATTACACTAATCCAGGCACAGCAGTAACCACTGATTTAGGGGAATATCTCTTTTAGGGCTAGTATTTAGGCCCTGGATGAAAGGTATCCTTTTATGGACAGATTTACAATTGGCCTGCAACAGCTCGAACACCAGATTCAGGGTATTGCTATTTTGGCAATTGAATTTCACCCCAGAACAAAATATATGTTTTGGCGGACACTATTATACTTTGCCAGCCACAGCTGAAACCACTGATTTATGGTATTGCTATTTTGGCAATTGAATTTCACCCCAGAACAAAATATATGTTTTGGCGGACACTATGAATCTTTGGCCTGCAACAGCTGGGACACCAGATTCAGGGTATTGCTATTTTGGCAATTGAATTTCACCCCAGAACAAAATATATGTTTTGGCGGACACTATGAATCTTGGCCTGCAACAGCTGGGACACCAGATTCAGGGTATTGCTATTTTGGCAATTGAATTTCACCCCAGAACAAAATATATGTTTTAGTGGACACTATGAATCTTGGCCTGCAACAGCTGGGACACCAGATTCAGGGTATTGCTATTTTGGCAATTGAATTTCACCCCAGAACAAAATATATGTTTTGGCGGACACTATTATACTTTGCCAGCCACAGCTGAAACCACTGATTTATGGTATTGCTATTTTGGCAATTGAATTTCACCACATAAAATAATCTATCCTTTGCCAGACAGCAGACAGTATTATACTTGGCTAGCCAAAGCTGGAACACCAGATTTAGGGGATTGGTATTTGGGCAATTGTATTTAACCCCTTAATAAAATATAGAAATTGCTATCCTGAGTTTCTAGGGGTGACAATTAGCACAGCCAAGCCCCTGATGTAGGATATAGCAAAAAAACTAGTATTGATGGATTGATGGACTTGGTGGCAGCTTGTTCTGGTGCACCACAAGTCACAAAATGGCCACCGATCACCCCAGAAAATAAGTGACAGAAAACGCTCTGTGCAGCCTAAAAACCAGTGAGCAAGTAACTAGCAGAAGTTCAATCATTCACAGCTGTAGATCGATCCGTTCATTAGGTGCTGTTGCTGACTTTTCCTGCCTAATCTCGCCCTCACAGAAGCTGCGTCCTCTCCCTACACTAATCAGAGCAGTGTGACGTGTGGGCGCTACGTGACTCCAGCTTAAATAGAGGCTGGGTCACATGCTGCACTTGGCCAATCACAGCCATGCCATTAGTAGGCATGGCTGTGATGGGCTCTTAGGGCAAGAAGTAAAACGCTAGCTGATTGGCTGCTGTGCAGCCCTTCAGAAAGCGGGAAGTAATCGCCGAACAACGAACCTGAATCTGAACTTTTTTGAAAATGTCCGGGTTCGGGGCCGTATCCCGGACACCCCAAAATTCGGTACGAACCCGAACTATGCTTGAACTGTTCGCTCAACACTAAGTACAGCCATTTAGTGCAAAGATATATTTACTTCAGGCCTACACTGATTCAGGGTGTGTGTGATCCCCCCTATAAATACAGGGGTTTGATTCAGTCATTTTAAATATAGCCATTTTAAATACAGCCATTTAGTGCAAATATATGTTTACTTCTGGCCTACACTGATTCAGGGCGTGTGATACCCCCTATACATACAGGGTTTTGAATTAGGCATCTGAAATACAGCCATTTGAAATACAGCCTTTTTGTGCAAAGATATATTTACTTCAGGTCTACAGTGGTTCAGACTGTGTGAGATACTCCCTATACATACAGGGGTTTGATTCAGCCATTTGAAATACAGCCATTTGAAATACAGCCATTTTGTGCAAAGAAATCTTTAATTGAGGCCTAGTCTGGTTCAGGCCGTGTGAGATACACCCTTTACATACTGTCGTTCTTTTCTACTATTATTTAAACCCCCATTTAGGGCAAGATCCTGATTTAAAAAAAATACGAGGAGAGCGTCAAATGAGGGACGTGGCCCAGGTCGTGGTGCTGCTGGTGGAGCTCCTATTGCAGGGAGAGGACGTGGTCGATCTGTGCCAGCTACACGCACAAGTGAAACCCTCTTCTCAGGTGCGAGTAGACAACAAAACCTAGAGTGGTATTTGGTCAGGCCTAATGCTACTCTACGAATGGGGAGGCCTGAACAAGTACAGGCGATAGTAGATTGGGTTGCTGACAGTGGATCCAGTTCCTTCACATTGTCTCCCTCCCAGTCTCCTGCTGAAAGACCACAGTTGGCACCTGCAGCCAATGTCCATCAGTCTTTCACCTCACCCCCTTGCAAATCAGCCAAGCAGTCTGAGCCCCAAGTCATGCAGCAGTCTCTTCTGCTTTTTGATGACTCTGTTAGCAGGGTTTCCCAGGGCCATCCACCTAGCCCTTCCCCAGAAGTGGAAGAGAGAGTGCACAGATGCCCAACCACTTATTTTTCAAGATGAGTACATGGGAGGACCATCAGAGCATGTCTCGGATGATGACGAAACACAGGTGCCAACTGCTGGGGCTTTCGAAAGTGTGCAGACCGACAAGGAAGTCAGGGGTGAAGACTGGGTGGAAGATGAGATGTGGAGGATGATGAGGTCCTCGACCCCACATGGAATCAAGGTAATGTGAGTGACCAATGTAGTTCGGAGGAAGAGGCGGTGGTCGCACAGAGCCACCAGCACAGCAGAAGAGGGAGCAGGTTGCAAAATCGGAGCGGCCGTCCTTTAGACAGTACGCCTCCTACTGCTCACCGCAGCAGGGGACCGAGCACACCAAAGCCAGCTCCAAGGAGTTCCCTGGCGTGGCAGTTCTTCAGACAATGTGCTGTCGACAAGACACGAGTGGTTTGCAATCAGAGCCTGAAGCGAGGCATAAACATTCTCAACCTGAGCACAACCTGCATGACCAGGCATTTAAGTGAAAAGCATGAGCTGCAGTGGAGTAGACACCTCAAAAACCAAGAAAGGTCTCTGGCTCCTCCTGCTTCCTCTTCTGCTGCAGTCGCAGCCTCTTCATCCACTTCTGGAGTGACAGTGCCACCTGGCGCCCCACAAACAGAGGATCTGCCAGCAACACCAACACCTGGGTCACCAAGCATCTCCACAATGTCCCACAGAAGCGTTCAGCTCTTCATATCATAAACGTTTGGAGATGAAGAGGAAGTACCCCCCTACCCACCCGCGATCCCTAGCCCTGAATGCCAGCATTTCTAAATTACTTGCCTTTGAAATGCTGTCATTCCGTCTGGTGGAGACGGATAGTTTTAAAGGCCTTATGTGGTGGCTATCCCACAGTACGTCGTGCCCAGCCACCACTACTTTTCAAGGCGAGCCATCCCTTCCCTTCACAATCAAGTAGGGGACAAAATCAGGTGTGCACTGTGCAACGCCATCTGTGGCAAGGTGCGCCTGACTACAGATACGTGGACCAGTAAGCACGGTCAGGGCCATTATATCTCCATAACAGCACACTGGGTAAATGCAGTGGCAGCTGGGCCTGAGGCCCATAGCAGTTTGGTGCATGTCCTTCCACCATTGAGGATTGCAGGGCACCTCAGTTTGCTTCCTGTTGCTTCCTCCTCCTACTCTGCTTCCTCATCCTCTACCAGTTTGCCTACACGAATTGACCGACAGGGGTCAGCCCCTGCAACTTCTAGAAGAGGGGTTAGGTGGTCACTTGGACCTAGTGTAACCTTTGCAACCTCTCTGACTAGTAATAGATAAAATTTAATCTTTATTAATCACTCTATTAAAAATACATTAACTACTTGGGAACATGGAACTTCTGGTTCTCCAAATTGGGCACAAGGCCTGAGCTTGCCCTTTACCCCTTGGAGGTGCTGGCCAGCCTTGCAGCCAGTGTAATGTCTGAACGTGTGTTTAGCATGACTGGAGGTGGTTATCACCGGTTAAATTTCCCAATGTTTTGGGGTGTACCCTAATTTTAAAAATAAAATTTAAAACCAAAAAGCAGTGTAGGCTACCTCCTCCTCTTCCACCGTCGCTTCCACCTACCCCGCCACATCCACCGCCTCCTCAACCTCCTACTCCATATGGACCTCGTCCTCCTAGATCAAGATTATTATTTTTTATTTTTACCTATTTTATGTTATTTAAAGTCATTTCCCTATCAACATTTGTTTGCAGAGTACTTGCCATGTACTTTTAGTGCTCAAAAGTTCGGACCCCCATTGACCCGTCGAACCTGAGCATCCAGGTGTCCGCTCAACTCTATTAGTGAATATCAGCACGTCGATAATTTGCAAATATTTAGAATATATTGCTATATATTCGTCTTTTCGAATATTCTGCATTTTTTTCCATCTGAACACATGATTCCTCCCTGCTTCTTGCTTGTGGGCCAATTAGTCATTGGCCCACAAACAAGAAAGAAGCAGGGAAGAATCATGTGTTCAGATGAGAAAAAATGAGAAATATTCTAAAAAACAAATATATAGCAATATATATTTTGCAATATATTTGTTATTAGAATATTTGTAATTTTTTTCTGAAGTGAAGTGAACACACATGATTCCCCCCTGCTGTCTGGTTCCCTAAAAAAACTGTTCTTACATGTCCGGGCTCCACAGGATTTCAGCTCCAGTCAGGGCACGTCTGTGCGTATGGAGCGTCCCCATCACCATGGGAACACATCCAGGGTTAGAATGTACACTGTATTTAAAATCACTACTTGAGGCACTTTATATAGTCCTGCTAATTACAATACTTTATATATTGAAGTCTTTAGTAAGAATCGATCTGTCCAATTTGTATCTCTTCCCAGAACAATATACTTAGGAACATGTGAGGTTCTGAAGTTGTTCCCATATTGGTACATTTTCCCTGCTACTGAAATGCTTTGAGATCATATTCACAATATTGCTCTATATTCGTTTTTTAGAATATTTGCTATATTGCTATATATTCATTTTTATAGAATATTACGAATATTCCAAAAAAAGGAATATAAAGCAATATAGCGAATATTCTAAAAAACGAATATAGAACAATATATAGCGAATATGATCTCATAAACAGCGAATAGTCTTGTCATAAGACTATGCAACTAATAGAGCGCGCTGTTCATGACTCAACATCGCCCTCTATTAGTTGTATAGTCTCATGACTTCTAACTACCCCCCAACATGTTTCACCAACAAAATGGCTTCATCAGGGGCACAGGCAGCTGTTTTGTTGGTGAAACATGTTGGGGGGTAGTTAGAAGTTTTTAGGTGTCTGCATCCAGTATAGCGTAGCTAAAAGCCTCAGTGGATATGCAACTAGTGTACGGTGTTGCATTATCCTTAAGGGAGTCTAATTGCAAGTGAAGTAACTGGTGATCTCTGCACAGTTTCACTTTAGCATTTCACAGACATGGTCGCTTGTGTAGCATTGGGGGGGATAGTGCACATCCCCTGCAGGCTACCATCTGTATAGTGCATGATTTGGGGCTACAGAAAGGACATACGAATACGGATAGCACACAGTTTGCTGTCCGCATTTTTTGCGGACCAATTGAAATGAATGGGTATGCATCCTATCCTCAAAAAAAAAACGGAATGGACACGGAAACAAAATACGTTCGTGTGAATGAGGCCATACAGACAATTTCTCCCAGTCCAAGCATTCTCATTTTATATACTAACCTTTCATGCGGTACAGAGTCAAATGCTTTGGAGAAGTCCCGATATACGTCATCCATTGATTCGCTGATGTCAAGTCTAGAACTTACCTCCTCATAGAAACTGATTACGGTAAATTAGTTTGACATGACTGATCTCTCATGAAGCCATGCTGACATAGCGTTATTTGCTTATTTTCATTGAGGTACTCCAAGATAGCATCTCTTAGAAAACCTTCAAACGGTTTAACCATGACAGATGTTAAACTTACCGGCCTATAGTTTCCAGGCTCTGTTTTTGGACCCTTTTCGAATATTGGCACCACATTTGCTATACGCCAATCCTGTGGAACACTCAATATTTAAGGACTCAGTATAGAGTCCTTAAATATTAGAAATAAGGGTCTGGCTATGACATTACTTAATTCTCTAAGGACACGGGGGTGTATGCCATCTGATCCTGGTGATTTGTCTATTTTAATCTTTTTAAGACGCCGCTGTACTTCTTCCTGGGTCAGACAGGGCACTTTTAATGGCAGATTTACTTTTACATTCTACATTTGATCTGACAGTTTATTTTCCTCAGTGAATACAGTGGAGAAAAAAATATGTAATAGCTTTATTTCTCCTCATCGCTCTATGCAACTCCCCCTCATTACTATTGGTCCTGATGCTCCTGCTTCTCCTCCTCCTACTGCTCATCACTAGTTTTGTCAGCAATCGATCACCTAGGCCATTGCAGAAAGACAACAGTATGCGTGCACTCATCCAATGGTGCAGAAGCTAAATGTGCTCCTGGCCAAGTTGCTGGTGTAACGGATCAACGGGTGTGGACCCGCTGTGCCACTTACCGGTTTGGCTTTGGGCCAAACTTGGGAGCGGAGTCTAAGTGTCCCCCTGGTTTTCACCCTTTATCCCGCTCCAGGATGCGGAAGCTGGACTCAGCTGCAGGGGAGACACCAGGTCGCTACCGCAAGAGTGGTCCCGGTTAAGTGGCAGCTGGCCGGGCAGGCCAGAAAGCCCCGATGCTAGCACCGGGGAACAGGCAATATAGCAGACAGCCGCAGGATAACGCTGAGCTGAACAAGCGGTATAGCAGGGCTAGTGCTGTCAGAACAGCAGAGCTGAGTTAGCCAAGGTGGAGCTGGTGGAACGATCTGCACAGCAGACAGAGGCGTGGTCGACAGTCCGGGTCTTTAACTTGAGAGCAGCAAGGTACAAGAGGATCAAGCAGAGACGAGGTCAGGATACAGGCAGAGGTCATAAACAGGATATCGAATGCAGGAACAACAGGAGCCTTAGCTGTAGGAAGTACAATATTGCTCAGGCATTGCAGGAAGGGGGAAGCATCCTTATAAAGGTGGTGGCTGGCCAGGATTGGAGAGAGGGCGGAATCTAGGGCGTGTATTAACCCTTAAGGTACCAGGATGCCTGCGGCTCCTACAAGATATAACAGAAGCTGTCGTAGCCTGCAACAGCGCAGGAAAGCGGGTCCGGAGCCTGCAGCGAAGAGGAGGAGCCCCGCGTGCAGCTCGACTGAGGTACGTAGTCGAACACACTGCACGCTGGCGGCTGCCAACTGCCATTGTTACAGTATCGCCCCTCTCACGCTCCTTCTTTTTGGATTTGATGCGCTGAAAAAAATCTTCCGAGAAGATTCGGAGCATGTACATTCTCCTCCGGCTCCCAGGAACGTTCCTCAGGACCATAATTCTTCCAGTCTACAAGGAAGTTCCTCTTACCACCAACAACCTTGGAATCGAGGATGTTCTGTACTTCAAATTCAGGCTCACCGTCAGTAGGCACGGTAGTAGAGGTGGAGGGAAGCCTGGAAAAGGAGTTGAGGACCAACGGTTTCAGAAGAGATACATGAAAAGAATTTGGAATCCGGAGAGAAGGAGGCAACTGGAGTTTATAAGAAACACGGTTGATACGCTCAAGGACCTCAAACCGGCCCAGAAACCGTGAAGCAAATTTGTAACAGGGTACCTTCATGCGGATGTTCCGGGAGGAAAGCCAGACTTTGTTGCCAGGAGAGAACTGAGGAGGAGGTCTACGTCTGTTATCGTCTAATCCTTAGTCTCCAGATGCTGAGGAAGTCTCTGAACAAAGAATTAGCAGCCGGTACCTCGGAAGATGCGGACAGGGGTAAAGAAGCACGAGGGTGTAGTCCATACACTATGTAGAAGGGAGAAGAGCCCGTGGATTCTCCGGAATGGCTATTGTACGAGAATTCCGCCCAAGGCAGGAGCTGCACCCAATCATCATGCTGAGCAGAGACAAAGTGACGTAGGTAGTTCTCCAAAGTCTGATTAACTCGTTCAACTTGCCCATTAGACTGAGGGTGGTATCCAGAAGAGAAGTCCAACTTCACCTCAAGTAGTCTACAGAGCGCTCTTCAGAATTTGGAAGTAAATTGTACCCCTCAATCGGACACAATGTGCAGAGGTAGGCCATGAAGGCGGAAGATGTGTTCGAAGAACAGACAGGCTAGTCGCTTAGCAGAGGGCAATCCAGGAAGCAGAATAAAATGTGCCATCTTGGAGAATCTGTCTACCATTACCCAGATTACAGAACAGCCAGCAGAGGACGGGAGGTCTGTGATAAAGTCCATAGCAACATGCTGCCAGGGAACTTCCGGAATGGGTAACGGTAGTAGCAACCCTGCTGGTTTGGTTCGGGAAACCTTGTTGCGGGCACAGGAGGTACAGGAAGACACAAATTCCCGGACATCTTTGGGTAGGGTCGGCCACCAGTAGTGACGGGACAGCAACTAAAGGGTCTTACGTACCCCAGGGTGACCAGCGAACTTGGAGCAATGTCCCCAGAAGAGAATCTTCCTCCTCTTGGCTTGCGGAACAAAAATCTTCCCCAGAGGAATATCTTTTACTCGAACTTGCGCCACTGAAACCAGGCAGGACGGATCGATGATATGTTGAGGTTCCTCAATCTGATCTGCTGGGTCAAAGGAACAGGAAAGCGCATCAGCCCTCACATTTTTGTCTGCCAGTCGAAAATGCAGAAGGAAATTGAATCGGGCAAAGAAGAGTGCCCATCGAGCCTGACGTGGATTAAGACGCTGTGCAGACTGCAGATAAGTCAGATTCTTGTGGTCAGTGTATATGACCACAGGATGCAAAGCCCCCTCCAGAAGGTATCTCCATTCTTCCTAGGCCATCTTGATAGTAAGCAGTTCTCTATCACCGAGGGAGTAGTTTCTTTCTGCAGAAGAGAAGAGCTTGGAGAAGAAACCACACGAGACAAATTTCCCCTTGGAGGTCTTCTGTAACAGGACTGCACATGCACCAATAGAAGAAGCATCCACTTCTAGGAAGAACTGTTTGGAATTGTCTGGATGATGGAGGACAGGAGAAGCAGCAAAGCAATCTTTGAGTTGTCGGAATGCTGACTCAGCTTCAGGGGTCCATTTCTTTGCATCCACCCCTTTCTTAGTCAGCGCAGAAATAGGGGCTGTGAGAGAAGAGAAGTTTGGGATGAACTGCCTATAGAAGTTGGCAAATCCCAGAAATCTTTGAATGGCACGGAGACCTTGAGGACGGGACCAATTCAGGATAGCAGAGACCTTGTCGGGATCCATTTGCAGACCAGTGCAGGAAACAATGTACCCCAAAAAGGGTAAGGAAGACTGCTCAAAGACACACTTTTCGAGCTTGGCAAACAGACCATTCTCCCTTAGGCGCTGCAGAACCAGACCCACTTGTCTCCGGTGAGTGGACAAGTCGGTTGAATAAATGAGAATATCGTCGAGATACACTACAACACACTTGTATAACAGGTCCTGGAAGATGTAATTTACAAATTCTTGGAAGACTGCAGGAGCATTGCAAAGGCCGAACGGCATAACCAAGTACTCATAGTGGCCATCACGGGTATTGAATGCCGTCTTCCACTCGTCGCCTTCAAGGATTTGGATCAGGTTATATGCACCACGTAGATCCAATTTAGAAAATATCTGTGCGCCTCGGATACGGTCAAACAATTCAGACATCAGGGGCAGAGGATACTTGTTCTTGACTGTAATCTTGTTCAGTCCACGATAATCTATGCATGGACGGAGTGACCCGTCTTTCTTGGACACGAAGAAGAAACCGGCTCCAGCCGGGGAAGTAGACTTCCGGATAAACCCCCTCTCCAGGTTCTACTTAATATACTCGGCCATAGCCTGTGTCTCAGGCGGGGATAAAGGATAAACCCTTCCACGAGGAGGAGAAGTCCCAGGTAGAAGATCGATCGGACAGTCATAAGTCCGATGAGGTGGTAAAGTCTCTGCCTTCTTCTTACAGAAAACATCTCCAAAGGATGCAAATTACGGAGGCAGACTAGGCAGGTTCACAGGAACCGGACGAGGAGACATTGGGTGGACCATCGACAGGCAGGAGGTTTGGCACTGAGGACCCCAGCGGAGAATATCTCCCTTTCGCCAGTCTAAAACGGGAGAATGTTGCTGTAGCCAGGGCAATCCCAGAATCACTGGGTCCGTGGAATCTGGCAGGACATAGAAGGATATTTCTTCAGAATGTAGCACCCCAACTTGGAGTTTCACAGGAGCCGTGATGAACTGAATAGGTTTGGGTAAGGTTTGTCCATTAACAATTGTTGCCACCAGAGGCTTCGCCAGACGGGTAGTGGAAAGCTGGCACTGGGTCACCAGGGCTTGATTAACATAATTCCCGGCAGCGCCAGAATCCAGAATGGCAGGTACCGATATACTGGTTTTCCCAGCAGACACCATTACAGGGATAAGAAGTTTGGGAGAATTGTCTTTTTCACCTAGGGTCACTTCTCCCAATGAGCCTAGGCGCTGAAGTTTTCCGCCTTCTGGGGGCAGGTACGAACAACATGTTCCTTTCCACTGCAGTAGAGGCACAAGTTCTCTGCTTGCCGTCGCTGGCGCTCCTGATCAGAGAGCTTCAGGCGATCCACCTGCATAGGCTCTTCAGACGGAATCGCAGCAGAAGTCTGAACCGTCCTCTGGAAGACAGGTGCGAGTTTAGACGTCTGCTTCATCCTTGCGGCTTGAGAAAAACGTTCACGAAACCGCACGTCTATGCCTGTGGCTTGCAGTCTCGGGTCCGCTTCGCTCCCATATAGGATTAGCCCAAGGAAGAGCTTCTCCAGAGAGCAGAGATACAATGAAAGCCACCTTTGCTCGGTCAGACTGGTCTCCATGTAGCTCAAAGTGGATTAAGCATTGATTCAGGAACCCTCTGCAGGCCTTTGACTCACCGCTGAAACGTGGAGGCAAGGGAAGTTGGACAGCAGACGTGCCCTGGTATGCAGACGATGCAACGGAATTAGCAGGAGTTGCAGGGACCTGTAGTGCCGCAGGAGCAGTAGTGGGTAGAGTGTCCAGACGTGCAGAAATTGTGTTCAGATACTGCAGCAGGACTTCTTGGCGTTCACTCTGGCGTTGCAGCCCTCGGTATAAATCTTGTACCACAGGCTTGGGCTTGCCAGCGGGGTCCATGGCCTGAGCAAACTGTAACGGATCAACGGGTGTGGACCCGCTGTGCCACTTAACGGTTTGGCTTTGGGCCAAACTTGGGAGCGAAGTCTAAGTGTCCCCCTGGTTTTCACCCTTTATCCCGCTCCAGGATGCGGAATGTTATAGTAATTTCCTTACCCCGTGCTCCCAAGCACGTGTATCAGCTCCTTTTGTGTAAGGAAAGGCCGCACTATTCCATTAATGAGTTAAGATGCTTCATGGTTGAGATCTGTTGAGAGACTGCCCTCTCAGAACCTTTCTTTATTTACATAGACCAAGGGATAACAAATAGGAAGTGGGCGGGCCCAACACCTGACCACTCCCTTCAGGTACAGTACAGACATACAGGAAGTGATGACACACACACAGAAAGAATACCACAACATGTCTCTCAGTCACCACTAGGGGGGAATCTTGTTCAGCATCGATCAGTGATCAATGCTCAACAAGGCTCACCAGGATTCTTATGTGGGCCTACTTATAGGAACAGCGTCAACATCTCCAGCGGTTGATCAGGCACACTGGAAATAACGAATGCACGTTCCTTTCCGTATATTGTTCTCTTAATAAATGCATACACGCCAAACCAATAAATCCGCCTTTTGGGCGGAGGGCCCCAGCCGGCATCTGTCCATTCGGCAAGAAAACACTGCTTGCTGCGTCTCTATATCCGCAGCAAGATATCCACTTCCAGTGGTTTACACACTGAGAGACACGATGACAATATTAGAAAACACATCATAATAATTTCCACAACAGTCCCTCCTCTTTGTCATATGCTGCTCAGTGTCCTCGATGATTATTCCTCAGCATCTGGTTGATGGTTTGGTCTTCAGGGCATCTCGTACTCGGTTGGTTATACATCAGGCATATAGAATTAATGGAAACAAAAAAACATAAGTACATGCCCGGATCCAATGGAAAACCAATGAGCCCTAAAACCTCCCAATCAGCTGCAACGTAAGATTCCGGGACAAGCTTTACCAGGACACATGACCCTCTGACATTAGGGGGAATTACCTTATAAATGGCTAACCCGCATAGGAAATAGTACAGACCTGTCAACTCCAAACAAGAACTTCTGACAGTCACGGGCCTCCATTAATAACTGCCTCACAACTGGAGGACCCCACCAGCCTATCTCCTTTACCTCATCTGCGGGCCGCCTAGCTGCCGGACACCCATACAGGATTAACAAACAAGGGTCCGGAGCTACTATTAAACCTATATCTGATATTACCCTCTAGGATGTGCTACTAACAAATGTCTTCTTGTGGCCCTTGCCAATTTGAGGTGCCTTCCCTTCCTAAGAATGAAAGTAAACAAGTAAACAAAAGTGATACTCCTCATCCTTTGACATAGTTAAGCAGCTTCTTGCAGTGACTGGTGTGGATCCAGTTGTCTCGTCCCTCAGACTTCCGAGAGGTTGGCGTCCTCAGCAGCACCTGGAATGGCCCAAGATATCCTGGCTCTAGTCCTGTCTTTGGATGTCTCTTTAGCACGACCCAATCACCTGGTTAACTAGAAAGAATACTGGTTATTGAGTCTGGGTCTGGGAGAGACTCCCGAACCCGGTGGTGGACATTGAAAGGGCTACAGCAGAACATTCAGGCCATGGGTCAGCTGTGATTTCTCCTTGCAAAAATCTGACCCAACTACTGTCAAAGAAAAGGCAGTCGTGATGGTTCTTGATGTGAGAAAATTGACAGTTAATAGGTTAGAATGGTTAGTAAAAAGTTTGAAAATGGGTGTTTTCTACACCACTTCCCCCCCCCCCCCTTCTCATCGTCCTCAAAACCAGGACGAAGAGAAGCTGGGTTCAACATGGTGCATCATCTCAAGGTTAGATGGAGAGATGAGGGAGGGATGAGAGAGAGAGATGAGAGAGAGTATTGGAGTCCGTAGTGTTAGTTGGACGGGAGTACATGATAGTGTTAGTTCACACTGTCTGGGACTTTTGAATGCCCTGTTGCCGGAGCTCGATGAATTTGTGCAGCCACAGTTCTGCCTTCTGGTGGGAACCATGGCTTTGGAGTCTAGTGGGGAATCCTCGGACGAACTTTTCCCCAAATCCAGACCTCAAAGGTCCCCATCTTTGGGGATGGTTCACTCTGAACCTACAGTCCATTGGTGCCAATCTTTGAGGGGCTTAACAACTCCTCCTCCATAGATGGATTTCATGTGCTGCTTGGCTGTCCTATACTCAGAAGTGGTACCCTTCTGGTCCCTAATTTTCCCTATACCCAATGCTCGAGCCTTCTCTGGGCACATGGTGACCTGCCCTGCTGAACAACATTAATCATCCTAGCATGACTAGATCCCACAATACTATCTGACTTAAGTCCACTTACCACAGATTTACCTGAGGATTCGTCTGTCTCTGGATCAATACTTCCAACTCCAGGGTCAGATAAAGTGTCCATCCCCGAGTCGGCTTCAGAATCTGATTGAACTTCCTCAGACTTCTCCATACTTACCGCCAATATGTTCTCTGTAACTCCAGAACCATTACTTTCTAACTGTTCCTTCAATACCTCTGGCTGCACTAAGCACTGAGACTGTTCAGCTTCTGTCCTCCTGCAGAGGGCAGACAATTCCCTCACAGCACACTGCGCATGCACCAGGCTCTCAGACAACTGTTCATTCTCCCTACGTAGCTCAGTATTACACCTCACGGTACATTCATAATTAGCGCTAGCTTCAGCTGCCTTCTGGACAAGAGTTTTCAATTTAACAATTTCCACTTTTAAATTTTCCACTTCCGCTTCCAAGCTCAACTTCAGCCGACAAGACTCCTGATATTTATCCGCTATCCACCCAGCAGCAAATATCAGAGCATACTTGCCTTCACGTTTGCGCCATTTTCTGGTACCGATCAGGTTTGCTACACAATTCTGAGCCTGCAGCCATGGATCAGTAGATCCCAGCATAGCTTGAACAACGGCCTCCATGTTTTTCACTTTTGTTACTTCTTTAAAAATTCCTTCCATGATATACGTACAAAACACCACAATTGTGTTAGAAAACACATCATAATAATTTCCACAACAGGAAGCTGGACTCAGCTGCAGGGAGACACCAGGTCGCTACCGCAAGAGTGGTCCCGGTTAAGTGGCAGCTGGCCGGGCAGGCCAGAAAGCCCCGATGCTAGCACCGGGGAACAGGCAATATAGCAGACAGCCGCAGGATAACGCTGAGCTGAACAAGCGGTATAGCAGAGCTAGTGCTGTGAGAACAGCAAAGCTGAGTTAGTCCAGGTGGAGCTGGTGTAACGATCTGCACAGCAGACAGAGGCAGGGCCGGCGCCACCTGTAAGGCGACCTAGGCAACTGCCTAGGGCGCAATTTAGCAGGGGGCGCCGGTGCTGAGAATCGCGATGTGGATGCACAAAAAAAAAAAAACGGCGGGCGGCAGGAGCCGGTGGCACTAAAATAGACGGACTCACTCAGTCTGCGCACGGGCGCAGTGTCAGTTTAGGCTGCGATTGCGCACACCATGGAGGGCGGGCGCTCGGCCAGCCGGCGGCCGCACAAAAGAACTCACGTTGTCTTTGGCCTTGCCTCCTAGCTGCAGTCAAGCTCCTCCAGGATCCACCCCCCGCCAGCCAGGTTGAAGAGCAGGGCAGCGGCGCGCAGGGGAAGCAAGCTGGACTGACGTCACGTCGTCAGACGTCAGCCAGCGTCAAGCGCGCCTGCCCGCCACTGCCTGTTAGCTCCTGGCTAGTAGTAGTATATAGTAGTAGAGGTGAGGAGAAGGAGGACGGTCGCGTCGGTCAGACCGGGTCAGGTCACGGTCACTCACTACTCACTGCCGACTGCCTGCCTGGAGCCCTGGACACTACACAGTCGACTGGCCCTCACACAACACGGTCAGCCAGAGCCAGGCCAGCCCAGCAACTAGTGTACAGACAGACAAGTGAGTACAGTAAATTATTAACTGTTAATAATAACATACATAACATGATGGGGGACCTGGGGTGACACAGTCTATGGCATTGGCATGATGACAATTGACATCATCAGCAGCTTGCTCATAGGCATATTGGTTTCTGAATTGATTTGCTGCCTTCATAAATAGGTTTTGCATCAGGCCTCATGGACTTAGTGAGGTGTGCACAGTGCAAAAGCCTAATTGCCCATGCCCTGCCCCCATCACAGTAAAGTGAATGCACACGGTCACCTCACTGAGTGCTCCATGAGGCCTGATGCAAAACCAGCGCTTTATGAATGTATGCTTCAGAAACCAATATGCAAAGCAAGCATGTGATGTATCATTATGCCATGTGGACTGTCACTTAGCAGTCCACACAGTCACACACATGCGGCGCTGATGGCAGAGAGTGGATGCATGTGTGTGACTGTGTGGACAGTGAACTGCTAAGTGACAGTCCACATGGCATAATGATCTCTTTTAATTTAAATGCTGAGAAAGGGGTGGGAACATATGTAATGTCATGATATGGGCAGATCATCTGATAAGGGGGGGGGGCGTCAATTTTTATCTTGCCTAGGGCGGCAAAAATCCTTGCACCGGCCCTGGACAGAGGCGTGGTCGACAGTCCGGGTCTTTAACTTGAGAGCAGCGAGGTACAAGAGGATCAAGCAGAGACGAGGTCAGGATACAGGCAGAGGTCATTTACAGGATATCGAATGCAGGAACAACAGGAGCCTTAGCTGTAGGAAGTACAATATTGCTCAGGCATTGCAGGAAGGGGGAAGCACCCTTATAAAGGTGGTGCCTGGCCAGAATTGGAGAGAGGGTGGAATCAGGGGCGTGCATTAACCCTTAAGGTACCAGGATGCCTGCGGCTCCTACAAGATATAACAGAAGCTGACGTAGCCTGCGACAGCGCAGGAAGGCGGGTCCGGAGCCTGCAGCGAAGAGGAGGAGCCCCGAGTGCAGCTCGACTGAGGTACGTAGTTGGACGCACTGCACGCTGGCGGCTGCCAACTGCCATTGTTACAGCTGGTACTACAGTTCCTCCCTTTCCATGTGGTGGACTCTGCACCTTTTAAGGGAACTGATGGCTTTTGCCAAGCCATGGTGAAGAGTCCTAAGCCATCATTACTTTTCTGTACCAGCCCTGCACAGGTATGTTGAACAGAAGGTGGATCAGTCTTTGAGCCTTTCGGTGTCTGCTAAAGCTTGTCAGAGCCGACGTGTGGAGCTGTAACTACGGTCAAGGACAATATATGTCCTTTACGGCCCACTGGATAAATATGGTTCCTGCCCAGCCACACCAGCAACTTGGCCAGGTGACGGCACTGCCGCCTCCACCTTCTTAAGCTGTGAGTCTTGCACCAATCTCCACCTCTGCCTCCCATCCTCCACCTTGTCCTCAGCCTCCACTGCAGGCACAATTCGTAGTGCTATTCCAGCATACCACCTGTGCAGAGCATGGCGGTATCATGCTCTTCTGCACCTGGTTTCCCTGTGCGAACAAACTTGATTTGTGGCCACAACTGTCCGAGTTTGCCCTGGACAAGCTTTCCTGCCTGGCCAATAGTGTGGCATCAGAGCAGGTGTTTATTGTGGCAGGGGGCATAGTTACCCCATAGAGAACTTTCCTTTCCACCCAAAATGTGGATAGACTGACCTTTGTCAGACAGGATTTCCACACACCCGTGGCTGATGGATCAGACTATATCATTCTGGGCGCGACAACCAAACTTTGTCAAAAGAGACCCGTTTCTTCGGGCCACCTGTTTCTGCCACTATTCTGATGCTGCCACCCGCCTGCTGCCACACACCTGCTGCCCTGTTCTCCTGCCACCCACCATATTGTGTTGTTACGGACACTGCTGTTGCCCCCCACCTCCCCACTCTGTGACTGAACCACTGTATTCACTCCTCATGCGGTTGCCACCCTCACCACTCTGACTATTTAAGAAAGACCATGTAAGGTTGAAACGTCGCGTATTTTGGAGAATAAAAATATAACAACTTGCTTGGAAGACCTGGGAGTGCTTCGGTTTCCCTCTATTTTCTTCACTCTGTGACTGGGCCACTGTGTTGACTCTTCATACAGTTGCCACCCTCACCACTCTGTAACTGAACACTATGTTCACTTCTTGTGTGGTTGGCACCCTCCCCATACTGTAACTGGGCTGCTGTGTTGACTTCGCATGCTGCTACCGCTTCACCACTCTATGACTGGGCCATTGTGTTGACTCCTCAAGCGGATGCCACCCTCACTATTCTGTAAATGACCACTATGTTGACTTCTCATGCGGTTGCCACCTTCCCCATATTGTAACTGGGCCACTGTGTTGACTCCTCATGTGGTTACCACCTCGCCACTCTGTGACTTGGCACTGTGTTAACTCTTTATGTCGTTGCCACCTCAACACTCCAGTGCTCCAGCCAAATTTAAAATACATATAATATAGCTGGGATGCTTAAGAGCATGGGGTTTTCTAAGCTACAGCCCACACAGTTAAAGGGGTTGTGCATTCATTTCCATGACCTGTCAGACTAGCCAGATTTGCGTTGGTAATCCTGGTCCTGTTTCATTCGCTTCCAGGCCTCCGCTGCTTGTCTTGGGTTTCTCCATGAAAACGTTTGTCAGCAGTAGCATCAAGACGATCACTGGCCACAGTGTGAGGGGTGGATCTTCACCCAGCAGAAGTCTGCAGCGTGTGTCTGCTGGATGAAAGCTTTTTTTTCTTAAAAAGGCAGAGCATAGAAGGGTGTAGGTGCAAATGGCGACAAGACAACAAAGTCTTATTGCCATTTTGTAATTCTAAGTCGCATTGGCGACCATTTTGGTTGCCATCTGGAGCACTGGCATTTTTTTCGCGGATCCATTGTAACAATGTCTATCCTTGTCCGCTAAATGGAAAATTTCTATCTTTTTTTGCGGGGCTACGTAATGGACATAGCCTAAGTATTCACATGCAGCAGATTTGTTATAGAAATTTCTGTGACCGAAACGCACTTCCAATCATCTGAATGGGGTTGTTATTGCAGCAGGTGCATAGTTTATTGCTGACAGTTAAATGGGACAGTCACAGAAATATCTCCAATAAATCCACGTGTGAACACATCCTTAGACACCAGAATTACTGTAAAGGATTTATTAGGAACTAAGGGGGTTTATCAAACTGGTGTAAAGTAGAACTGCCTGAGTTGCCCATAGCCGCCAATCAGATTCCACCTTTCATTTTCCAATGGAGCTGTCAAAAATGAAAGGCGGAATCTGCTTGGCTGCTATGAGCAACTCAGTCAGTTCTACTTTACACCAGTTTGATAAAAGACTAGTGATGAGCGGCAGAGGCAATATCGAATTCGCAATATTTCGTGAATATTCGTTAGAATATTCGTCATATATTCGCATTCTAGATTAATCTATTGATTGCAAAAAATTGACACTGTAATATTCACGTAATATTCACGTAATGCGAATATTCTAAAACACGAATATATAGCACTATAGAATATAGTGCTATGTATTTGTTTTTTAGAATATTTGTCATTTTTTCCAATTTAATCAGAACAATCATTGGCGCAAAAGCAAATTAAGCAGGGAGGAATCAGGACTTCAGATAAAAAAAATGACGAATATTCTAAAAAACAAATATATAGCACTATATTCTATAGTGCCATATATTCGTGTTTTAGAATATTTGTATTACGCGAATATTACATTGCCGATTTTCTGCATAAGAGAAAATAAATTAAATAATGAAGAATATTTGAATTCACTATAGACTACAATATTGCAGCCTTCTCACATTGGCCCACAGGCAAGAAGCAGAGGCAGATATACTAGGTAGTGGGTTGGGATGAAAAAATATTCAAAATATTTGCAAATTCTCGAAGTGCCGATATTCGCGATAAAAATCCGTAATTTGAATATTCGCGCTCAACACAATAAGTGACCCGCTAAGGTTTTTCTACAATCATAAAATCTTCATAAGGGCTCATACAAACGGCCGTTGTGTGGCCGTTCCGTGCATTGGGGACTGCAATTTGCAGTCCCCAGTACACGGGCTACAGCCGTGCAGTGGCCGGGACAGATCCTGACCCCTTCAACTTGAATGGGTACGTGATCCGTCCGTTCCGCAAAAAAGTAGTGCATGCTTCCGCACTGCATCTTCCGGGCAATGGCCGTCTGCATGAGCCCTAAAGGCTGTATGCAGGTGTATTATGCGGAAGTACACCAAAAACTGCAGGTGTCCCGCCTAAACAGTCACCCCCAATTATTCTACCAGGCATGAACATTTTGAGGCGTCATATCCTCTGTGCGGCAGTTGCCCATAGCAACCAGTCAGCCTGCAGATAATAGAACATGAACTCGTCCAATTGGTTGCCAAGGGTAACTGCTAACAGTCATCTCCTACGTGCCGCAGTGAGCGTTTCACACGCAGCCATCTGGAGCTTTTGCTGTCTCTCCTCGTGTCCCGGACTTCAGCGGTCACTGGGAAGAGAGCGGAGGAGGGAGAAGAGAGCAGACACCGCAGACCCGGCACACACCGGGCCATCCTCCGTTATCGCCCCCTGGCCATTCACTTTACTGCCAGGCAGCATAACCCCCCTGACCACAGCGCCCCCTGCAGGCAGGCACTTACGGATATCCCTCAGTATTTCCTGCAGCTGGTGCTGTGATGCCAGGAGTACCAGCGATTCCGGAAGAATACGTGTCCGGTTGTGGGGAGGCTGCGGCCGGGCTGGGCCCGGTTTCTCTCCCTTGCAGTGGTTGTCATGTTTCGGGGTTCCATGTTCACCAGTTCGCACAGAGCTCCCACAGAAAGTTCTCCAGCAGACGCTGGCTCTCTGACCGATTCCACAGTTACCCGACCACCAGGACTTGCTGAGGACCCCCGAAGCGCTCCAGCACCTCCCTGAAGCGGCTCTCCTTGCAGTCTCTCTCCATGCCGGTCTTCATCATCCTAGCAACATCGTGACCTTACAGCCCCATACACACAATCCACTGCCCGCAGAGCAGAGCTTAAATAGGCAGAGCAGTGGAGGGTCTAGGCGTAAATGGCGACAAGACAACAAAGTCTTGTCGCCATTTTGCAATTCTAAGTCGCATTGGCGACCATTTTGGTCGCCATCTAGAGCTATGCACTCTGTGACTGGGCCACTGTGTTGACTTCTCATGCAGTTGCCACCTTCCTCATACTGTAACTGGGCCACGGTGTTGACTCCTCATGCACTTGTCACCTCGCTACTCTGTGACTGGGCCATTGTGTTGACTCCTTATGCGTTTGCCACCCTCGCCACTTTGCGACTCACTACTATGTTGACTTCTCATGTGGTTGCCACCTCACCACTCTGTGACGACGCCACTAGTGTCCCTGTTTGGCCTTGTTGACATCACCATTTATTTTATCCTTCTTCTGATCTGTCAGAAGGATGAAAAAATGAACACAACGAATACTGTCTTTGGAGCAACCGTAAGGACTGTATCACACGATCCCTATTTTGCATTAGGATATGCTCATGTTTTGGAAGTGTTTACAAAACACAGAACACATGCAAACATTCCAATCACGTGTCATCTTTGTTTTGGATCCACTCCTGTTCCTCCTTAGGCCTCATGCACACGACCGTTGTTTGATTCCGTGTCCGTTGTGCCATTTTTCGTGATTTTCTGCGGACCCATTGGTTTTAATGGGTCCGTGGAAAACTCGTCAAATGCACAGTTTGTCCTCCGCGTCCGTGGTCCGTGATTCCAGTCCGTCAAAAAAATATAACCTGTCCTATTCTTGTCCGTGAAAAACGGTTCACGGACCCATTCAAGTCAATGGGACCGTAAAAAAATGCGGATGGCCATCCGTGTGTCATCTGCGTTCCGCGTCCGTTTTTTTTGCGGATCCCTTGGCAGGCACTTGGCAAAAATTGTCAGCCTGTCTTTTGGTAAAATCTTTTGGGTCATGTCCGCTAAAAAAAAACGGAAGACACACGGAAACACAACGGAAGCAAAAACTGACACGGATCACGGAACCCCGTTTTGCGGACTGCAAAAAAATACTGTCGTGTGCATGAGGCCTTAGAAATACTGATGGATTCTGCAATGCACAGTGTTCTATACCAATATACAGGCTCTCTGCAGCCGGGAAATAGCTGATTTTTAACGCGATCCATCACAAATAAATTCAGATCAATTCAAATCTTTTTGGAAAATTTGGCGAACTATCCAAATCGAATTTTTGAAAAATCAACTACCTTTTGTGCCCCCCCCACTTCCACTTAGATTGTATGCTCTTGCAAGCAGGGCCCTCACTCCTAGGGTTTCAGTTGTATATTAGCCAGTTACTTTCCTCCTATCTTCTGCATAGCTCCTCAGGAGCTCATTGCACATGTGTCAGTGCAGTGTGTATTTAATTATGCTATTTGTTATCACTTTTAAACATGCATTTACCTATAGCTATATATGTCAGTGTCACTCTGACACTATTCGCTATTGCCGTCCTTGAGTTTAAGAGCAAAATCAAACAAATTTCAAGAATTTCACTCATAGTGATAGTAAAGGCATAGACCCAGGGATGTGGAAATCGTATCGCCCGACGCCCAGGACATGCAGTTTTGGGCGTCGGGCATGTAGTTTGTTCAGAAGCTTAGCCCTGCTTCGGACAAGTATCAGGGCTGAGATAGGGTTGGGCAATATGGCCCCTGCATTACTACTAGCGTGCGGAGGGCTGGACATGGCCGCAAGTGCACTGGAGGGAGGGGGCAAGCAATTTAAACCTGTCATAAACTGCCGCACAAGTCTGGTGCTTCACCGCCGCATCTCATCTTGCTCTGCTCCACGTCCGTTGCCTCTCGTCTTGCTCTGCTTCGCTCGGCTCCACCTCCCCCTCGCTGTGCTCTGCCTCGCTTAGCTCCGCCTTCATCTCGTTCAGCTCAGCTTAGCTCCGCCTCCCCTTGCTCTACTCTGTCTCGCATGGCTCAGTCTCACTCTTAGCCCCACCCCCTCGCTCTGCTCAGCTCCGCCTCCATTCTGCTAGGCTCCGCCTCCCCCTCGTCAGTGCAGTAGTTTGAGTAACATGCCTACAAATATCCTTTTCTGTAACCCATGGGGCAGCTAACATATCAGGCAGTAAGTGATCTTGCTGCCGTCTACTGGAACATTACCAAGACTTTGTACAAACATTAAAGTAGTCTTTCACCACAAATGTCCATTCTATAACATTAACACCATTTTGTCCATAACAGTCCCCATATTAAATGCTTCTTACCATAATGTTGTCCATTGCAGAGTTGGGCTAAAAAACACTTTTATTCGATATGCAAATGAGGGTCTGAAGGTACCCAGGGGCAGCGTTCCAGGCCCCTCGCTGATTTTCAACCACTCCCCTTTCACCCCTTTGACCCTTTATTTGGCTGATTTCCTCTGTCCTCCATTCTGAAATCCCACGCCTGCGCTGATGACAGCCCTCTAATGCGGCGCTGGCTGGAACGTGACATACGGGCCGGCGCATGCACACTCGAAACTCTGATGCCTCTGCCCATAATGGGTCATACAGTGCGCAGGCGTGGACATCCTGTTCACCGGTGCAGGCAGGGGATTTCAGAACGGAGGAAGGAGGTGATCAGCCAAAAAAAGGGCGAGCCAAAGGGGTGAAAGGGGAGTGGTTGGATATGAAAATCTGGGCACCTTTAGACCCTCATTTGCATATCGAATAAAAGTGATTTTTAGCCCAACTCTGCAACAGACAACATTTTGGTAAGAAGCAGTTAATTCGGGGACTGTTATGTACAAAATGGTGTTAATGTTATAGAATGGACATTTGTGGTGAAAGACTCCCTTTAATATGTCACCAACACACGTGTCTTCACCCCAGTGTCACAGGTTGTCCGTCTGTGATGTGATATGGATATAAATAGAGGTCACTGTGTACATACATGACAAGTATATATGTATATATCGTGTGTACTGGGCTCCAGTAGACTGATGGTTTACATTGAAGGGGTTTTCAGAGGCGTTGCCCAATGAAGACTTCCTGCACTAATTACCCTAGTAGGATGTAACCCCTGTTACATGGATCGTAAGAGACGTCCCTACACTACCACACGCAGCCCCTTGTGGCTGCCCCCACACAGTATAAGGTCTCCTTTTGGCCCCCATACAGTATAACGTCTTCTTGTGGCCCCCATACAGTATAATTTCTCCTTATGGCTGCCCCATACAGTATAACATATCCTTGTGGCCCCCACACAGTATAAGGTCTCCTTGTGGCCCCCATACAGTATAACATTTCCATGTGGTCGCCCCCATACAGTATAATGGCTCCTTGTAGACCCCCCATACATTTTGGGCCTGTCTTCTAAGTTGCTATCAAAAAAGACCTTATTTAAATATGGTTTTGATTTAAAATTATTTTTTGTATCAGGACAAGTAGATTGTCAGGAGGGACAAGTAGATAGAGCCCCCACTTTAGTCCTTCGAAAAGTAGCTTTTTTAAAAAATTTTCACACCCCTGATAGACCCATTGAACCCTGTTAATCTGCTATTCTACGTGCAAAGAAAGGAGCAGAAATGGCGCTCCTAGGGCACTAGCTTTTTGGATGATTTATTAAACACCTTTTCCCATCTAGGGCCTTACGTCCTCTAGTAAAACCCACCAGGTCTCATTTAATAATTGACGAATGGATAGCTAAGAGTCTATTAGCGATTACTTTGTTGTATAGTGTGAGGTCAGAATTTATTAGGGAGTAGAGTTGAGCGAACCCGAACTGTATAGTTCGGGTTCGTACCGAATTTTGGGGTGTTTGGGACACGGACCCGAACATTTTCAAAAAAGTTCAGGTTAGGGTCTGATGTTCGACGATTGCGTCCCGCTTTCTGAAGGGCTGCACAGCAGCCAATCAGTTAGCGTTTTACTTCTTGCCCTAAGAAGCCATCACAGCCATGCCTAGTAATGGCCAAGTGCAGCATGTGACCCAGCCTCTATTTAAGTTGGAGTCACGTAGCGCCGCCCGTCACTCTGCTCTGATTAGTGTAGGGCAGTGCTTCTCAATTATTATCTGTCATGCCCCCCCTAGGAAGAAGAAAACATTTCGCGCCCCCCCCCCCGCGCGACTGTAAATAGTATCATTTGTCTATGAAATTGTTATAAGTACACCAATCTCCCCACAGGTGAGGGCCATTAACCCCCCCCCCCCATATCATGTGCAGGCTCCATTAACCCCCCTCCCCAATCATGTGCAGGGTCCAGGCTTCCCCCCTCCCCCCAAATCATGTGCAGGCTCTCCCCCCCCCCCCAAAATCATGTGCAGGCTTCATTAACCCCCAATCATGTGCAGGCTCCATTAACCCCCTCCCCAAATCATGTGCAGGCTTCATTAACCCCCTCCCCCAATCATGTGCAGGCTCCATTAACCCCCTCCCCAATCATGTGCAGGCTCCATTTACCCCCTCCCCAAATCATGTGCAGGCTTCATTAACCCCCTCCCCAATCATCTGCAGGCTCCATTAACCCCCTCCCCCAATCAGTGGAAGCGTTCATCTCCTGTGACCTGGAGCCCCCCTTTACAGAGCCTCGCGGCCCCCCTGGAGGGCGCGCCCCACTATTTGAGAAACACTGGTGTAGGGACAGGATGCAGCTGCTGTGAGGGCGAGATAAGGCAGGGAAGACTCAGCAAAACCACTTAATGAAGTGATTGATCTACAGCTGTGAATCATTCAACTTCTGTTAGTTCATTGCTCACTGGTTTTTTTCGGCTGCCCAGAGCGTTTTTCTGTCCCTTTTTTCTCCGGTGATCGGCGGCCATTTTGTGATCTTTTGGTGCACCAGCCCATGTTTTGAGCTGCCACCAAGTTCAACATACATTTTTGGGTTCAATAGTAGGCTTTTTTTTGCAATATCCTACATCAGGGGTTATGCTTATTGTCACACCTTGAAATACAGTATAGAAAGTGCTATATTTTATTGAGGAGTGGAATTGAATTGCCAAAATACCAATCCCCTAAATCTGGTGTTCCAGCTGTGGCTGGCTAAGTTTAATACTGTACGTCAAAGGATAGATTTTTTTGTGGGGTGAAATTCAATTGCCAAAATACCAATCCCCTAAATCTGGTGTTCCAGCTGTGGCTGGCCAAGTGTAATACTGTCCGTCAAAGGATATATTTTTTTGTGGGGTTAAATTCAATTACCAAAATAACAATCCCCTAAATCTGGTGTTCCAGCTGTGGCTGAAATAGAAATCCTAAACATCTGTGCTTTCCGCTGTTCCTCGCCTAGTGTAATTCTGTCCGCAATAGGGTATATTACATTCAGCGTGTCAGCATCTAAATACAAGACCTGAAAAATAAATCCTCTATATTTGCACACACTACTGTGCATCTCCAAGTGTATTTCTGTCCGTAAAAGGGTATATTACACTCAAGGTCTAAATACAAGTGCTGAAAGCGTAATCCTCCTTATTTGCACAAGCTATTGTGCATCTCCAAGTGTAACTGTGTCCGTAAAAGGATACCTTTCATCCAGGGCCTAAATACTAGGCCTAAAATTAATATTCCCCTAAATCTGTGGTTTCTGCTGTGCCTGTATTAGTGTAATACGGTACATAAATAGATAGCTAGATAGTGTTAGGTGCCTGTAAATAAAGGCCTTAATTTGCACTCTATACATTGGGCCAAATAAGTTTTTCCTTATTGTGGTGAACGGTAACAATGAGGAAAACATCTGATAAGGGATGCGGACATGGTCGTGGTGGTGTTAGTGGACCCTCTGGTGCTGGGAGAGGACGTGGCTGTTCTGCCACAGCTACACGTCCTAGTGAACCAACTACCTCAGGTCCCATTAGCCGCCAGAAACTACAACGATATTTGGTCGGGCCTAATGCCGTTCTAAGGATGGCAAGGCCTGAGCAAGTACCGGCGCTAGTCGATTGGGTAGCTGACAATGGATCCAGCAGGTTCACATTATCTCCCACCCAGTCTTCTGCAGAAAGCGCACAGGTGGTGCCTGAAAACCAAGCCCATAAGTCTGTCACATCACCCCCATGCATATCAGGGAACCTGTCTGAGCCTCAAGTTATGCAGCAGTCTCTTGTGCTGTTTGAAGAATCTGCTGGCAGGGTTTCCCAAGGGCATCCACCTAGCCCTTCCCCAGCAGTGGAAGACATAGAATGCACTGATGCACAACCACTTATGTTTCCTGATGAGGACATGGGAATACCACCTCAGCAGAGTCAGCACATCTCTGATGATAATGAAACACAGGTGCCAAATGCTGCGTCTTTCTGCAGTGTGCAGACCAAACAGGAGTTCAGGGAGGAAGACTGTGTGGAAGACGATGCGGGGGACGATGAGGTCCTAGACCTCACAAGGAATGATGGTCGTGCCACTGACTTTCAGAGTTCAGAGGAAGAGGCAGTGGTGAGACCGAGCCAACAGCGTAGCAAAAGAGGGAGCAGGGTGCAAAAGCAGAACAGCCGTCGCCAACAGAGTTCGCCTGCTACTGGCCAACACCACCAGGGACCGAGCACACCTAAGGCAGCTTCAAGGAGTTCCCTGGCATGGCACTTCTTCACACAATAAGCTGACGACAAGACCCGAGTGGTTTGCACGCTGTGCCACCAGAGCCTGAAGCAAGGCATTAACGTTCTGAACCTTAGCACAACCTGCATGACCAGGCATCTACATGCGAGACACGGGCTGCGGTGGAGTAAGCACCTTCAAGACCAAGAAAGGACTCAGGCCCCTCCTGCTCACTCTTCTGCTGCTGCCTCAGCCTCCGCCTCTGGAGGAACGTTGGCACCTGACACCCAGCAAAAAGAGGATGTGCCACCAACACCACCACCTACGTCACCAAGCTTCTCCACCATGTCACACAGCAGCATTCAGCTCTCCATCTCACAAACCTTGGAGAGGAAGTGTAAATTCCCACCTAGCCACCCTCTATCCCTGGCCCTGAATGCCAGCATTTCTAAACTACATTGAAACGCTGTCATTCAGGCTGGTGGACACAGACAGCTTCAAATAGCTGATGGTGGTGGCTTTCCCACAGTACGTCGTTCCCAGCCGCCACTACTTCTCCAAGAGAGCCGTGCCTTCCCTGCACAACCAAGTATCGGATAAAATCAAGTGTGCACTGCGCAACGCCATCTGTGGCAAAGCCCACCTAACCACAGATACGTGGACCAGTAAGCACGGCCAGGGACGCTATAGCTCCCTAACTGCACACTGGGTAAATGTAGTGGCAGCTGGGCCCCAGGCGGAGAGCTGTTTGGCGCACGTCCTTTCGCCGCCAAGGATCGCAGGGCATCATTCTTTTCCTCCTGTTGCCTCATCTTCCTCCTCCTCGGCTTTCTCCTCCTCTTCTTTCACCTGCTCATACGGTCAGCCACAAACCTTCACCACCAACTTCAGCACAGCCCGGGGTAAACGTCAGCAGGCCGTTCTGAAACTCATGTGTTTGGGGGACAGGCCCCACACCACTCAGCAGTTGTGGCGGGGTATAGAACAACAGAACGACGAGTGGTTTCTGCCGTTGACCCTCAAGCCTGGCATGGTGGTGGGCAATAATGGGGGAAATCTCGTTGCAGCTCTGGGACTAGCCGGTTTGACACACATCCCTTGCCTGGCGCATGTGCTGAATATGGTGGTGCAGAAGTTCATTCACAACTACCCCGACATGTCAGAGCTGCTGCATAAAGTGCGGGCCGTCTGTGCGCACTTCCGGCGTTCTCATCCTGCCGCTGCTCGTCTGTCTGCGGTACAGCGTAACTTCGGCATTTCCGCTCACCGCCTCATATGCGACGTGCCCACCTGGTGGAACACCACCTTGCACATGCTTTAGAGACTGTGCGAGCACCAGCAGGCCATAGTGGAATTTCAGCTGCAGTCGCACTGCGGAATAGCACAACTTCACCACCAATGATTGGTCCTCCATGCGAGACCTGTGTGCCCTGTTTCGAGTACTCCACCAACATGGCCAGTGGCATGACGCCATTATCAGCATTACAATACCACTTCTGTGTCACCTTGAGTGAACACTTAGGGCGATAATGGAAGAGGATGTGGCCCAGGAGGAGGAGGAAGAGGGATCATTTCTAACACTTTCCTGCCAGTCTTTTAGAAGTGGCTCAGAGGGAGGTCTTTTGCAACAGCAGAGGCCAGATACAAATTTGGCCAGCCAGGGCCCACTACTGGAGGACGAGGACGAGGAGGAGGTGGAGGAGGATGAAGCATGTTCACAGCAGGGTGGCACCCAACGCAGCTGGGGCCCATCACTGGTGCGTGGCTGGGGGGAAACAGAGGACGATGACGATACGCCTCCCACAGAGGACCGCTTGTCCTTACCTCTGGGCAGCCTGGCACACGAGCGACTACATGCAGCAGTGCCTGAGCAATGACAGCAAAGTTGCCCACATTTTAACGTGTGCTGACTACTGGGTGGCCACCCTGCTGCAAAGACAACGTGCCCACCTTAATTCCCGCACTGGAGCGTGATAGGAAAATGCGCGAGTACAAGCACACGCTGGTAGACGCGCTCCTGAGAGCATTCCCAACTGACACGGGGGGACAAGTGGAAGCATAAGGCGAAGGCAGAGGAGGAGCAAGAGGTCGCCAACGCAGCTGTGTCACGGCCAGCTCCTCTGAAGACAGGGTTAGCATGGCCGAGATGTGGAAAAGTTTTGTCTCCATGCCACAGCTAACTGCACCACTAGCTGATAGGGAACATGTTAGCAGGAGGCAGCATTTCAACAACATGGTGGAACAGTACTTGTGCACACGCCTCCACGTACTGACTGATGGTTCAGCCCCATTTAACTTCTGGGTCTCCAAATTGTCCACATGGCCAGAGCTTGCCTTTTATGCCTTGGAGGTGCTGGCCTGCCCTGCGGCCAGTGTATTATCTAAACGTGTATTTAGCACGGCAGGGGGCATCATTACAGACAAACGCAACCGCCTGTCCACAGCCAACGTGGACAAGCTGACGTTTATAAATATTAACCAGGCATGGAACCCACAGGACCTGTCCATCCCTTGTGCAGAATAGACATTTATAACTACCTCGCCCTCAACCATACATTCTTGTAATCCAGGGCACTTCTTTTTTGAATCCTCTATTTTTTAATTGTACCATTATTTTTGGGAGCAACACCAAGTTGAATGAACCTCTCCTCTGTCTGGGTGCCAGGGGCCCACATTTCAGCTAATTGCCTGCTGCTTTGGTACGTGAAATTAACTTGTTTTTGCTGTCAAATGACCTGTCTGGGTGTCAGGGGCCTAAATAAATGAAAGTGGTCTGTTTCATTGGTGGGTAACATGATGCCTGTTTTGCTGCTATGGGATCTCTCTCCTCTGTCTGGGTCCTGGAGCCTAAATAACTGAAAGGGGCCTGTTCCATTGGTGGGTAACATAATGCCTGTTTTGCTGCTATGGGACCTCTCTCCTCTGTCTGGGTGCTGGGGCTTAAATTACTGAAAGTAGCCTGTTCCAATGGTGGGTAACATGATGCCTCTTTTGCTGCTATGGGACATTTCTCCTCTGTCTGAGTGCCAGGAGCCTACATTTCAGATAATCGCCTGTTGCTTTGTTAAGTGACATTATCCTCTTTTTGATGTTGAATGACCTCTACTCTGTCTTGTGTGTCAGTGGCCTATATTTCGTTTAATTGCTTGCTGTCTTGGTGGGAGACATTTAACTTATTTTACTGTCAAATGACTGCCCCATTGTGTGGGTGTCAGGGGCCTATATGTCGTTTAATCATTTGTTGTCTTGGTGGGAGAGATTAAACTCTTTTTACTGTCAAATTACTTCCCCATTGTGTGGGTGTCAGGGGCCTATGTCGTTTAATCATTTGTTGCTTTGTTAGGTGACATTTTCCTCTTTATACTGTAAAATTACCTCTACATTGTCTGGTTCTCAGGGGCCTAAATTTCATTTAATTGCTTGCTGCATTAGTGGGAGACATTAAACTCTTTTTACTGTCAAATGACCTCTCCTCTGTCTGGGTGTCAGGGGCCTACATAAATGATAATGGCCTGTTCCATTGCAGGTTGTTTTAAGGCCTGTGTTGCTGTTACGGGACCGCTCTCCTCTTTGCGGGTGCCATGGTCCTCCTGAATTAGTAAATGAGGCCTGTGGCACTGCTGGGTGAAATCAATACTGTCTTGGCGTGATTTTAACTCTGCTCTTTGTGGGTCCCGTGGGTCTAAATGTTTGAATAAGGTATGTGGCCCTGCAGGCAGACATGATTCCTTCTTGGCTGTGATGAAAACTTCTACTCCCATGTATTGTTGCCATTGGCCTGAGTCTGGGTGATGCCTGTGACACTGCTGGCAAACATGATTCCTTCTTGGCTGTGATGTGAACTTTAACTCCCATGTATGGTTGCCATGGCCCTGAGTCTGTGAATGATGCCTGTGGCACTGCAGGCAGACATTAATCCTTTTTGGCTGTGATGAGAACTTCAACTCCCATAGCATTCCCACCTGACGCCACCCCAACCTCCTATTCCACCCCCTCCTCTAAGTTGCCAATTGGTATTGGTTAATTTTTATTTATTTTATTTTAAGTCATTTTCCTATCCACATTTGTTTGCAGGGGATTTACCTACATTTTGCAGCCCTCTAGCCCTTTCCTGGGCTATTTTACAGCCTTTTTAGTGCCCAAAAAGGGATAGTGTACAGTTGCAATTAAGCATCTATTCTAGTGTCAAGGAAAGTGTAGGGAAAAGCTAGAAAGAAGAATAATTGTCTAGAATAGAGAAAAGCAGCGAAAACTTTCAGCCAGTGAGTGAGGAGCTGAGGCTGGGTGTGCCAGGTAGCGCCTTCTAGCTACTAGTTACTGCCTTGTAATACAGCTGCAGCTGCTGCACAACCTCAAAAGCAGCCACCTGCAAAAAGTTTCTTTTTTTAACAGCTCATTTCCAGTACAAATAGCGTTATGCTGCCATGCTGACTGCTGAGCAACTAGTGTATATTTTTTATTTAGTGCATCATATTCACCCATGCTAAACATGTTGCATTGTAGCAGAAGCATTTTACAGTGATTGTAACAGTTTTAGTTATCTTTTTAGCTGCTGCAGAGCAATTTTTTTTCCACAGCATCATATCTGTATTGTTTTTAAATGTGTTGCAGTGTAGCAACAACGCAATTTTTCTAAATTGAACGTAAATGGCACCATACATCACCTTCCCTGCACAGTTCAAGTATTGGTGTGAGGGGAATAAGCTCAATATAACTGTACAACGTATGTTTTACAGTCCAGAGGGTACCATTTTAAATCTCAGTAGTCCAAAAATAGTAGTCCGAAATCTGTGACAGATCATCTCCATACAGTTCAAGTGTTTATGTGGGTTGTAAAAATAGCAATACAAGTGTACAATGAGTGTTTTACAATCCAGAGGGTACAGTTTTAAATCTGAGTGATGACACTTGAAATAGTAGTTCAAAATCTGTGACAGATCATCTCCATACAGTTCAAGTGTTTCTGTGGTTTTCGAAAATAGCAATACAAATGTACAACACGTGTTTAACAATTTGGAGGGTTCAATTTTATGGTTCAATCAAATGGAGGGTACAATTTTAAATCTCTGAGTAAAAACAACTAAAATTGTAGTTCAAAATCTGTGACAGGGCATCTCCAGACAGTTCAAATGTTGGTGTGGTTTGCAAAAATATCAATATTAGGCCCCTTGCAGACGAGCGTTCATCACGGAGTGAATCCGTATCGCAGCTACCGGCCTGAACTCCCAGCGCTGGACGGGGTCACATAGCATTATATTGATTTATGATGCTATGTAACCCTTACAGTTCTGGAATGTATTGGATAACACTGGCAGCATTATGTCAGTGTTATCGAATACATTCCAGAACTGTAAGGGTTACATAGCATCATAAATAAATATAATGCTATGTGACCCCGTCCAGTGCTGGGAGTTCAGGCCGGTAGCTGCGATGCGGATTCACTCCGTGATGAACGCTCGTCTGCAAGGAGCCTAAGTGTACAACTTGTCTTTTACAATCCAGAGGGTACTGTTTTAAATCTCAGTGAAAACACCTGAAATACTAGGGCATCTACAGACAGTTCAAGTGTTTTTGTCTGGGGAGGGATAATAGTAATCTGATAGTAGGTTGACAACTTTTTTTTCTGAATCTGCTCATTTGAACGCACAGAAAACATTACGCCTAAATCTGTTAGTAGAGCCAATACTGCATTATTCCCAAAGTACTGTAAATTATTAGTAGCAGTGTCTTCAGTGTGTTTATAGAAAAGAAAGATCTACAGCACACCAAAATATTTTTTTCAATGCTGTTTTAATCAGTATTCATATTCACATAATTTTGTAAATTTTTTGTCCAGATTATATAGTAATCTTAACAGGCCATACAAGGTCCTAAGGTTTCGGTCTTCTGCTTTGTGAGTTACATGCTATGCTGCGACCATATGTCTCTATTATCTTACCCTTTGCACATCCACACTGTGAAAATGTCTAGGCTTGTTTAGAATGAGCCACTTTTTAACACTTGTGCATGCATTCTGCCCCCATTATGGCGTAATTTTTGCATGATCTCAATAAGCCTCTCTTTCTACTGACAATTAGCACTTGTGTGTGTCGTATGGGGAGGCATTCTAAACCTGTCAAGGCATAATTTTTGGATGCTTGGTCCCCCAACAATCGGCTGTTTGTTTATTTATTTGTTTTTATCCCAATACACCGTGTGTTTAACCCCTTAAGTTCCTCCGCCGTACATGTGCGGCGCTGGTGGACGTGACTTAAGGACCATCGCCGTACATGTACGGCGAGCTGCTCCGGCGCGTCCAGGAGCTGCGCCCGCCCGATCAGCGGCACGGACCCGGCAGTCACTGACAGCCGGGCCCCTGCTGCATATGCCGGGATTGGTGAAGATACCGATGCTGGGGTATTAACCCCTTGTATGCCACAGGTTGTATTGTAATGCATTGCAGAGGGGATCAGACCCCGGAAGTTGAAGTCCCAGAGTGGTAAAACAAAGTTAAAGTTTTTCATAATCAAAAAGACGTATGCCCCCCATAGTACCAATAAAACTGTCACCTCATCCCACAAAAAATTTGCCCCTACAATCAGACACAAAATAAAAAAAGTATGGCTCTTAGAGTATGGGGACACTAAAACATGATTTTTTTTGTTTCAAAAATGCTTTTATTGTGTTAAAAACTGAAAAAAATAAAAAGTAGACATATTAGGTATCGCCATGTCCGTAACAACCAGGTCTATTAAAATATCACATGACCTAACTCCTCAGATGAACACCGTAAAAAAATAATATAAAAAACCATTTTTTGTCACCTTACATGACAGAACGTGTAATACCAAGCAATCAAAAAGTCATACGCACCCCAAAATAGTACCCATTAACCCTTTTACCGACCAGCGCTGTAATAGTATGGTGCTGGTCGGGCCTTTAAAGATGGCGCCTGCTCCTGAGCAGAGCGAGTGCATAGCCGCAGGTGGCCTGCTGTTTCTTATAGCAGACACCCGCGGCTAATGTCTTCAACTGGCAGTAATGCCGATTGCGGACATTTAACTCCTCAGATGCCATGATCAATCCTGACCACGGCATCTGAGAGTGTAAAACACCGGAAGTGAGCGCTTCCGGTGATGCTCCGGCTTCCCCGTGTGGCGATTGGATGAATCGGAGCTTGTGTGCAGCAGCCCCTGTCTTTGTGAATGACAGGAGGCTGCTGCATAGTATTTCCAATGGAGTCCTTGCCTGTAATAGGGCTCCATGGGAAATTAGCAATTTTCTCATAGACTCCAATGCTATTGCATTAGGATCTATGAGAATAGCAATCTAATGATTGCTTGTTATCAGGGGGCGTAGCTATAGGGGGTGAAGAGGTAGCAGTCGCTACCGGGCCTAGGAGCCTGAGAGGGCCCAAAGACCCTTGTGCCGCATAAGAAGACACACAAAGCACTGAGGGAAGGGGGGCCCAAGCTGAACTCTTGCACCAGGGCCCATGAGCCATTAGCTATGCCCCTGCTTGTTATAGTTCCCTATGGGAACTATAAAAAAGTGGGAATAAAATAACGTTTTTTAAAAAAAATAAATAAATAAAAAAAATCACCCCCCATTTCCCAAAATAAAGATAAAATAACTAAAAAAAAAATGAAAATACACATCATGGGTGTCGCCATTTGCGAAAACGCCCACAGTATAAATATATAAAAATATATTCCCCATACGGCAAACAGCAAAACAGAAAAAAAGCATCAAAATGGCCGATTTGCCATTTTTGGTCACTTCATTTTCTACAAAAAAATTTAATAAAAAGTGATCAAAAAGTCAAACACCCCATAATGGTATCAATGAAAAGTTCAGATCACCCTGCAAAAAGTGAGCTCCCACACAGCTCCGTACACATAATTACAAAATGTGAACACACAAATAAAAAAGTTATGGCTGTGGGAAGGCAGGGAGCACAAGACGAAAATGCAAAAACAAAAAAACCTCCTGGGTAGAAAGCGTTAAACAGTCATCTGATTCCGCAAAAATTGAGGCCCTACCTAAGACAATCGGCAAAAAAAAAAAAATGGCTCTCAGAATATGGAGACACTAAAACATGATTTTTTTTTGTTTAAAAAATGCTTTAATTGTGTTAAAAGTGAAAAAAGATTAAAAAGGTATACATATTAGCTATTTACACATCTGTTACGACCTGCTTTACAAAAATATCACATGATATCACAACCCCTCAGTTGAACACCGTAAAAAAAAAAAAGTGTCACCTTACATCACAAAAAATGTAATACCAAGTGTGGGGAGTCGCTCTGGTAGATAGCGGTGCGGGTGCAGTACAGAGGCAAAACAGGGAGTCCAGAAGGTGCAATAATCAGTGTTTTATTCACACTTGCACAACATAAACAATAAACAGTCTCTTGGTGTTAAATCACACACATCCAAAATCATGAGGCAAAACAAAACAGTCCAAAAACAGGTTCCAGTCACCTGGGAGGTTTTAGGTGCAGGTTCGCACCTGGCTGTCAGTCCAGCCGCAAGGCGATCGACCTCATGCTTCCAGGCCGTCTGCACTCCTCCTTGCTTGGGCTCTTGCTTCCAGCGTGAACTCCACCCAGCACAGAATGGATCAGAACTCCCAAACTCAGATGATTCCACAGCCTAACACCAGCTCCAGGATAATCACACCCCCCCCTGCTGGTGCTGGCTGTGTTTTAAAGCCCAGCAAAGTCCGGCCTGGACCGTGGGGAGTAGGCACCCACCCAACTCTTTGCCTACTCCCAGTAAGAGCCGGCCCGGATTGGCTTTGCAGCCAAACTAACTATAAATGTCAAGCAGCACTAGCTGCTGCTGACACATAAAACCCGGCTCTCACCTCACCGAGGCCAGGAACCTCGGTGACACGTACCTCCCATCGATAACAGTACCTTGCACCTTACCACACAAGCAATCAAAAAGTCATATCCATCCTAAAATAGTACCAATCAAACCGTCATCTCATACCAACAAAAATAAAAAATGAAAACTATGACTTTCAGAATATGGAGACACTAAAAAATCATTTTGTAAAACTGAAACAAACAACCGAAAATGTAGTCATATTTGGTATTGTCACGTCCTTAACAACCTGCTCTATAAAAATAGCACATGATCTAACCTGTCAGATGAACACTGTAAAAAACAAACAATAAAAATGGTGCCAAAACAGCTATTTTTTGATACCTTACCTCACAAAAAGTGTAATATAGAGCAACCAAAAGTCATACGTACCCTAAAATAGTACCATCAAAACTGCCACCTTATCCCGTAGTTTCCAAAATGGGGTCACTTCTTTGAAGTTTCTACTCTAGCGGTGCATCAGGGGGTCTTCAAATGTCACATGGCAACTTAAAATTATCCTAGTGAAATCTGCCCTCCAAAAACCATACGACATTCCTTTCATTCTGCGCCCTGCAGTGTGCCCGTACAGCAGTTTACGACTACATATGGGGTGTTTCTGTAAACTATAGAATCAAGGTAATAAATATTGAGTTTTGTTTGGCTGTTAACCCTTGCTTTGTTACTAGAAAAATGGATTAAAATGGAAAATCTGCCAATAAAGTAAAATTCTGAAATTTTATCTCATCTACTTTTTCCTTTAATTCTTGTGAAACACCTAAAGGGTTTACAAAGTTTGTAAAATCAGTTTTGAATACCTTGAGGGGTTTAGTTTCTAAAATGGGGCCATTTATGGGTGGTTTCTATGTAAGCCCCACAAAGTGACATCAGATCAGACCTGAACTGGTCCTTAACCACCTCAGCCCCCCTAGCTTAAACACCCTTAATGACCAGGCCACTTTTTACATTTCTGCACTACACTATTGCTCCGTCATGCAACTTACCACCCAAATGAATTTTACCTCCTTTTCTTCTCACTAATAGAGCTTTCATTTGGTGGTATTTCATTGCTGCTGACATTAATACTTTTTTTGATATTTAACTTTTTTGACGACTTTCTGTTGGAAAATTTGCCAAATAAAACTACATTTCTCTATAAATTTTTCTCTAAATTTATTGTTCTACATGTCTTTGATAAAAAAAAATGCAATAAGTGTATATGTATTGGTTTGAGTAAAAGTTATAGCGTTTACAAACTATGGTGCAAAAAAGTGAATTTCCGCACTTTGACTTTCTAAGCACCTGTCCTGTTTCCTGAGGTAATACAATGCCCAGACAGTAGAAACACCCCATAAATGACCCCATTTCAGAAAGTAGACATCCTAAGGTATTCACTGAGGGGCATAGTGAGTTCATAGAAGTTTTTATTTTTTGTCACAAGTTAGCGGAAATGGATATTTTTTTTTTTATTTCATTTTCCGCTAACTTGTGACAAAAAATAAAAACTTCCATGAACTCACTATGCCCATCAGCGAATACCTTAGGGTGTCTACTTTCCGGAATGGGGTCACTTGTGTGGTATTTTTACTGCCCTGGCATTTTAGGGGCCCCCAAAGCGTGAGAAGAAGTCTGGAATCCAAATGCGTAAAAATACCATGTGAAATCCTAAAGGTACTCGTTGGATTTAGGGCCCCCTTGCGCATCTTGGCTGCAAAAAAGTGCCACACGTGGTATCGCCGTACTCAGGAGAAGTAGGGCAATGTGTTTTGGGGTGTATTTTTACATATACCCATGCTGGGTGACATAAATATCTCTGTAAATTGACAACTTTGTATAAAAAATGGAAAAAGTTGTCATTTAGGCCTTATGCACACGACAGTTTTTTTTTGCGGGGTTCCGTGATCCGTGTCCGTTTTTGCTTCCGTTGTGTTTCCGTGTGTCTTCCTTTTTCTTTTGCGGACGCAAAAAAAAAAGGAAAGGTGGGAAAAACTTAAATACCCACTCCCACCAGCATACAGGTATATATAATGGGCACCTGTGACTTTGATTGGTGGCCATTTTCTGGACTCTTTACAGGGTACAGAGGTCTTTGCTTTGCTGACTTTGTCTTTTTGTGGCTTCTCCCTTGTGGCATTTTGCTTTTAACATAGCGGATGACTCTGAGGAAGAAGTTGTTCTTGCCTGGCTGGTTTCTAGACGATGGGGACTGCGTACCATGTTTCTGGACGAGGAACCGAGTAAAAGGAGGAGATTTTGGGTCCATCCCATTGTTTCCCAAAGCTACCAGAAAGGAAACTTTCATACCTTGTACAAAGACCTTCGTCTGCATCCTGAGAATTTTGTTGCTTTTTGTCGGATGTCAGTCTCCACATTTGATTGTTTGCTTGCGTCTCTACGTACTGTCCTTACCTTTATGGACACCAATATGAGGCGCTGCATATCTCCTGAGGAACGGCTCATCGTCACGTTGAGGTAAAGCAATATTGTAATTTGACATGGGAAAGTAATGTTGCCCGATTCTGCCATTCTTTGTTTGGATGTGGCTGTTATTTGACATGTTCGCTTTTTGATGCAAATTCCGGTGTATGCTTTTATCCACGAAAGTTTTGGGGCAAAGTTAATTTGTGTATAATTTGAAACACTGGTAACATAACAAGGTTATATGTTTGGTATATTTTTGGCTGTAAGTGGTTGTTAAATGCGTGTTATCCAACTGCTTCATCATGCTGAGTGTTTGTGTTTTTTTATTTAAATGGCCAAAATCATTAGCTGCAAGTGTTTAAACCATTCTATCTATGTTTGTAAGCTTTGTCAAATCTCCTTTTTTTAAGTTTTGTGGTTACTCGTGTGCTAACTTACATTCTGACTCCATTCTTTATTTTTTTCCTTTTTTGATACACAGATTCCTTGCTACTGGGAACTCATTTGCCTCGCTGCATTTCAAGTTTCTTTTGGGGACCTCAACCATTTCTCGGATAGTGGGTCACACTTGTCATGTCATCTGGTCGAGACTCCGAGAGACGGTGATGCCACAGCCCAAGGCGGACGATTGGCTTCGGATTGCTGAGGGCTTCAATGTTTCGGCGCAGTTTCCCAACTGCCTGGGAGCGCTGGATGGCAAGCACATTCGTGTGAAGAAGCCTCCTCACTCAGGGTCCCGATTCTTCAATTATAAACAATATTTTTCTGTAGTGCTTATGGCTGTTGCCGACAGTAACTACAGGTTTATAATGGTTGATATTGGGGCCTATGGAAGCACTGCGGATGCTCGCATCTTTAGTGCTTCTAGAATGGGTGACCGGCTTCGTGCCAACCAGCTTTCCCTACCCGAGTCCAGAAGACTGCCCGGATATGCAGGTCCACCGGCTCCATTTGTCTTCGTGGCGGATCAAGGGTTTGCATTGACTTACCATGTTATGCGACCCTTTCCAAAGCGGGGTTTGGATGTCAGGAGGCGTATTTTCAACTACCGGTTGACACGTGCCCGTCGGTATGTTGAGTGTGCCTTCGGAATACTCTCTAGCAAGTGGAGGGTGTTTATGTCATCCATACAGATGGATCCGGAGAATGCTACCCTGGTGATTCAAGCTTGTGTTGTTCTACACAATTACATCAGGATACACGAGGCTTCCTCTGCTGTTGACATGGATGATTTTCCATTGTCAGCAGCTTTGGGTTTGGATAGGAGCCAGCAGAGACGCCCTGGAACTGCAGGAATTGCGGTTCGAGAGCTCTATGCAGACTACTTTTTAGCCCAGAGGGGTCCTTGCCTTGGCAGAGGGACGCTATTCGTGGCAGCTTTTAATATCTTCTGTACTTATTAGTTTTTTTTATTTTAAAGATAGCTTAATCAATTTATTATTGCCATAGTTGAGTGTAGGGACTCGCAAGATAAAGAGGACCCTTGACGTGGGCTTGTGGGCTGAGGTTTTTGGAACTTTTTCAAACTTCTACATCCAAAAATTCCTTCTCAACGTTTTTTTTGGAAGTAATTGTTTGGACTTAAATCAATGTCAATATGCTATGTGCTCCCAAAAACCTTCTAATACCTCTTTTGCGTTCTTTTTTTCACATATGTCTCATTGTGTAAAATGTTCAAACAATTAAAAAAGGGTTTGTTAAAGTATGTGTCACTTATGTGTAATGTGCACAATGTGTGGGACTTGTCCTAAAGTACGTACGCTTTAAATGTATATGGTTGTTAACCAATTACTCATTCTACTGTAGATCTGCTTTCCAAAGTTATTTGGTAATTTGCAATAAAACAATATCATGTTACTGAATTTATGAGAAATTTAGTTTGGTTTAAACCCAAAAAATTTAATAAAGGCCCTGCCCCAACAAAACATGAAACAGGCACACAATAGTGCAAATAAGTATGTACACCAAAAAAAAAAAAGTTCTCACTATATACCGCCAAAGGATCTTCCCAAAAATGTTAAAGGCCAAATAATTCCCTGCTATAGGGACCAGGGGTAAATGTTATCGGATGTCTCACTTGGCCAACTTGAGGTTGGATCGGAGGCACATGTGGCACATGATGAGATTGTGCTGGCCCACATTAAAGGCTGGCATGGGGCAAGCAGGCTCCTGTGATGATGGGGGTTAGAATCTAGGCATCTGCTGGGGTGGTGGCAAGACAATTTCACACCTTAGTTGGTGAACGCAGGATAAGATGTCCCCTTGATATGGGGATGAGAACATCTCCATCACCATGACGACTGCCGCTATACAAGGGTTTTGCCGTTGTGTGGGCACCTGTGGGCAAAAATGGGGCCAAGCCACGTAATAAGCCCTCTTCTTGCCCCTCACTCCTCCTCTGTGCAAGAAACTCGATTACTCGGGAATCAATCATTTCGCGAGTCTGATGCACAGAGGAGGGGTCAGGGACATTGCGGCGCCGTCTGGGCTGGGCCGGAGCCAAGATTTCCGGACTTGGCCGACGAGTTGGTGCGGGTTCTTGTTGGGGTTGTGGTGGGTCCTCAGGCGGTATGGGGCCTGGGCTGGATGGGGGCGAAAATGGTGCTGGAGTGCCACTTCCACCTTCTTCATCCGACTCCTCCTCTGGTTCATTCAGACTGTCCACTGTTCTATGTAGCATAAAATTATAAAAATAAAATTTAGTTTACAAAAAATTAGTCTGCCTACTTGATTCTAAATTTGCTTACAATTCTTTAACAAAAGGTGTGTTTGGAGTATGTGACCAAAAATAAACAGCACAGATTTCCGATATGTAAGACTCTCCAGCAAAAAGTGCAAAGGAATCCCAAAAGCCATTTTGAAAAATGAAAGAATCCGAGATTCGGCAAAACGTTAAATGGCATTGTACTAAGCTACAAGCGGAATTTTGGGAGCTGTCCACAAATCAGGAAGATCACAACTAGCAAGAAGCTAAGCTAATGCGAATTTAGCTCACATATATTTGTGTGATGCGTGTTTCCACAGACAGCAAAGCCTTCTATGCTCAACACCTATTTCGACCATCCTGTCCTTAGGCCAAAATTAACTGTAATTGTAACTAAAATAGGTAAATAACATAGCTAAATCACTATTGACCAACACTTTGTCAAAACAGACTGTCTGCTGTATGAGGACAAAAGACCTGCAAGACGCATGTAAATATGATCTTCCCGTGTCACTATATTTATGAGTCTTCTAAATTGAAAGAGGGAAATTTGTGACATAAAAAGGCCCACACTGGTAAAAAAAAAAAAAAAAAAAAAACACACTAGAAGGTTTGGATCTTTTTCAGACAGCATATCGGCAATGTGTAAGAACACATAAATATAAAGCATGATAAAGTACACAGAGTATATGTCTGCAAAAGTAGAAATTGACACTGGCCCTTTAAGGCTTTCCAAATACTGGATTAAACCAAAATGTCAAATCTTTCTTTTCGCATATACAAACCAGATATATAATGCTAAAAACTTACGGCCTTAATTCCATCACCGGACATAAAAACTGCAATTGCGCAGTATAAAGATAGGGCCTTTTTTCGATGAGCCTCCGCCGCTGCGACCTTTTTCGGTGAGCTCACGACAAAACTGGTCTCTACAACTGTTCCATGTTGTTTTTATCCGCTTGACTGGTATGGTAATAATTGGATGTTTGGAAAAGAGAAAAAAAAAAAAAAAGGTTACGACAAGCTAAAGTAAGGTACAAAAAAAGACTATGGCTGTCTGACTTGCCGAGAACCACTTTGAAGACATATATACGCCTGGACTACATTACAAACGCAGAGAAATTAAACAGATATCTTGAAGTATTTATTGCAGTTAAATGTCCAAAATGTAAAAAAAAAAAAAAAGGACCAGTATATCGACATTGTAGGCACATACCTAAATCGGCCCGCCCCCGCGAATCCGCCTTTTCCCATTCTGGCCGCCTCAGCCGACGGGCAACCTGTTCCCAGGCCACCTCCTTCCGGACTCGGTCCTGATATCCTGCAGTCCGGCTGTCCCATAACTCAGGCTTCTCCTGTACCAGGGAAATTAATTTTTCCACATTCCAGCGTGGCATGATTTCAAAGGGAGCACAATTTGCCACAACTAGAGGTGGCAGATTCTAGCAAACTCCACACTCACAGGTGCCTAGCAATCAGCCAGAACATGTGACCTACAACTTCCTGGCTTTTTTCATATTTTATTGGCAAAATGTATTGCTGACACTTTGCCAGGCAGATAAATTAAATAAAACGGACGCGGATGAAAATTTTTGCGGATCCATTGACTTGAATGGGTCCGCAATCCGTTTTTCACGGACAAGAATAGGACAGGTTATATTTTTTTGACGGACTGGAATCACGGACCACGGACGCGGAGGACAAACGGTGCATTTGCCGAGTTTTCCACAGACCCATTGAGAACCAATGGGTCCGCAGAAAATCACGAAAAATGGAGCAACGGACACGGAATCAAACAACGGTCGTGTGCATGAGGCCTAACAGAGATATTTTTCACACACAGTATGGGTGTATGTAAAAATACACCCCAAAACACATTGCCCTACATCTCCTGAGTACGGCGATACCACATGTGTGCCACTAGTGAGTTCATGGAAGTCTCATATTCCACTAACTTCTGACAAAAAGTAAAATTTTACATGAACTCAAAATACCCCTCACGGAATACCTTGGGGTGTCTACTTTCTAAAATGGGGTCACTTGTGTGGTATTTTTACTGCCCTGGCATTTTAGGGGCCCCTAAAGCGTGAGAAGAAGTCTGGAATCCAAATGCGTAAAATTGCCCTGTGAAATCCCAAAGGTACTCATTGGATTTAGGGCCCCTTTGCGCATCTTGGCTGCAAAAAAGTGTCACACATGTTGTATCGCATTACTCAGGAGAAGTAGGGCAATGTGTCTTGGAGTGTATTTTTACATATACCTATACTGTGTGTGAAAAATATCTCTTTACAGAGATATTTTTCACACCCAGCATGGGTATATGTAAAAATACACCCCAAAACACATTGCCCTACTTCTCCTGAGTACGGCGATACCACATGTGTGCCACTTTTTTACAGCTAAGATGCGCAAAGGGGCCCTAATTCCAATGAGTACCATTTAGGATGGCATTTTTACGCATTTTTCTTCTCACGCTTTAGGGCCACTAAAATGGCAGGGCAGTAAAAATACCCCAAATGTGACCCCATTTTAGAAAGTAGACACCCCAAGGAATTCTGTGAGGGGCATGGCGAGTTCATAGAAGATTTTTTTTTTGGCACAAGTTAGCGGAATTTGATTTTTTTTTGTTTTTTCTCACAAAGTCTCCCTTTACGCTAACTTGTGACAAAAAGTTCAATCTTTCATGGACTCAATATGCCCCTCTGCGAAAACCTTGGGGTGTCTTCTTTCCAAAAGTGGGTCACATGTGATGTTTTTGTACTGCCATGGCATTTGAGGGTCACCGCAATCATTACATGTATGGCCAGCATTAGGAGTTTCTGCTATTCTCCTTATATTGAGCATACGGGTAATGAGATTTTTTTTCCGTTCAGCCTCTGGCTGAAAGAAAAAATGAACGGCACAGATTTCTTCATTCGCATCGATCGATGTGGATGAAAAAATCTCTGCCAAAAAATATGCAAGAAAAAAAAGAGGGGCCTGGCAATTGCCAGGACATAGGGGCTCCGCCCAAACATCCATACCCACTTCAGCTCCTATGTCCTGGCAAACGTGATTTCTCCATTTACATCGATCAATCGATCGTTGTGGAGGAAGACATCTTTGCCAGATTTTTTATACAAAGTGTTTGCCAAAGCATATGAACTCCAACACCTCTCCTCAGCTCATATGCCTGGGCAAACCTGTACTGCAGAGGAGAAATCTCGTCTTGCAGCGCCGCATACACCGACTTCACGTGTCTTCTGACAGCAGCGCAATGCTTCTCTCAGAATGCACATCAGTGCTGCAGCATTTTCGTCGGTTGGTCCGTTAGTCTACCTGGAAAATATATGTAGCATCCCCAAGTCAGAGCAATGTGTGGGACTAACCTAGGGAATGCCAGTGATGGAGAGGCCGGCACGCTGTTCCTCTGGGGCACTCTCTGGGTTCTGGAGGGACACAGCCAGGTGCAATGTGAGGTGCCCTTGGTGTTGTAGATTAACGTGCTTATGGCTAAGTCCCTGATGTTTCGTGACGCCAGTGCCAGTAAACGGTGGCACACCGTATTTATAGTGGGAATAATGGAGGAGTCTCTGTATCTTTAAATAATGGGAAACTTTACTTAACGTAGTTGCAGACAGATGTACAGTCATAGAAGTGGTTCAAGCAATAAAATCACAGTCCCAAAGAGCCATTCTTCAAAACAGGCCTCTTAAGATACGGGTTTTAACCTTACTAGTAATGCAGCAACACACTTCAGGCAAACTGTCCTCGCTCTCCAGGGATACTTGTCCTGCTTGCAGCTTGACTAAGGAGGCAACTCTTCTCCACTAGCACTAGGGTCTGGACTGCTCCTCCTAGGGCACAATCTTCCTAGGGTGGACCCCCACAGGCGATAGGGCCTGGGCTGACTTCAGCGGGTACAAGGCCTGGGCCTTGCCTTCACAGGCTCAAGGCCTGAGCTGGACTTCACAGGCTCATGGCCTGCACTTATCTTAGGCACAGTCTAAACTGAATTTCCCTTCCCTGACTGGGCCTTATATAAACTAGGGCTCCCTAGCTCCCTCTAGTGACTAGAGCTGGAATGACACCCCTAGCAGGCCTGCACTTGGCACATTTCACAGTAACAGGGAAATACACAGCATTGCATTACATGAAGATATATTACACCAATCTCCTTAACTCCTGAGGGGAACAACAACACACAAGTGACCCTTCTGTAGTGACGGGCATTACAGCTCCCGTACACTACATATAGGGTGGTTAGGGGAAAAAAAAAAGGCAGCAGGCTCATAAACTTGAACGTTACAAACTTTATAAAACCTGAACATAAAACGTTTTTTATAAAACCTGAATATCAAAACTTTTAAAACCTGAACTAACTCAAGATTTCTTTTTTCCTGCTACCTGTTTATTTTATTTTTTTTACCATTTCACTCTTTATTTTCCTAGCAGAAACCTCTCCTTTCCCATGGGACAATGTGTAAAGTGTAAATCACACAGATGGTGCGAAGTACATTATGCACTTTATCCCAAGTGAAAGGAGAGGTTTCTACCGTTTCACATTTCTGCTGTAGCACACCAGCACCCCTATGTGTTAGGGTCTCTCAAAACCTAGAATCCTGAGAGACCCTAGAGCCTGATTGTAAAAACTACCTGTGTTGAGCTGTCCCTAAGTGTACCTGAGTGTGGTACTTCCGGAAACACTCCCCTAGGCATAGGGCAGGGTGGTCAGGACAGTCAGAACAGAAATAACGGGTGTCATGCCTTATTCCCCTCCTGCTACAGACACGACATCTTGGCGGTTGGGTTGAGGTACCATCAACGACATTGGGGAAATGTCGCTCGTGTAGACGGCTCACTACACTGGGGCTTAGGGCCACGGAACCACATGGATACAGGAGGTTCTCGATGATCTCTTCCTGAAATTTGAAGAAGGATCCTGTTCTCCCAGCCTTACTGTAGAGAACATAACAATTATACATAGCCAATTGAAATTAATATACAGACACCTTCTTATACCAGCGTCTGGTGCGGCGGGAAATCAAATACGGGGCCAACATCTGGTCATTGAAGTCCACCCCTCCCATGTGGAGGTTATAGTCGTGGACTGAGAGGGGCTTTTCAACGACACTGGTTGCCCGTTCAATTTGTATTGTCGTGTCTGCGTGAATGGAGGAGAGCATGTAAACGTCACGCTTGTCTCTCCATTTCACCGCAAGCAGTTCTTGGTTACACAAGGCAGCAAGACGGGTGGTAACGAGCCGTTGGGGGAAGCCCCGGCGACTAGGTCGCACGGTGCCACAGCAGCCAATCTGTTCTAGGAACAAATGCCTGAGTAGGGCCACACTTGTGTAGAAATTGTCCACATAAAGATGGTACCCTTGCCGAATAAGGGTGACACCAAGTCCCAGACTATCTTCCCACTGCTCCCCAGGTAGTCAGGGCAACCGACCAGCTCCAGGGTCTGATCTTTTCCCTCATAGATCCGAAATTTGGGTGTATAGCCTGTGGCCCTTTCACAGAGCTTATACAATTTGACCCCATACCGGGCGCGCTTGCTTGGGATGTACTGTTTGAAGCCAAGGCGCCCGGTAAAATGTATCAGGGACTCGTCTACGCAGATGTTTTGTGCAGGGGTATACAAATCTGCAAATTTCAGGTTGAAGTGGTCTATGAGGGGCCGAATTTTGTGGAGCCGGTCAAAAGCTGGGTGGCCTCTGGGACGGGAGGTGGTGTTGTCGCTAAGGGGCAGGAAACGCAGGATGGTCTCAAATCGTGTCCTGAACATGGCAGGAGAGTACATGGGCATGTGATGAATTGGGTTCGTGGACCAATATGACCGCAATTCATGTTTTTTTTGTCAGGCCCATGTTGAGGAGAAGGCCCAGAAAAGTTTTACATTCGGAAACTTGGACTGGTTTCCACCGGAAAGGCTGGGCATAGAAGCTTTCCGGGTTGGCGTTTATAAATTGAGTGGCATACCGATTTGTTTCTGCCACGACTAGGTCAAAGAGCTCCGCAGTGAAGAACAGCTCAAAAAAACCCAGTGCCGATCCGATCTGAGCTGTCTCCATCCGAACTCCTGACTGGGCGGTGAAAGGGGGAATTAATGGTGCGGCTGAAGATGGGCGCTGCCAATCAGGGTTTGCCAGCACCTCAGGGATTCTAGGGGCTCTACGGGCCTGTCTGCGCGGTGGCTGCGACGGGGGAACTACTGCACGTGCCACCGTACCAGCTTCAACTGCCCTTCTGGTGCTAGCCACTTCACCATGTTGTACGGCAGTGCTGGTAGTAGGTCCAGGATGGGCTGCGCTGCTGGTGTATGCCTCACCACGTAATCCGACAGCGCCAGCCCCACTCTGCTGCCCTTGAAACGGATCCTGCGCTACCTGTGGTCTAGCGACATGGGGCCGGGTACGCCTGGTGGTATCAGGGACCTCAACCTCCTCGTTCGAACTTTGGGTTAGACTGCCACTGCTTTCTACAGGTTCATATTCCTCATCCGACTGGGTCAGAATCCTGTAGGCCTCTTCAGGAAAATACCCCTTATTTGACATTTGGACGACTAAATTTAGGGGGTATTCCCTGAGACTACCCAAGAAAAAAAGCAAGCCTGTCTTACAAATGGGAGGGTAGCTGAGTACTGAAGCCGCTGCGATTGATAAAAAAAAATCAGTTTTGATATTTTTTATCGCCGCAGCACTTTTGAAGTGATTGTGCAGTGATTATAAAAAAAAAAATTTTTTTTGTCACTGCGGCAGGGCGGGCGTGGGTGAACGCATGTGTAGGCAACCGATCAGGCTTGATCGGGCAAACACTGCGTTTTGGGTGGGGGGGGGGCGAGCTAAAGTGATCTGATTCTGATCACTTACAGATACTATAAAAGTACAAATGCTGATTAGTGCAACGCTAATCAGCGAATCAGGTACTGTGGTGCGGTGGGCTGGGCGCTAACGCTAACTACCTACTAAAGGGGCCTAAACTAAATCTAAACCTAGCAGTCAATACTAGTGAAAAAAAAAAGTGACAGTTTACACTGATCACTTTTTTCCCTTTCACTAGTGATTGACAGGTGATTGAAAGGGGTGATCAAGGCCTATGTGAAGTGTGCTTGGTGTACTTACAGTAGAGGTGTGCTCTCTCCTGGGTCCAACCGACGAAAAGGACCCAGGAGAGGGCACAGAAGCCATTTAATGCATTATATTTATAAATATAATGCATTTCATGGCTTTTCATTCGTTTTTTTGAACATCACCAGCCTGCCAGCGCAGATCATTGGCTGGCAGGCTGGTGACGAACTTCTCTTGAGCAGCTCCCGACAGTCTGTGCGCCTGATGAGGCGCACAGATCGCGTCATCTCGCCCCTCGCGAGATGACGCGCCCGCACGTCAAGGAGGAATAGAAGGACTGCCGAGATCACGCGATCCTGCGTGCGGCGGTCCTAAAGTGGTTAAAGGGAACCTGTCACCGGGATTTTGTGTACAGAGCCGAGGACATGGGTTGCTAGATGGCCGCTAGCACATCCACAATATCCAGTACCCATAGCTCTGTGTGCTTTTATTGTGTTTTTATTGCGAGTGATGGAGTTGCATGGAACAGTTTCTGGTAGGTTTTTTGACTTCGTAATCTGAGCTCACAATCAATATCAGATCGGCGGGGGTCCACCAACCAGCACCCTCGGCGATGAGCTGTATGAAGAGACGGTGTGCGCATGTGCCGTCTCCTTTCTCTCTTCCAGTCACCTGATGCTGCTTATGAGCTTTCACGTGAATAAAAGAGATCAAATTTGACTGGTATAGGGGTAACTATGAGCTCAAAAGTTCATGTTGACTTCAATAAACCATAAAAATTGGACCCACAGATAGGCGCCACTCCCAGAGAGGATAGGATTAACTGCTATACCAATAGTGCAATAAACAGGCCATAGGTGCAATAAAAAGGAATAGCCAATAATGATATGGGACTTCCCATGTCAAATGATGAGAATAAGTAGGCAAAGAACACAATAATGGTAATAACTAATAATGAATGGAATAATATGTATTAAATCAATTTACAATACTCACTTTACTGGGGAGGATGTCTGTTGGATAAAGCTCGAGACATCTCCGGACAGAGATCCCTCGGCCGGGTACGTTTGTAGGATGGTATAGATGATGGCAGCAGGATGTCCAGCTTCTGATCAATATTTCTTTATTCGTATAAAACTCACGGCCCTCAACGCGTTTCGGGGGTCAATAAAGACTAGCCCTCTTCTTCAGGAGTAATAAAAAATATATACATACTGTACACTAAAATATTCACTTACAATCTCTCTCGCTTATAGAATATATATATATATATATATATATATATATATATATATATATATACACATCCAGGACTTCAAAAACCATGTGCATGGTTCGTGGGAATTAGGACCAGAAGTGGCATTAGTATCGTATCATTCATGCCACTTACGGTCTTATGCGTTCCAGAGTCGAATGCAAGAGATGGAACGCAAGGAGTGGAGCGCATGGGAGTGCTAGTAGGAATAGTGTGCTCCATGCGTACTAGGAGTTATCTATATAGGGCAGTAACCTCCACATCGGGCGACTGGAAGGAGTTAGGAATAATAATAAGCAGAGATGAGCGAATCGCAGTTGACGAAGTGGAATTCGAACCAAATTTAAGGAAAAGTTCGGTTCGCACTGAATCCGAATTTCCTCAAGCTTCGTGGTAATAAATCGCATTGTTTCCTAAAATTGCTGCTGCAAGTGTTAGGACATGGAGCAAAGAACTCTGGGAACGAGGGATCACCCACAACGCCATGCATGCAGCTAATCAGCGGCCAGACAGCCCCTGTGATGTCACAGCCCTATAAATAGACTCAGCCATCTTGGATTCAGCCATTTTCCAGTGTATTTAGTGCAGGGAGAGATGTTAGCAGGCACTAGTGAAAGTGGTAGAAAAGACTTTAAAACTTTTTTTTTTGCTGAATAGAAGTTCAGGGAGAGATCATTAGAAGTGTAGGGAAAGGATAGGGAGGAATTATAACAGGGTCCAATAGGGGAGTTTACAGTCTGGGTAGTAGGAGCAATCGTAATACACCTTGCTGCACTGACTGGGGATCCAAGTTGCCATTATACTGCTGCTTTTAGGTTTGCAATAGATGATACCTTTGTAATTCCAGCAAACCTTGCTTGCGACTGGGGTGCAAGTGCTGTGTTATACAGGCATTAACAGGGTGTATTACTAGGAAATATTTCTATGTCTTATTAGCCATTAGTGATGTGCAGTTATATGTTTTAAATCATTTTTGGGGTGTATTAGTGGAAAAAAAGGCTTATTAGCCATTGTGCAGTATTATGTTTTAAACCCTTTTTTGTATTAGTGGGAGGAAAAAAAGGGCTTATTTCCCGTTGTGCGGTGAAGTGACAAAATTACTGCCCTTTTTGGGGTGTATTAGTGAAAAAAATAGCATGATGAGCTGTTCAGCGGTGTAGTTATATGTTCTGAAGCCTTTTTTGGGGTGTATTAGTGGAAAAAAATGGCTTATTTACCGTTCAGCGGTGCAGTTATACAGTCCCTGGCAAAAGTCTTGTCGCTTCTCCATTTTGTAGAAACTCCTGCTATTAACCTGACTTAATTAATCAACTGGTGTTTGAAAAGCTAAAGCCCTCCCAAATGATGTTTAATGCACTGAAATAAATCTTTTTTCAGTGAAACTAATTTATCATTTAATCAAGACAGAAAGGTCAAATTTTGGCAAGACAAAAGTTTTGTCGCCTATACAGAAATTGAACAACTTTACTGCAAATCCAAAAATATGTCAGCAAATTAAGTAGTGGTGCTGTGAGATCCAAATTTAATATCTTGTATAACTTCCATGAGCTTGAAGGACAGCATCCATGTGGTTTGGCAAGGATTCATACAATTTATTGATGAAGTCATCAGGAATAGCAGATTAAACAGTCTTGCATGCATCCCAGAGTTCATCAATATTCTTTGGTTTTGTCTTCAATGCTTCCTCTTTCATCCTACCCCACATATGCTCAATGATGTTCATGTCTGGTGACTGGGCTGGCCAATCCTGGAGCATCTTGATCTTCTTCGCCTTAAGGAACTTTGATGTGGAGAGGGAAGTATGCGATGGAGCACCATCCTGCTGCAGAATTTGGCCTTTTTTATGGTTGGGAATATAAGAGGTAGCTAAGATTTCTTGGTATTTTAGACTATTGATGTTGCCTTCCACCCTGCAGATCCCTCGCACACCCCCATACTGGATGCAACCCCAGACCATGATTTTGCCTCCACCAAACTTCACTGTTTTCTGGGTAAATCCCGGCTCCATGCGGGTTCCAGTAGGTCTCCTGCAATATTTGCGGCGACTGTGGTGTAATTCAACAGAAGATTCATCTGAAAAGTCCACCTTCTGCCACTTTTCCAACGTCCATCCTTTTAGCACGCTGTGGGCCTTGGCAAATGCCACACAGTTTTTCAATTGTCTTTTGTTTAGTGCTGATTTTTGGGCACTGATTCGACCATGGAGGCCATTTCGAGACAGAATCCGACAAACTGTTCTGGTTGACACAGGGACTTCAGGTGACCAAGTATCGTGGAGCTCTGCTGCAGTGGAAAATGGGCTGGCCTTGGATTTTCGAGCCAACAAACCGTCCTCTCAAGCAGTTGTCTTGCGGGGTCTGCCTGACCTGGGCTTGTCCAAAACATCTCCAGTCTCTTCAAATCTTTTTTTTATCCTCTGAACTTGACGCTCAGACAGATTGAAGGTGTCTGGCACATCAGCAGTGGATCTGGTCTTCAGCCTCTTGATAATCAACACTTTAGTCTCAGGGTGAATCTTAGGCATGTTTGCAGAGGTCTAGTTGCAGTTGATGTGAAGGTCTAGTGTACTGGGGTTCTTTTTATTCACACGAGACCTAATTGATCCATTATTAGTCACAGGTGAAGCTCATATAACAAGGCGACAACACTTAAGTCTTGGCAAAAATTGACTCAATGGGCTTTACCAAGCTGTGAATATTAGAATACTTTTTGTCAGTTTCGTTTTGCACTGAAACATTATTACAAAAGCTGTTGGGATTAAAATGACCCATTTCTTGTAACAAAATCTTGATTAGAAATATATTTTAGCGGCACTTCAGGTCAATTTGTACACAAGCGACAAGACTTTTGTCATGAATTGTATGTTCTAAAGCCTTTTTTTGTGGTGTATTAGTGGAAAAAAAGGCTTATTAGCTGTTGTGCGGTAAAGTGACGAAATTACAGGCTTTTTTGGGGTGTATTAATGGAAAAAAAATTGTAATTAGCCTTTCAGCGGCACAGTTATATGTTCTAAAGAGTTTTTTGGGGTGTATTAGTGGGGAAAAAAGGCTTATTAGCTGTTGTGCGGTAAAGTGACAAAATTACAGGCTTTTTTGGGGTGTATTAATGGAAAAAAAATTATTAGCCATTCAGCGGTGCAGTTATATGTTCTGAATAGTGTTGATCGAGGACCAAAGTGCTCGGGTGTTTGGGCCGAACACATCGGGATGCTCGGATGCTCTACAGAGCACCCGAGTATGATGGAAGCCAATGGGAGAACCCGAGCATTAAACCAGGCACCCCCTGCTCTGAAATTGTCAGAAATTGATAAACACACCACCAAAATGGTTCAGGAACAGCATGGGGAGGATGGATGGATGCATCTTGGACTACCAGGTCGCTGCTGGGAACGATGTTGTCCGAGTAGTACACCACTTTGACACACTAACAATATTACGCACAAAACCAAAGATAATAAAAAATTACAGGTATTTGGGATGAGGAAACGTTATACAGGAGAGGTTCTGGTAATGTCACTGTCCACAGCGTCTACGGAAAAAGTACAAGATGTGGCACTGGTAATGTCACTGTCCGCCGCAGACACTGTCTACAGAAAAAGCACACTGGATGTCACAGATATTTTTTGGATGTGCTCACTTTAAAACTGGAGATGTGGCACTGGTAATGTCACTGTCAGAAGCGGCCGACGTCTATTGAAAAAGTACACTGTATGTCACAGATAAATTTTTTCAGCGCACACGTTACATTGCAGATGTGGCACTGGTAATGTCACTGTAACGGTCACGTCCACACAAACACAGTAAGAAGGATAGTGACCACTGTGCTCCACCATCACCCTTGGCCCTGCCTACTAGCCTCATGAGTCCTGATGACAGTAGACGACTGGACGACAGTCCGTTACTTGCGATATGTGCAGGGAAGACAGACAAGACAAAATACGGAACGTGGATGGACCGGGTCAGAACCAAGAGAGCTACGCAGTACAAAGGGTTAAGCAAAGAATGGTCAGGAGAATCCGGGGTCAAATACCAGGAGAGTAGAGAAGTACCAGAGGAGTCAGTAAAGAGTAGTCAGGTGGGAGCCGAGGTCACAATACCAGGAGGGATGCGCAGTACAGGATGAGCAGGCAAAGGTTCTTCAGGGAACAAGATCAGGTGACTATTCATAAGTCCAACAAATAGCCAGGAACCTAAAATTAACAGGCAACCTGTGGTCAGCAGGCTGCCTGTATTTATAGTAGGGTCTGAGGGTCATGTGATGTGACCAGCGTCACATGACCAACAGGCAGACTAGTCGAGCACCGAGTGATCAAATCGGCACTCAAGGCAGACCTAGGAGCAGGGAGCCTCCCCACTAGCAAAGCCGCCCTGGGAACAAAGCCAAACACAGATCCTCGCTCCCGAAGCTAAGCAGCAGGTTTACGGCTGACAGGAGACGGAGTGCGCCTTTGGCACCCCGTGACAGTCACTATCAGAAGCGGACACCGTCTATTGAAAAGTACACTGTATGTCACAGATAAATTATTTCAGCGCACATGTTACACTGCAGATGTAGCGCTTGTAATGTCACTGTCTGCAGCAGACATCGTGTATGGTAAAATTACACTGGATGTCAGATAACTTTTGGATGCTCACACTGGAGATATTGCGCAACTAATGTCACTGTCCGCAGCGGACACAGTCTATGGAAAAAGTACACTGGATGTCACAGATATTTTTGGATGTGCTCACTTTAAAACTGGAGATGTGGCACTGGTAATGTCACTGTCAGAAGCGGCCGACGTCTATTGAAAAAGTACACTGTATGTCACAGATAAATTTTTCAGCGCACACGTTACATTGCAGATGTGGCACTGGTAATGTCACTGTAACGGTCACGTCCACACAAACACAGTAAGAAGGATAGTGACCACTGTGCTCCACCATCACCCTTGGCCCTGCCTACTAGCCTCATGAGTCCTGATGACAGTAGACGACTGGACGACAGTCCGTTACTTAGCGATATGTGCAGGGAAGACAGACAAGACAAAATACGGAGCGTGGATGGACCGGGTCAGAACCAAGAGAGCTACGCAGTACAAAGGGTTAAGCAAAGAATGGTCAGGAGAATCCGGGGTCAAATACCAGGAGAGTAGAGAAGTACCAGAGGAGTCAGTAAAGAGTAGTCAGGTGGGAGCCGAGGTCACAATACCAGGAGGGATGCGCAGTACAGGATGAGCAGGCAAAGGTTCTTCAGGGAACAAGATCAGGTGACTATTCATAAGTCCAACAAATAGCCAGGAACCTAAAATTAACAGGCAACCTGTGGTCAGCAGGCTGCCTGTATTTATAGTGAGGTCTGAGGGTCATGTGATGTGACCAGCGTCACATGACCAACAGGCGAGACTAGTCGAGCACCGAGTGATCAAATCGGCACTCAAGGCAGACCTAGGAGCAGGGAGCCTCCCACTAGCAAAGCCGCCCTGGGAACAAAGCCAAACACAGATCCTCGCTCCCGAAGCTAAGCAGCAGGTTTACGGCTGACAGGAGACGGAGTGCGCCTTTGGCACCCCGTGACAGTCACTATCAGAAGCGGACACCGTCTATTGAAAAGTACACTGTATGTCACAGATAAATTATTTCAGCGCACATGTTACACTGCAGATGTAGCGCTTGTAATGTCACTGTCTGCAGCAGACATCGTGTATGGTAAAATTACACTGGATGTCAGATAACTTTTGGATGCTCACACTGGAGATATTGCGCAACTAATGTCACTGTCCGCAGCGGACACAGTCTATGGAAAAAGTACACTGGATGTCAAAGATATTTTTTGGATGCGCACACTTTACAGTGGAGATGTGGTGTCCTAATGTCGCTGTCTGCAGAAGCCTAAAAATTGCACGCTATTTAGCACAGAATGCGCTAAAAATAGATATTGCTGCCACACACAATAGTCCTTAAAAGGACTTTGGGGACTGTAAAGTGTTAACTTTGCTAATCAAAATATTCATATATCACTCCCTACACTGTCTGTCCCTTCCTCAGCACAGCTCTCCCTGATTAAGACTGAGCCGAACACGTGTCATCGGGTGCCATTTAGCACCGGATGACGCGATCCGGCCAGCCAATCACTGCAAAGCCAGTAACTAGAGATGAGCGAACACCTGGAAGTTCTGGAAGTTCGGCCGAACTTCACGAAAAACTTCGGGTTCGGGATCCGAACTCGACCCGAACTTTAACACGAACCCAACCACCATTGAAGTCAATGGGGACCCGAACTTTTAGGCACTAAAAAGGCTGTAAAATAGTCGAGGAAAGGGCTAGAAGGCTGAAAAAAGGCAGTAAAATGTAGGTAAATGCCCTGCAAACAAATGTGGATAGGGAAATTAATTAAAATAAAATAAAATAAATAAAAATTAACCAATATCAATTGGAGAGAGGTCCCATAGCAGAGAATCATGCGTCAAATCACCCACTAATGGAGAAGGCCACTTTCAGTTATTTCGGCCCCAGCACACAGACAGAGGAGAGAAGTCCCACAGTAAGAAATCATGCTTCATATCACCCATCACTGGAGAAGGCCACTTTCAGTTATTTCGGCCCCAGCACCCATACAGAGGAGAGAGGTCCCACAGCAAGGAATAAGGCGTTATATCACCCACCACTGGAGAAGGCTACATTCAGTTATTTTGGCCCCAGCACCTAGACAGAGGAGAAAGGTCCAACAGCAAGGAATCATGCGTCATATCACCCACCACTGGAGAAGGCCACTTTCAGTTATTTAGGCCCCAGCACCCAGACAGAGGAGAGAGGTCCCACAGCAAGGAATAAGGTGTCATATGACCCACCACTGGAGAAGGCCACTTTCAGTTATTTAGGCCCCAGCACCCAGACAGAGGATAGAGGTCCCACAGCAAGGAATAAGGTGTCATATGACCCACCACTGGAGAAGGCCACTTTCAGTTATTTAGGCCCAGCACCCAGACAGAGGAGAGAGGTCCCACAGCAAGGAATCATGCGTCATATCACCCACCACTGGAGAAGGTCACTTTAAGTTATTTCGGCCCCAGCACCCAGACAGAGGAGAGAGGTCCCACAGCAAGGAATAAGGCATTATATCACCCACCACTGGAGAAGGCCACTTTCAGTTATTTAGGCCCAGCACCTAGACAGAGGAGAGTGGTCCCACAGCAAGGAATCATGCGTCATATCAGCCACCACTGGAGAAGGCCACTTTCAGTTATTTCGGCCCCAGCACCCAGACAGAGGAGAGAGGTGAGAGGTCCCACAACAAGGAATCATGCGTCATATCACCCACCACTGGAGAAGGCCACTTTCAGTTATTTCGGTCCCAGCACACAGACAGAGGAGAGAGGTCCCACAGCAAGGAATCATGCGTTATATCACCCACCACTGGAGAAGGCCACTTTCAGTTATTTAGGCCCAGCACCCAGACAGAGGAGAGAGGTCCCACAGTAGGGAATCATGCGTCATATCACCCACCACTGGAGAAGGTCACTTTAAGTTATTTCGGCCCCAGCACCCAGACAGAGGAGAGAGGTCCCACAGCAAGGAATAAGGCATTATATCACCCACCACTGGAGAAGGCCACTTTCAGATATTTAGGCCCAGCAACCAGACAGAGGAGAGAGGTCCCACAGCAAGGAATCATGCATCATATCACCCACCACTGGCGAAGGCCACTTTCAGTTATTTCGGCCCCAGCACCCAGACAGAGGAGAGAGGTCCCAAAGCAAGGAATAAGGCATTATATCACCCACGACTGGAGAAGGCCACTTTCAGTTATTTAGGCCCAGCACCTAGACAGAGAGAGAGGTCCCACAGCAAGGAATCATGCGTCATATCACCCACCTCTGGAGAAGGCCACTTTCAGTTATTTCTGCCCCAGCACCCAGACAGAGGAGAGAGGTCCCACAGCAAGGAATCATGTGTCATATCTCCCACCACTGGAGAAGGCCACTTTCAGTTATTAAAGCCCCAGCACCCAGACAGAGGAGAGAGGTCCCACAGCAAGGAATCATGCGTCATATCACCCACCACTGGAGAAGGCCACTTTCAGTTATTTAGGCCCAGCACCCAGACAGAGGAGAGAGGTCCCACAGCAAGGAATCATGCGTCATATCACCCACCACTGGAGAAGGTCACTTTCAGTTATTTCAGACCCAGCACCCAGACAGAGGAGAGAGGTCCCACAGCAAGGAATAAGGCATTATATCACCCACCACTGGAGAAGGCCACTTTCAGTTATTTAGGCCCCAGCACCCAGACAGAGGAGAGAGGTCCCACAGCAAGGAATCATGCGTCATATCACCCACCACTGGCGAAGGCCACTTTCAGTTATTTCGGCCCCAGCACCCAGACAGAGGAGAGAGGTCCCAAAGCAAGGAATAAGGCATTATATCACCCACCACTGGAGAAGGCCACTTTCAGTTATTTAGGCCCAGCACCTAGACAGAGGAGAGAGGTCCCACAGCAAGGAATCATGCGTCATATCACCCACCTCTGGAGAAGGCCACTTTCAGTTATTTCTGCCCCAGCACCCAGACAGAGGAGAGAGGTCCCACAGCAAGGAATCATGTGTCATATCACCCACCACTGGAGAAGGCCACTTTCAGTTATTAAAGCCCCAGCACCCAGACAGAGGAGAGAGGTCCCACAGCAAGGAATAAGGCATCATATCACCCACCACTGGAGAAGGCCACTTTCAGTTATTTAGGCCCAGCACCCAGACAGAGGAGAGAGGTCCCACAGCAAGGAATAAGGCGTCATATCACCCACCACTGGAGAAGGCCACTTTCAGTTATTTAGGCCCCAGCACCCAGACAGAGGAGAGAGGTCCCACAGCAAGGAATCATGCGTCATATCACCCACCACTGGAGAAGGCCACTTTCAGTTATTTAGGCCCCAGCACCCAGACAGAGGAGAGAGGTCCCACAGCAAGGAATCATGCGTCATATCACCCACCACTGGAGAAGGCCACTTTCAGTTATTTAGGCCCCAGCACCCAGACAGAGGAGAGAGGTCCCACAGCAAGGAATCATGCGTCATATCACCCACCACTGGAGAAGGCCACTTTCAGTTATTTCAGGCCCCAGCACCCAGACAGAGGAGAGGTCCCACAGCAAGGAATAAGGCATCATATCACCCACCACTGGAGAAGGCCACTTTCAGTTATTTCGGCCCCAGCACCCAGACAGAGGAGAGAGGTCCCACAGCAAGGAATCATGCGTCATATCACCCACCACTGGAGAAGGCCACTTTCAGTTATTTAGGCCCCAGCACCCAGACAGAGGAGAGAGGTCCCACAGCAAGGAATAAGGCGTCATATCACCCACCACTGGAGAAGGCCACTTTCAGTTATTTAGGCCCAGCACCCAGACAGAGGAGAGAGGTCCCACAGCAAGGAATCATGCGTCATATCACCCACCACTGGAGAAGGCCACTTTCAGTTATTTAGGCCCCAGCACCCAGACAGAGGAGAGAGGTCCCACAGCAAGGAATCATGCGTCATATCACCCACCACTGGAGAAGGCCACTTTCAGTTATTTAGGCCCCAGCACCCAGACAGAGGAGAGAGGTCCCACAGCAAGGAATAAGGCGTCATATCACCCACCACTGGAGAAGGCCACTTTCAGTTATTTAGGCCCAGCACCCAGACAGAGGAGAGAGGTCCCACAGCAAGGAATCATGCGTCATATCACCCACCACTGGAGAAGGCCACTTTCAGTTATTTCAGGCCCCAGCACCCAGACAGAGGAGAGAGGTCCCACAGCAAGGAATCAGGCGTCATATCACCCACCACTGGAGAAGGCCACTTTCAGTTATTTAAGCCCCAGCACCCAGACAGAGGAGAGAGGTCCCACAGCAAGGAATCATGCGTCATATCACCCACCACTGGAGAAGGCCACTTTCAGTTATTTAGGCCCAGCACCCAGACAGAGGAGAGAGGTCCCACAGCAAGGAATCATGGCGTCATATCACCCACCACTGGAGAAGGCCACTTTCAGTTATTTCAGGCCCAGCACCCAGACAGAGGAGAGAGGTCCCACAGCAAGGAATAAGGCATCATATCACCCACCACTGGAGAAGGCCACTTTCAGTTATTTCGGCCCCAGCACCCAGACAGAGGAGAGAGGTCCCACAGCAAGGAATCAGGCGTCATATCACCCACCACTGGAGAAGGCCACTTTCAGTTATTTAGGCCCCAGCACCCAGACAGAGGAGAGAGGTCCCACAGCAAGGAATAAGGCATTATATCACCCACCACTGGAGAAGGCCACTTTCAGTTATTTAGGCCCAGCACCTAGACAGAGGAGAGAGGTCCCACAGCAAGGAATCATGCGTCATATCACCCACCACTGGAGAAGGCCACTTTCAGTTATTTCGGCCCCAGCACCCAGACAGAGGAGAGAGGTCCCACAGCAAGGAATCATGTGTCATATCACCCACCACTGGAGAAGGCCACTTTCAGTTATTAAAGCCCCAGCAGCCAGACAGAGGAGAGAGGTCCCACAGCAAGGAATAAGGCGTCATATGACCCACCTCTGGAGAAGGCCACTTTCAGTTATTTAGGACCCAGCACCCAGACAGAGGAGAGGTCCCACAGCAAGGAATAAGGCGTCATATGACCCACCACTGGATAAGGCCACTTTCAGTTATTAAGGCCCAGCACCCAGACAGAGGAGAGAGGTCCCACAGCAAGGAATCATGCGTCATATCACCCACCACTGGAGAAGGCCACTTTCAGTTATTTCGGCCCCAGCACCCAGACAGAGGAGAGAGGTCCCACAGCAAGGAATCATGCGTCATATCACCCACCACTGGAGAAGGCCACTTTCAGTTATTTAGGCCCCAGCACCCAGACAGAGGAGAGAGGTCCCACAGCAAGGAATCATGCTTCATATCACCAACCACTGGAGAAGGCCACTTTCAGTTATTTCAGGCCCCAGCACCCAGACAGAGGAGAGAGGTCCCACAGCAAGGAATAAGGCATTATATCACCCACCACTGGAGAAGGGCACTTTCAGTTATTTAGGCCCCAGCACCCAGACAGAGGAGAGAGGTCCCACAGCAAGGAATCATGCGTCATATCACCCACCACTGGAGAAGGCCACTTTCAGTTATTTCGGCCCCAGCACCCAGACAGAGGAGAGAGGTCCCACAGCAAGGAATAAGGCGTCATATGACCCACCACTGGAGAAGGCCACTTTCAGTTATTTAGGCCCCAGCACCCAGACAGAGGAGAGAGGTCCCACAGCAAGGAATCATGCGTCATATCACCCACCACTAGAGATGGCCACTTTCAGTTATTTCAGGCCCCAGCACCCAGACAGAGGAGAGAGGTCCCACAGCAAGGAATAAGGCGTCATATCACCCACCACTGGAGAAGGCCACTTTCAGTTATTTAGGCCCAGCACCCAGACAGAGGAGAGAGGTCCCACAGCAAGGAATAAGGCGTCATATCACCCACCACTGGAGAAGGCCACTTTCAGTTATTTAGGCCCCAGCACCCAGACAGAGGAGAGAGGTCCCACAGCAAGGAATCATGCGTCATATCACCCACCACTGGAGAAGGCCACTTTCAGTTATTTAGGCCCCAGCACCCAGACAGAGGAGAGAGGTCCCACAGCAAGGAATAAGGCGTCATATCACCCACCACTGGAGAAGGCCACTTTCAGTTATTTAGGCCCCAGCACCCAGACAGAGGAGAGAGGTCCCACAGCAAGGAATAAGGCGTCATATCACCCACCACTGGAGAAGGCCACTTTCAGTTATTTAGGCCCAAGCACCCAGACAGAGGAGAGAGGTCCCACAGCAAGGAATAAGGCGTCATATCACCCACCACTGGAGAAGGCCACTTTCAGTTATTTAGGCCCAGCACCCAGACAGAGGAGAGAGGTCCCACAGCAAGGAATAAGGCATCATATCACCCACCACTGGAGAAGGCCACTTTCAGTTATTTAGGCCCCAGCACCCAGACAGAGGAGAGAGGTCCCACAGCAAGGAATAAGGCGTCATATCACCCACCACTGGAGAAGGCCACTTTCAGTTATTTAGGCCCCAGCACCCAGACAGAGGAGAGAGGTCCCACAGCATGGAATAAGGCGTCATATCACCCACCACTGGAGAAGGCCACTTTCAGTTATTTAGGCCCCAGCACCCAGACAGAGGAGAGAGGTCCCACAGCAAGGAATAAGGCGTCATATCACCCACCACTGGAGAAGGCCACTTTCAGTTATTTAGGCCCCAGCACCCAGACAGAGGAGAGAGGTCCCACAGCAAGGAATCATGCGTCATATCACCCACCACTGGAGAAGGCCACTTTCAGTTATTTAGGCCCCAGCACCCAGACAGAGGAGAGAGGTCCCACAGCAAGGAATAAGGCGTCATATCACCCACCACTGGAGAAGGCCACTTTCAGTTATTTAGGCCCCAGCACCCAGACAGAGGAGAGAGGTCCCACAGCAGAGAATCATGCATCATATCACCCACCAATGGAGAAGGCCACTTTCAGTTATTTAGGCCCCAGCACCCAGACAGAGGAGAGAGGTCCCACAGCAAGGAATAAGGCGTCATATCACCCACCACTGGAGAAGGCCACTTTCAGTTATTTAGGCCCCAGCACCCAGACAGAGGAGAGAGGTCCCACAGCAAGGAATAAGGCATCATATCACCCACCACTGGAGAAGGCCACTTTCAGTTATTTAGGCCCCAGCACCCAGACAGAGGAGAGAGGTCCCACAGCAAGGAATAAGGCGTCATATCACCCACCACTGGAGAAGGCCACTTTCAGTTATTTAGGCCCCAGCACCCAGACAGAGGAGAGAGGTCCCACAGCAAGGAATAAGGCGTCATATCACCCACCACTGGAGAAGGCCACTTTCAGTTATTTAGGCCCCAGCACCCAGACAGAGGAGAGAGGTCCCACAGCAAGGAATAAGGCGTCATTTCACCCACCTCTGGAGAAGGCCACTTTCAGTTATTTAGCCCCAGCACCCAGACAGAGGAGAGAGGTCCCACAGCAAGGAATAAGGCGTCATATCACCCACCACTGGAGAAGGCTACTTTCAGTTATTTAGGCCCAGCACCGAGACAGAGGAGAGAGGTCACACAGCAAGGAATAAGGCGTTATATCACCCACCACTGGAGAAGGCCGCTTTCAGTTATTTAGGCCCCAGCACCCAGACAGAGGAGAGAGGTCCCACATCAGAGAATCATGTATCATATAACCCACCAATGGAGAAGGCCACTTTCAGTTATTTAGGCACCAGCACCCAGACAGAGGAGAGAGGTCCCACACCAAGGAATAAGGTGTCATTTCACCCACCACTGGAGAAGGCCACTTTCAGATATTTAGGTCCCAGCACCCAGACAGAGGAGAGAGGTCCAACAGCAGAGAATCATGCATCATATAACCCACCAATGGAGAAGGCCACTTTCAGTAATTTAGGCCCCAGCACCCAGACAGAGGAGAGAGGTCCCACACCAAGGAATAAGGTGTCAATTCACCCACCACTGGAGAAGGTCACTTTCAGTTATTTAGGCCCAGGACCCAGACAGAGGAGAGAGGTCCCACAGCAAGGAATAAGGCGTCATATCACCCACCACTGGAGAAGGTCACTTTGAGTTATTTAGGCCACAGCACCCAGAAAGAGGAGATAGGTCCCACAGCAAGTAATAAGGAATCATTTCACCCACCTCTGGAGAAAGCCACTTTCAGTTATTTAGCCCCAGCACCCAGACAGAGGAGAGAGGTCCCACAGCAAGGAATAAGGCGTCATATCACCCACCACTGGAGAAGGCCGCTTTCAGTTATTTAGGCCCCAGCACCCAGACAGAGGAGAGAGGTCCCACAGCAAGGATTAAGGTGTCATTTCACCCACCACTAGAGAAGGTCACTTTCAGTAATTTAGGCCCAAGCACCCAGACAGAGGAGAGAGGTCCCACAGCAAGGAATAAGGAGTAATTTCACCCACCTCTGGAGAAAGCCACTTTCAGTTATTTAGCCCCAGCACCCAGACAGAGGAGAGAGGTCCCACAGCAAGGAATAAGACGTCATATCACCCACCACTGGAGAAGGCTACTTTCAGTTATTTAGGCCCAGCACAGAGACAGAGGAGAGAGGTCCCACAGCAAGGAATAAGGCGTCATATCACCCACCACTGGAGAAGGCAGTTTTCAGTTATTTAAGCCCCAGCACCCAGACAGAGGAGAGAGGTCCCACATCAGAGAATCATGTATCATATAACCCACCAATGGAGAAGGCCACTTTCAGTTATTTTGGCACCAGCACCCAGACAGAGGAGAGAGGTCCCACACCAAGGAATAAGGTGTCATTTCACCCACCACTGGAGAAGGCCACTTTCAGATATTTAGGTCCCAGCACCCAGACAGAGGAGAGAGGTCCCACAGCAAGGAATAAGGCGCCATGTCACCAACCACTGGAGAAGGACACATTCAGTTATTTAGGCCCCAGCACAGAGACAGAGGAGAGAGGTCACACAGCAAGTAATAAGGCGTAATATCACCCACCACTGGAGAAGGCCACTTTCAGTTATTTAGGCCCCAGCACCAAGACAGAGGAGCGAGGTCCCACAGCAAGGAATCATGCGCCATATCACCAACCACTGGAGAAGGCCACTTTCAGTAATTTAGGCCCCAGCACCCAGACAGAGGAGAGAGGTCCCACAGCAAGGAATAAGGCGAGATATCACCCTCCACTTGAGAAGGCCGCTTTCAGTTATTTAGGCCCCAGCACCCAGACAGAGGAGAGAGGTTCCACAGCAGAGAATCATGCATCCTATAACCCACCAAAGGAGAAGGCCACTTTCAGTTATTTAGGCACCAGCACCCAGACAGAGGAGAGAGGTCCCACAGCAAAGAATAAGGCATCATATCACCGACCACTAGAGAAGGCCACTTTCAGTTATTTAGGCCCCAGCACCTAGACAGAGGAGAGAGGTCCCACAGCAAGGAATAAGGCGCCATATCACCCACCACTGGAGAAGGCCACATTCAGTTATTTAGGCCCCAGCTCCGAGACAGAGGAGAGAGGTCCCACAGCAAGGAATAAGGCGTCATATCACCCACCACTGGAAAAGGCCACTTTCAGTTATTTAGGCCCAAGGACCAAGACAGAGGAGAGAGGTCCCACAGCAAGGAATCATGCGCCATATCACCAACAACTGGAGAAGAGCACTTTCAGTTATTTAGGCCCCAGCACCCAGACAGAGGAGAGAGGTCCCACAGCAAGGAATAAGGCGTCATATCACCCACCACTGGATAAGGCCGCTTTCAGTTATTTAGTCCCCAGCACCCAGACAGAGGAGAGAGGTCCCACAGCAGAGAATCATGCATCATATCACCCACCAATGGAGAAGGCCACTTTCAGTTATTTAGGCCCCAGCACCCAGATTGCGGAGAGAGGTCCCACACCCAGGAATAAGGTGTCATTTCACCCACCACTGGAGAAGGCCACTTTCAGTTATTTAGGCCCCAGCACCCAGACAGAGGAGAGAGGTCCCACAGCAAGGAATCAGGCGTCATATCACACACCACTGGAGAAGGCCGCTTTCAGTTATTTAGGCCCCAGCACCCAGACAGATGAGAGAGGTCCCACAGCAAGGAATAAGGTGTCATTTCACCCAACACTGGAGAAGGTCACTTTCAGTAATTTAGGCCCAAGCACCCAGACAGAGGAGAGAGGTCCCACAGCAAGGAATAAGGCGTCATATCACCCACCACTGGAGAAGGTCACTTTGAGTTATTTAGGCCCCAGCACCCAGACAGAGGAGAGAGGTCCCACACCAAGGAATAAGGCGTCAAATCAACCACCACTGTAGAAGGCCACTTTCAGTTATTTAGGCCCAGCACCCAGACAGAGGAGAGAGGTCCCACAGCAAGGAATAAGGCGTCATATCACCCACCACTGGAGAAGGTCACTTTGAGTTATTTAGGCCCCAGCACCCAGACAGAGGAGAGAGGTCCCACAGCAAGGAATAAGGCGTCAAATCAACCACCACTGTAGAAGGCCACTTTCAGTTATTTAGCCCCAGCACCCAGACAGAGGAGAGAGGTCCCACAGCAAGGAATAAGGTGTAATATCACACACCACTGGAGAAGGCCACTTTCAGTTATTTAGCCCCAGCACCCAGACAGAGGAGAGAGGTCCCACAGCAAGGAATAAGGTGTAATATCACACACCACTGGAGAAGGCCACTTTCAGTTATTTAGGCCCCAGCACCAAGACAGAGGAGAGAGGTCCCACAGCAAGGAATAGGCGTCATATCACCCACCACTGTAGAAGGCCACTTTCAGTTATTTAGGCCCAGGACCCAGACAAAGGATAGAGGTCCCACAGCAAGGAATAAGGCATCATATCACCCACCACTGGAGAACGCCACTTTCAGTTATTTCGGCCCCATCACCCAGACAAAGGAGAGAGGTCCCACAGCAAAGAATATGGCGTCATATCACCGACCACTAGAGATGGCCACTTTCAGTTATTTAGGCCCCTGCACCCAGACAGAGGAGAGAGGTCCCACAGCAAGGAATAAGGCGCCATATCACCCACCACTGGAGAAGGCCACATTCAGTTATTTAGGCCCCAGCACTGAGACAGAGGAGAGAGGTCCCACAGCAAGGAATAAGGCGTCATATCACCCACCACTGGAGAAGGCCACTTTCAGTTATTTAGGCCCCAGCACCAAGACAGAGGAGAGAGGTCCCACAGCAAGGAATCATGCGCCATATCACCAACCACTGGAGAAGGCCAGTTTCAGTAATTTAGGCCCCAGCACCCAGACAGAGGAGAGAGGTCCCACAGCAAGGAATAAGGCTTCATATCACCCACCACTGGAGAAGGCCGCTTTCAGTTATTTAGTCCCCAGCACCCAGACAGAGGAGAGAGGTCCCACAGCAGAGAATCATGCATCATATCACCCACCAATGGAGAAGGCCACTTTCAGTTATTTAGGCCCCAGCACCCAGACAGAGGAGAGAGGTCCCACACCAAGGAAAAAAGTGTCATTTCACCCACCACTGAAGAAGGCCACTTTCAGTTATTTAGGCCCCAGCACCCAGACAGAGGAGAGAGGTCCCACAGCAAGGAATCATGCGTCATATCACCCACCACTGGAGAAGGCCGCTTTCAGTTATTTAGGCCCCAGCACCCAGACAGAGGAGAGAGGTCCCACAGCAAGGAATAAGGCGCCATATCACCCAACACTGGAGAAGGTCACTTTCAGAAATTTAGGCCCAAGCACCCAGACAGAGGAGAGAGGTCCCACAGCAAGGAATAAGGCATCATATCACCCAACACTGGAGAAGTTCACTTTGAGTTATTTAGACCCCAGCACCCAGACAATGGAGAGAGTTCCCACAGCAAGGAATAAAGAGTCATTTCACCCACCTCTGGAGAAGGCCACTTTCAGTTATTTAGGCCCCAGCACCCAGACAGAGGAGAGAGGTCCCACAGCAAAGAATATGGAGTCATATCACCCACCACTGGAGAAGGCCACTTTCAGTTATTTAGCCCCAGCACCCAGACAGAGTAGAGAGGTCCCACAGCAAGGAATAAGGCGTCATATCACACACCACTGGAGAAGGCCACTTTCAGTTATTTAGGCCCCAGCACCCAGACAGAGGAGAGAGGTCCCACAGCAAGGAATAAGGTGTCATTTCACCCAACACTGGAGAAGGTCACTTTCAGTTATTTAGGCCCAAGCACCCAGACAGAGGAGAGAGGTCCCACAGCAAGGAATAAGGCGTCATATCACCCACCACTGGAGAAGGCCACTTTCAGTTATTTAGGCCCCAGCACCCAGACAGAGGAGAGAGGTCCCACAGCAAGGAATAAGGCATCATATCACCCACCACTGGAGAAGGCCACTTTCAGTTATTTAGGCCCCAGCACCCAGACAGAGGAGAGAGGTCCCACAGCAAGGAATAAGGCGTCATATCACCCACCACTGGAGAAGGTCACTTTCAGTTATTTAGGCCCCAGCACCCAGACAGAGGAGAGAGGTCCCACAGCAAGGAATAAGGCGTCATATCACCCACCACTGGAGAAGGCCACTTTCAGTTATTTAGCCCCAGCACCCAGACAGAGGAGAGAGGTCCCACAGCAAGGAATAAGGCGTCATATCACCCACCACTGGAGAAGGCCACTTTCAGTTATTTAGGCCCCAGCACCCAGACAGAGGAGAGAGGTCCCACAGCAAGGAATAAGGTGTCATATCACCCACCACTGGAGAAGGCCACTTTCAGTTATTTAGGCCCCAGCACCCAGACAGAGGAGAGAGGTCCCACAGCAAGGAATCAGGCGTCATATCACCCACCACTGGAGAAGGCCACTTTCAGTTATTTAGGCCCCAGCACCCAGACAGAGGAGAGAGGTCCCACAGCAAAGAATAAGGCATCATATCACCCACCACTGGAGAAGGCCACTTTCAGTTATTTAGGCCCCAGCACCCAGACAGAGGAGAGAGGTCCCACAGCAAGGAATAAGGCGTCATATCACCCACCACTGGAGAAGGCCACTTTCAGTTATTTAGGCCCCAGCACCCAGACAGAGGAGAGAGGTCCCACAGCAAGGAATAAGGCGTCATATCACCCACCACTGGAGAAGGCCACTTTCAGTTATTTAGGCCCCAGCACCCAGACAGAGGAGAGAGGTCCCACAGCAAGGAATAAGGCGCCATATCACCCACCACTGGAGAAGGCCACTTTCAGTTATTTAGGCCCCAGCACCCAGACAGAGGAGAGAGGTCCCACAGCAAGGAATAAGGCGTCATATCACCCACCACTGGAGAAGGCCACTTTCAGTTATTTAGTCCCCAGCACCCAGACAGAGGAGAGAGGTCCCACAGCAAGGAATCATGCATCATATCACCCACCACTGGAGAAGGCCACTTTCAGTTATTTAGGCCCCAGCACCCAGACAGAGGTGAGAGGTCCCACACCAAGGAATAAGGTGTCATATTCACCCACCACTGGAGAAGGCCACTTTCAGTTATTTAGGCCCCAGCACCCAGACAGAGGAGAGAGGTCCCACAGCAAGGAATAAGGCGTCATATCACCCACCACTGGAGAAGGCCACTTTCAGTTATTTAGGCCCCAGCACCCAGACAGAGGAGAGAGGTCCCACAGCAAGGAATAAGGCGTCATATCACCCACCACTGGAGAAGGCCACTTTCAGTTATTTAGGCCCCAGCACCCGAGACAGAGGAGAGAGGTCCCACAGCAAGGAATAAGGCGTCATATCACCCACCACTGGAGAAGGCCACTTTCAGTTATTTAGGCCCCAGCACCCAGACAGAGGAGAGAGGTCCCACAGCAGGGAATCATGCATCATATCACCCACCACTGGAGAAGGCCACTTTCAGTTATTTAGGCCCCAGCACCCAGACAGAGGAGAGAGGTCCCACAGCAAGGAATAAGGTGTCATATTCACCCACCACTGGAGAAGGCCACTTTCAGTTATTTAGTCCCCAGCACCCAGACAGAGGAGAGAGGTCCCACAGCAAGAGAATCATGCATCATATCACCCACCACTGGAGAAGGCCACTTTCAGTTATTTAGGCCCCAGCACCCAGACAGAGGAGAGAGGTCCCACAGCAAGGAATAAGGTGTCATATCACCCACCACTGGAGAAGGCCACTTTCAGTTATTTAGGCCCAGCACCCAGACAGAGGAGAGAGGTCCCACAGCAAGGAATAAGGCGTCATATCACCCACCACTGGAGAAGGCCACTTTCAGTTATTTAGGCCCCAGCACCCAGACAGAGGAGAGAGGTCCCACAGCAAGGAATAAGGTGCCATATCACCCACCACTGGAGAAGGCCACTTTCAGTTATTTAGGCCCAAGCACCCAGACAGAGGAGAGAGGTCCCACAGCAAGGAATAAGGCATCATATCACCCACCACTGGAGAAGACCACTTTCAGTTATTTAGGCCCCAGCACCCAGACAGAGGAGAGAGGTCCCACAGCAAGGAATAAGGCATCATATCACCCACCACTGGAGAACGCCACTTTCAGTTATTTAGGCCCCAGCACCCAGACAGAGGAGAGAGGTCCCACAGCAAAGAATAAGGCGTCATATCACCGACCACTAGAGAAGGCCACTTTCAGTTATTTAGGCCCCAGCACCCAGACAGAGGAGAGAGGTCCCACAGCATGGAATAAGGCGCCATATCACCCACCACTGGAGAAGGCCACATTCAGTTATTTAGGCCCCAGCACTGAGACAGAGGAGAGAGGTCCCACAGCAAGGAATAAGGCGTCATATCACCCACCACTGGAGAAGGCCACTTTCAGTTATTTAGGCCCCAGCACCAAGACAGAAGAGAGAGGTCCCACAGCAAGGAATCATGCGCCATATCACCAACCACTGGAGAAGGCCACTTTCAGTAATTTAGGCCCCAGCACCCAGACAGAGGAGAGGTCCCACAGCAAGGAATAAGGCGTCATATCACCCACCACTGGAGAAGGCCGCTTTCAGTTATTTAGGCCCCAGCACCCAGACAGAGGAGAGAGGTCCCACAGCAGAGAATCATGCATCATATCACCCACCAATGGAGAAGGCCACTTTCAGTAATTTAGGCCCCAGCACCCAGACAGAGGAGAGAGGTCCCACAGCAAGGAATAAGGCGTCATATCACCCACCACTGGAGAAGGCCACTTTCAGTTATTTAGGCCCCAGCACCCAGACAGAGGAGAGAGGTCCCACAGCAAGGAATAAGGCATCATATCACCCACCACTGGAGAAGGCCACTTTCAGTTATTTAGGCCCCAGCACCCAGACAGAGGAGAGAGGTCCCACAGCAAGGAATAAGGCGTCATATCACCCACCACTGGAGAAGGCCACTTTCAGTTATTTAGGCCCCAGCACCCAGACAGAGGAGAGAGGTCCCACAGCAAGGAATAAGGCATCATATCACCCACCACTGGAGAAGGCCACTTTCAGTTATTTAGGCCCCAGCACCCAGACAGAGGAGAGAGGTCCCACAGCAAGGAATAAGGCGTCATTTCACCCACCACTGGAGAAGGCCACTTTCAGTTATTTAGGCCCCAGCACCCAGACAGAGGAGAGAGGTCCCACAGCAAGGAATAAGGCGTCATATCACCCACCACTGGAGAAGGCCACTTTCAGTTATTTAGCCCCAGCACCCAGACAGAGGAGAGAGGTCCCACAGCAAGGAATAAGGCGTCATATCACCCACCACTGGAGAAGGCCACTTTCAGTTATTTAGGCCCCAGCACCCAGACAGAGGAGAGAGGTCACACAGCAAGGAATAAGGCGTCATATCACCCACCACTGGAGAAGGCCACTTTCAGTTATTTAGGCCCCAGCACCCAGACAGAGGAGAGAGGTCCCACAGCAAGGAATCATGCGTCATATCACCCACCACTGGAGAAGGCCACTTTCAGTTATTTAGGCCCCAGCACCCAGACAGAGGAGAGAGGTCCCACAGCAAGGAATAAGGCGTCATATCACCCACCACTGGAGAAGGCCACTTTCAGTTATTTAGGCCCCAGCACCCAGACAGAGGAGAGAGGTCCCACAGCAAGGAATAAGGCGTCATATCACCCACCACTGGAGAAGGCCACTTTCAGTTATTTAGGCCCCAGCACCCAGACAGAGAGAGAGGTCCCACAGCAAGGAATAAGGCGTCATATCACCCACCACTGGAGAAGGCCACTTTCAGTTATTTAGGCCCCAGCACCCAGACAGAGGAGAGAGGTCCCACAGCAAGGAATAAGGCGTCATATCACCCACCACTGGAGAAGGCCACTTTCAGTTATTTAGGCCCCAGCACCCAGACAGAGGAGAGAGGTCCCACAGCAAGGAATCATGCGTCATATCACCCACCACTGGAGAAGGCCACTTTCAGTTATTTAGGCCCCAGCACCCAGACAGAGGAGAGGTCCCACAGCAAGGAATAAGGTGTCATATCACCCACCACTGGAGAAGGCCACTTTCAGTTATTTAGGCCCCAGCACCCAGACAGAGGAGAGAGGTCCCACAGCAAGGAATAAGGCGTCATATCACCCACCACTGGAGAAGGCCACTTTCAGTTATTTAGGCCCCAGCACCCAGACAGAGGAGAGAGGTCCCACAGCAAGGAATAAGGCGTCATATCACCCACCACTGGAGAAGGCCACTTTCAGTTATTTAGGCCCCAGCACCCAGACAGAGGAGAGAGGTCCCACAGCAAGGAATAAGGCGTCATATCACCCACCACTGGAGAAGGCCACTTTCAGTTATTTAGGCCCCAGCACCCAGACAGAGGAGAGAGGTCCCACAGCAAAGAATAAGGCGTCATATCACCCACCACTGGAGAAGGCCACTTTCAGTTATTTAGGCCCCAGCACCCAGACAGAGAGAGAGGTCCCACAGCAAGGAATAAGGCGTCATATCACCCACCACTGGAGAAGGCCACTTTCAGTTATTTAGGCCCCAGCACCCAGACAGAGGAGAGAGGTCCCACAGCAAGGAATAAGGCGTCATATCACCCACCACTGGAGAAGGCCACTTTCAGTTATTTAGGCCCCAGCACCCAGACAGAGGAGAGAGGTCCCACAGCAAGGAATCATGCGTCATATCACCCACCACTGGAGAAGGCCACTTTCAGTTATTTAGGCCCCAGCACCCAGACAGAGGAGAGAGGTCCCACAGCAAGGAATAAGGCGTCATATCACCCACCACTAGAGAAGGCCACTTTCAGTTATTTAGGCCCCAGCACCCAGACAGAGGAGAGAGGTCCCACAGCAAGGAATAAGGCGTCATATCACCCACCACTGGAGAAGGCCACTTTCAGTTATTTAGGCCCCAGCACCCAGACAGAGGAGAGAGGTCCCACAGCAAGGAATAATGCGTCATATCACCCACCACTGGAGAAGGCCACTTTCAGTTATTTAGGCCCCAGCACCCAGACAGAGGAGAGAGTCCCACAGCAAGGAATAAGGTGTCATATCACCCACCACTGGAGAAGGCCACTTTCAGTTATTTAGGCCCCAGCACCCAGACAGAGGAGAGAGGTCCCACAGCAAGGAATAAGGCGTCATATCACCCACCACTGGAGAAGGCCACTTTCAGTTATTTAGGCCCCAGCACCCAGACAGAGGAGAGAGGTCCCACAGCAAGGAATAAGGCGTCATATCACCCACCACTGGAGAAGGCCACTTTCAGTTATTTAGGCCCCAGCACCCAGACAGAGGAGAGAGGTCCCACAGCAAGGAATAAGGCATCATATCACCCACCACTGGAGAAGGCCACTTTCAGTTATTTAGGCCCCAGCACCCAGACAGAGGAGAGAGGTCCCACAGCAAGGAATAAGGCGCCATATCACCCACCACTGGAGAAGGCCACTTTCAGTTATTTAGGCCCCAGCACCCAGACAGAGGAGAGAGGTCCCACAGCAAGGAATAAGGCGTCATATCACCCACCACTGGAGAAGGCCACTTTCAGTTATTTAGGCCCCAGCACCCAGACAGAGGAGAGAGGTCCCACAGCAAGGAATAAGGCGTCATATCACCCACCACTGGAGAAGGCCACTTTCAGTTATTTAGGCCCCAGCACCCAGACAGAGGAGAGAGGTCCCACAGCAAGGAATAAGGCGTCATATCACCCACCACTGGAGAAGGCCACTTTCAGTTATTTAGGCCCCAGCACCCAGACAGAGGAGAGAGGTCCCACAGCAAGGAATAAGGCGTCATATCACCCACCACTGGAGAAGGCCACTTTCAGTTATTTAGGCCCCAGCACCCAGACAGAGGAGAGAGGTCCCACAGCAGAGGAATAATGCGTCATATCACCCACCACTGGAGAAGGCCACTTTCAGTTATTTAGTCCCCAGCACCCAGACAGAGGAGAGAGGTCCCACAGCAAGAGAATCATGCGTCATATCACCCACCACTGGAGAAGGCCACTTTCAGTTATTTAGGCCCCAGCACCCAGACAGAGGAGAGAGGTCCCACAGCAAGGAATCAGGCGTCATATTCACCCACCACTGGAGAAGGCCACTTTCAGTTATTTAGGCCCCAGCACCCAGACAGAGGAGAGAGGTCCCACAGCAAGGAATAAGGCGTCATATCACCCACCACTGGAGAAGGCCACTTTCAGTTATTTAGGCCCAGCACCCAGACAGAGGATAGAGGTCCCACAGCAAGGAATATGGCGTCATATCACCCACCACTGGAGAAGGCCACTTTCAGTTATTTAGGCCCCAGCACCCAGACAGAGGAGAGAGGTCCCACAGCAAGGAATAAGGTGTCATATCACCCACCACTGGAGAAGGCCACTTTCAGTTATTTAGGCCCCAGCACCCAGACAGAGGAGAGAGGTCCCACAGCAAGGAATAAGGCGTCATATCACCCACCACTGGAGAAGGCCACTTTCAGTTATTTAGGCCCCAGCACCCAGACAGAGGAGAGAGGTCCCACAGCAAGGAATAAGGCGTCATATCACCCACCACTGGAGAAGGCCACTTTCAGTTATTTAGGCCCCAGCACCCAGACAGAGGAGAGAGGTCCCACAGCAAGGAATAAGGCGCCATATCACCCACCACTGGAGAAGGCCACTTTCAGTTATTTAGGCCCCAGCACCGAGACAGAGGAGAGAGGTCCCACAGCAAGGAATAAGGCGTCATATCACCCACCACTGGAGAAGGCCACTTTCAGTTATTTAGGCCCCAGCACCCAGACAGAGGAGAGAGGTCCCACAGCAAGAGAATAAGGCGCCATATCACCCACCACTGGAGAAGGCCACTTTCAGTTATTTAGGCCCCAGCACCCAGACAGAGGAGAGAGGTCCCACAGCAAGGAATAAGGCGTCATATCACCCACCACTGGAGAAGGCCACTTTCAGTTATTTAGGCCCCAGCACCCAGACAGAGGAGAGAGGTCCCACAGCAGAGAATCATGCGTCATATCACCCACCACTGGAGAAGGCCACTTTCAGTTATTTAGGCCCCAGCACCCAGACAGAGGAGAGAGGTCCCACAGCAAGGAATAAGGCGTCATATCACCCACCACTGGAGAAGGCCACTTTCAGTTATTTAGGCCCCAGCACCCAGACAGAGGAGAGAGGTCCCACAGCAAGGAATAAGGCGTCATATCACCCACCACTGGAGAAGGCCACTTTCAGTTATTTAGGCCCCAGCACCCAGACAGAGAGAGAGGTCCACAGCAAGGAATAAGGCGTCATATCACCCACCACTGGAGAAGGTCACTTTCAGTTATTTAGGCCCCAGCACCCAGACAGAGGAGAGGTCCCACAGCAAGGAATAAGGCGTCATATCACCCACCACTGGAGAAGGCCACTTTCAGTTATTTAGGCCCCAGCACCCAGACAGAGGAGAGAGGTCCCACAGCAAGGAATAAGGAGTCATATCACCCACCACTGGAGAAGGCCACTTTCAGTTATTTAGGCCCCAGCACCCAGACAGAGGAGAGAGGTCCCACAGCAAGGAATAAGGCGTCATATCACCCACCACTGGAGAAGGCCACTTTCAGTTATTTAGGCCCCAGCACCCAGACAGAGGAGAGAGGTCCCACAGCAAGGAATAAGGCGTCATATCACCCACCACTGGAGAAGGCCACTTTCAGTTATTTAGGCCCCAGCACCCAGACAGAGGAGAGAGGTCCCACACCAAGGAATAAGGTGTCATTTCACCCACCACTGGAAAAGGCCACTTTCAGTTATTTAGGCCCCAGCACCCAGACAGAGGAGAGAGGTAAAACAGCAGAGAATCATGCATCATATCACCCACCAATGGAGAAGGCCACTTTCAGTTATTTAGGCCCCAGCACCCAGACAGAGGAGAGAGGTCCCACAGCAATGAATAAGGCGTCATATCACAGACCACTAGAGAAGGCCACTTTCAGTTATAGAGGCCCCAGCACCCAGACAGAGGAGAGAGGTCCCACAGCAAGGAATCATGCGTAATATCACCCACCACTGGAGAAGGCCGCTTTCAGTTATTTAGGCCCCAGCACCCTGACAGAGGAGAGAGGTCGCTCAGCAAGGAATATGGCGTCATATCACCCACCACTGGAGAAGGTCACTTTTAGTTATTTAGGCCCCAGCACCCAGACAGAGGAAAGAGGTCCCACAGTAAGGAATAAGGCGTCATATCACCCACCACTGGAGAAGGTCACTTTGAGTTATTTAGGCCCCAGCACCCAGACAGAGGAGAGAGGTCACACAGCAAGGAATAAGGAGTCATATCACCGACCACTAGAGAAGGCCACTTTCAGTTATTTAGGCCCCAGCACCCAGACAGAGGAGAGAGGTCACACAGCAAGGAATAAGGAGTCATATCACCGACCACTAGAGAAGGCCACTTTCAGTTATTTAGGCCCCAGCACCAAGACAGAGGAGAGAGGTTCCAAAGCAGAGAATCATGCATCATATCACCCACCAATGGAGAAGGCCACTTTCAGTTATTTAGGCCCCAGCACCCAGACAGAGGAGAGAGGTCCCACACCATGGAATAAGGTGTCAATTCACCCACCACTGGAGAAGGCCACTTTCAGTTATTTAGTCCCCAGCACCCAGACAGATGAGAGAGGTCCAACAGCAGAGAATCATGCATCATATCACCCACCAATGGAGAAGGCCACTTTCAGTTATTTAGGCCCCAGCACCCAGACAGAGGAGAGAGGTCCGACACCAAGGAATAAGGTGTCAATTCACCCACCACTGGAGAAGGCCACTTTCAGTTATTTAGGCCCAGGACCCAGACAGAGGATAGAGGTCCCACAGCTAGGAATATGGCATCATATCACCCACCACTGGAGAAGGCCACTTCCAGATATTAAGGCCCAGCACCAAGACAGTGGAGAGAGGTTCCACAGCAAGGAATATGGTGCCATATCACCCACCACTGGAGAAGGCCACTTTCAGTTATTTAGGCCAAAGCACCCAGACAGAGGAGAGAGGTCCCACAGAAAGGAATCATGCGTCATATCACCCACCACTGGAGAAGGCCACTTTCAGTTATTTAGGCCCAGCACCGAGACAGAGGAGAGAGGTCCCACAGCAAGGAATAAGGCGTCATATCACCCAACACTGGAGAAGGCCGCTTTCAGTTATTTAGGCCCCAGCACCCAGACAGTGGAGAGAGGTCCCACAGCAGAGAATCATGTATCATATAACCCACCAATGGAGAAGGCCACTTTCAGTTATTTAGGCACCAGCACCCAGACAGAGGAGAGAGGCCCAACACCAAGGAATAAGCTGTCATGTCACCCACCACTGGAGAAGGTCACTTTCAGTAATTTAGGCCCAAGCACCCAGACAGAGGAGAGAGGTCCCACAGCAAGGAATAAGGCGTCATATCACCCAACACTGGAGAAGGTCACTGAGTTTTTTAGGCCCCAGCACCCAGACAGAGGACAGAGGTCCCACAGCAAGGAATAAGGAGTCATTTCACCCACTTCTGGAGATAGCCACTTTCAGCTATTTAGCCCCAGCACCCAGACAGAGGAGAGAGATCCCACAGCAAAGAATAAGGCGTCATATCACCCACCACTGGAGAAGGCCGCTTTCAGTTATTTAGGCCCCAGCACCCAGACAGTGGAGAGAGGTCCCACAGCAGAGAATCATGTATCATATAACCCACCAATGGAGAAGGCCACTTTCAGTTATTTAGGCACCAGTACCCAGACAGAGGAGAGAGGTCCCACACCAAGGAATAAGGTGTCATTTCACCCACCACTGGAGAAGGCCACTTTCAGTTATTTAGGCCCCAGCACCCAGACAGAGGAGAGAGGTCCCACAGCAAAGAATAAGGCGTCATATCACTGAACACTAGAGAAGGCCACTTTCAGTTATATAGGCCCCAGCACCCAGACAGAGGATAGAGGTCCCACAGCAAGGAATAATGCGTCATATCACCCACCACTGGAGAGAGGCCACTTTCAGTTATTTAGGCCCCAGCACCAAGACAGAGGAGAGAGGTCCCACAGCAAGAAATCATGCGCCATATCACCATCCATTGTAGAAGACCACTTTCAGTTATTTAGGCCCCAGCACCCAGACAGAGGGAGAGGTCCCACAGCAAGGAATAAGGTGTCAATTCACCCACCACTGGAGAAGGCCACTTTCAGTTATTTAGGGCCAGGACCCAGACAGAGGATAGAGGTCCCACAGCTAGGAATAAGGCATCATATCACCCACCACTGGAGAAGGCCACTTCCAGATATTAAGGCCCAGCACCAAGACAGTGGAGAGGTTCCACAGCAAGGAATATGGTGCCATATCACCCACCACTGGAGAAGGCCACTTTCAGTTATTTAGGCCCCAGCACCAAGACAGAGGAGAGAGGTCCCAAAGCAAGGAATAAGGAGTCATTTCAGCCTCCTCTGGAGAAAGCCACTTTCAGTTATTTAGCCACCGGATCACGGACAGAGGAGAGAGGTCCCACAGCAAAGAATAAGGCGTCATATCACCCACCACTGGAGAAGGCCACTTTCAGTTATTTAGGCCCAGCACCGAGACAGAGGAGAGAGGTCCCACAGCAAGGAATAAGGCGTCATATCACACACCACTGGAGAAGGCCACTTTCAGTTATTTAGGCCCCAGCACCCAGAGAGAGGAGAGAGGTCCACACCAAGGAATAAGGTGTCATTTCACCCACCACTGGAAAAGGCCACTTTCAGTTATTTAGGCCCCAGCACCCATACAGAGGAGAGAGGTCCCACAACAAGGAATAAGGCATCATCTCACCCACCACCGGAGAACGCCACTTTCAGTTATATAGGCCCCAGCACCCAGACAGAGAGAGAGGTCCCACAGCAAAGAATAAGGCGTCATATCACCGACCACTAGAGAAGGCCACTTTCAGTTATTTAGGCCCCAGCACCCAGACAGAGGAGAGATGTCCCACAGCAAGGAATAAGGCGCCATATCACCCACCACTGGAGACGGTCACATTCAGTTATTTAGGCCCCAGCACTGAGACAGAGGAGAGAGGTCCCACAGCAAGGAATAAGGCGTCATATCACCGACCACTAGAGAAGGCCACTTTCAGTTATATAGGCCCCAGCACCCAGACAGAGGAGAGAGGTCCCACAGCAAGGAATCATGCATCATATCACCCACCACTGGAGAAGGCCGCTTTCAGTTATTTAGGCCCCAGCACCCTGACAGAGGAGAGAGGTCGCTCAGCAAAGAATAAGGCGTCATATCACCCACCACTGGAGAAGGTCACTTTCAGTTATTTAGGCCCCAGCACCCAGACAGAGGAGAGAGGTCCCACAGTAAGGAATAAGGCGTCATATCACCCACCACTGGAGAAGGTCACTTTGAGTTATTTAGGCCCCAGCACCCAGACAGAGGAGAGAGGTCACACAGCAAGGAATAAGGAGTCATATCACCGACCTCTAGAGAAGGCCACTTTCAGTTATATAGGCCCCAGCACCCAGACAGAGGAGAGAGGTCCCACAGCAAGGAATCATGCTTCATATCACCCACCACTGGAGAAGGCCGCTTTCAGTTATTTAGGCCCCAGCACCCTGACAGAGGAGAGAGGTCGCTCAGCAAAGAATAAGGCGTCATATCACCCACCACTGGAGAAGGTCACTTTCAGTTATTTAGGCCCCAGCACCCAGACAGAGGAGAGAGGTCCCACAGTAAGGAATAAGGCGTCATATCACCCACCACTGGAGAAGGTCACTTTGAGTTATTTAGGCCCCAGCACCCAGACAGAGGAGAGAGGTCACACAGCAAGGAATAAGGAGTCATATCACCGACCTCTAGAGAAGGCCACTTTCAGTTATTTAGGCCCCAGCACCCAGACAGAGGAGAGAGGTCACACAGCAAGGAATAAGGAGTCATATCACCGACCACTAGAGAAGGCCACTTTCAGTTATTTAGGCCCCAGCACCAAGACAGAGGAGAGAGGTTCCAAAGCAGAGAATCATGCATCATGTCACCCACCAATGGAGAAGGCCACTTTCAGTTATTTAGGCCCCAGCACCCAGACAGAGGAGAGAGGTCCCACACCAAGGAATAAGGTGTCAATTCACCCACCACTGGAGAAGGCCACTTTCAGTTATTTAGTCCCCAGCACCCAGACAGATGAGAGAGGTCCAACAGCAGAGAATCATGCATCATATCACCCACCAATGGAGAAGGCCACTTTCAGTTATTTAGGCCCCAGCACCCAGACAGAGGAGAGAGGTCCCACACCAAGGAATAAGGTGTCAATTCACCCACCACTGGAGAAGGCCACTTTCATTAATTTAGGCCCAAGCACCAAGACAGAGGAGAGAGGTCCCACAGCAGAGAATCATGCATCATATCACCCACCAATGGAGAAGGCCACTTTCAGTTATTTAGGCCCCAGCACCCAGACAGAGGAGAGAGGTCCCACACCAAGGAATAAGGCGTCATATCACCCAACACTGGAGAAGGTCACTTTGAGTTATTTAGGCCCCAGCACCCAGACAGAGGACTGAGGTCCCACAGCAAGGAATAAGGAGTCATTTCACCCACTTCTGGAGATAGCCACTTTCAGCTATTTAGCCCCAGCACCCAGACAGAGGAGAGAGATCCCACAGCAAAGAATAAGGCGTCATATCACCCACCACTGGAGAAGGCCGCTTTCAGTTATTTAGGCCCCAGCACCCAGACAGTGGAGAGAGGTCCCACAGCAGAGAATCATGTATCATATAACCCACCAATGGAGAAGGCCACTTTCAGTTATTTAGGCACCAGTACCCAGACAGAGGAGAGAGGTCCCACACCAAGGAATAAGGTGTCATTTCACCCACCACTGGAGAAGGCCACTTTCAGTTATTTAGGCCCCAGCACCCAGACAGAGGAGAGGGTCCCACAGCAAAGAATAAGGCGTCATATCACTGAACACTAGAGAAGGCCAATTTCAGTTATATAGGCCCCAGCACCCAGACAGAGGATAGAGGTCCCACAGCAAGGAATAATGCGTCATATCACCCACCACTGGAAGAGGCCACTTTCAGTTATTTAGGCCCCAGCACCAAGACAGAGGAGAGAGGTCCCACAGCAAGAAATCATGCGCCATATCACCATCCATTGTAGAAGACCACTTTCAGTTATTTAGGCCCCAGCACCCAGACAGAGGAGAGAGGTCCCACTCCAAGGAATAAGGTGTCAATTCACCCACCACTGGAGAAGGCCACTTTCAGTTATTTAGGGCCAGGACCCAGACAGAGGATAGAGGTCCCACAGCTAGGAATAAGGCATCATATCACCCACCACTGGAGAAGGCCACTTCCAGATATTAAGGCCCAGCACCAAGACAGTGGAGAGAGGTTCCACAGCAAGGAATATGGTGCCATATCACCCACCACTGGAGAAGGCCACTTTCAGTTATTTAGGCCCCAGCACCAAGACAGAGGAGAGAGGTCCCAAAGCAAGGAATAAGGAGTCATTTCAGCCTCCTCTGGAGAAAGCCACTTTCAGTTATTTAGCCACCGGAACACGGACAGAGGAGAGAGGTCCCACAGCAAAGAATAAGGCGTCATATCACCCACCACTGGAGAAGGCCACTTTCAGTTATTTAGGCCCAGCACCGAGACAGAGGAGAGAGGTCCCACAGCAAGGAATAAGGCGTCATATCACACACCACTGGAGAAGGTTACTTTCAGTTATTTAGGCCCCAGCACCCAGAGAGAGGAGAGAGGTCCCACACCAAGGAATAAGGTGTCATTTCACCCACCACTGGAAAAGGCCACTTTCAGTTATTTAGGCCCCAGCACCCATAAAGAAGAGAGAGGTCCCACAACAAGGAATAAGGCATCATCTCACCCACCACCGGAGAACGCCACTTTCAGTTATATAGGCCCCAGCACCCAGACAGAGGAGAGAGGTCCCACAGCAAAGAATAAGGCGTCATATCACCGACCACTAGAGAAGGCCACTTTCAGTTTTTTAGGCCCCAGCACCCAGACAGAGGAGAGATGTCCCACAGCAAGGAATAAGGCGCCATATCACCCACCACTGGAGACGGTCACATTCAGTTATTTAGGCCCCAGCACTGAGACAGAGGAGAGAGGTCCCACAGCAAGGAATAAGGCGTCATATCACCGACCACTAGAGAAGGCCACTTTCAGTTATATAGGCCCCAGCACCCAGACAGAGGAGAGAGGTCCCACAGCAAGGAATCATGCATCATATCACCCACCACTGGAGAAGGCCGCTTTCAGTTATTTAGGCCCCAGCACCCTGACAGAGGAGAGAGGTCGCTCAGCAAAGAATAAGGCGTCATATCACCCACCACTGGAGAAGGTCACTTTCAGTTATTTAGGCCCCAGCACCCAGACAGAGGAGAGAGGTCCCACAGTAAGGAAGAAGGCGTCATATCACCCACCACTGGAGAAGGTCACTTTGAGTTATTTAGGCCCCAGCACCCAGACAGAGGAGAGAGGTCACACAGCAAGGAATAAGGAGTCATATCACCGACCTCTAGAGAAGGCCACTTTCAGTTATATAGGCCCCAGCACCCAGACAGAGGAGAGAGGTCCCACAGCAAGGAATCATGCATCATATCACCCACCACTGGAGAAGGTCACTTTGAGTTATTTAGGCCCCAGCACCCAGACAGAGGAGAGAGGTCACACAGCAAGGAATAAGGAGTCATATCACCGACCTCTAGAGAAGGCCACTTTCAGTTATTTAGGCCCCAGCACCCAGACAGAGGAGAGAGGTCCCACAGCAAGGAATCATGCATCATATCACCCACCACTGGAGAAGGTCACTTTGAGTTATTTAGGCCCCAGCACCCAGACAGAGGAGAGAGGTCACACAGCAAGGAATAAGGAGTCATATCACCGACCTCTAGAGAAGGCCACTTTCAGTTATTTAGGCCCCAGCACCCAGACAGAGGAGAGAGGTCACACAGCAAGGAATAAGGAGTCATATCACCGACCACTAGAGAAGGCCACTTTCAGTTATTTAGGCCCCAGCACCAAGACAGAGGAGAGAGGTTCCAAAGCAGAGAATCATGCATCATGTCACCCACCAATGGAGAAGGCCACTTTCAGTTATTTAGGCCCCAGCACCCAGACAGAGGAGAGAGGTCCCACACCAAGGAATAAGGTGTCAATTCACCCACCACTGGAGAAGGCCACTTTCAGTTATTTAGTCCCCAGCACCCAGACAGATGAGAGAGGTCCAACAGCAGAGAATCATGCATCATATCACCCACCAATGGAGAAGGCCACTTTCAGTTATTTAGGCCCCAGCACCCAGATAGAGGAGAGAGGTCCCACACCAAGGAATAAGGTGTCAATTCACCCACCACTGGAGAAGGCCACTTTCATTAATTTAGGCCCAAGCACCAAGACAGAGGAGAGAGGTCCCACAGCAGAGAATCATGCATCATATCACCCACCAATGGAGAAGGCCACTTTCAGTTATTTAGGCCCCAGCACCCAGACAGAGGAGAGAGGTCCCACACCAAGGAATAAGGCGTCATATCACCCAACACTGGAGAAGGTCACTTTGAGTTATTTAGGCCCCAGCACCCAGACAGAGGACTGAGGTCCCACAGCAAGGAATAAGGAGTCATTTCACCCACCTCTGGAGAAAGCCACTTTCAGTTATTTAGCCCCAGCTCCCAGACAAAGGAGAGAGGTCCCACAGCAAGGAATAAGGCGTCATATCACCCACCACTGGAGAAGGCCACTTTCAGTTATTTAGGCCCCAGCACCCAGACAGTGGAGAGAGGTCCCACAGCAGAGAATCATGTATCATATAACCCACCAATGGAGAAGGCCACTTTCAGTTATTTAGGCACCAGTACCCAGAAGGAGGAGAGAGGTCCCACACCAAGGAATAAGGTGTCATTTCACCCACTACTGGAGAAGGCCACTTTCAGTTATTTAGGCCCCAGCACCCAGACAGTGGAGAGAGGTCCCACAGCAGAGAATCATGTATCATATAACCCACCAATGGAGAAGGCCACTTTCAGTTATTTAGGCACCAGTACCCAGACAGAGGAGAGAGGTCCCACACCAAGGAATAAGGTGTCATTTCACCCACCACTGGAGAAGGCCACTTTCAGTTATTTAGGCCCCAGCACCCAGACAGAGGAGAGAGGTCCCACAGCAAAGAATAAGGCGTCATATCACTGAACACTAGAGAAGGCCAATTTCAGTTATATAGGCCCCAGCACCCAGACAGAGGATAGAGGTCCCACAGCAAGGAATAATGCGTCATATCACCCACCACTGGAAGAGGCCACTTTCAGTTATTTAGGCCCCAGCACCAAGACAGAGGAGAGAGGTCCCACAGCATGAAATCATGCGCCATATCACCATCCATTGTAGAAGACCACTTTCAGTTATTTAGGCCCCAGCACCCAGACAGAGGAGAGAGGTCCCACACCAAGGAATAAGGTGTCAATTCACCCACCACTGGAGAAGGCCACTCTAAGTTATTTAGGCCCAGGACCCAAACAGAGGATAGAGGTCCCACAGCTAGGAATAAGGCATCATATCACCCCCACTGGAGAAGGCCACTTCCAGATATTAAGGCCCAGCACCAAGACAGTGGAGAGAGGTTCCACAGCAAGGAATATGGTGCCATATCACCCACCACTGGAGAAGGCCACTTTCAGTTATTTAGGCCCAAGCACCCAGACAGAGGAGAGAGGTCGCACAGCAAGGAATAAGGCGTCATATCACCCACCACTGGAGAAGGCCACTTTCAGTTATTTAGGCCCAGCACCGAGACAGAGGAGAGAGGTCCCACAGCAAGGAATAAGGCGTCATATCACCCAACACTGGAGAAGGCCGCTTTCAGTTATTTGGGCCACAGCACTCAGACAGTGGAGAGAGGTCCCACAGCAGAGAATCATGTATCATATAACCCACCAATGGAGAAGGCCACTTTCAGTTATTTAGGCACCAGCACCCAGACAGAGGAGAGAGGCCCCACAGCAGAGAATCATGTATCATATAACCCACCACTGGAGAAGGTCACTTTCATTAATTTAGGCCCAAGCACCCAGACAGAGGAGAGAGGTCCCACAGCAAGGAATAAGGCGTCATATCACCCAACACTGGAGAAGGTCACTTTGAGTTATTTAGGCCCCAGCACCCAGACAGAGGACTGAGGTCCCACAGCAAGGAATAAGGAGTCATTTCACCCACCTCTGGAGAAAGCCACTTTCAGTTATTTAGCCCCAGCTCCCAGACAAAGGAGAGAGGTCCCACAGCAAGGAATAAGGCGTCATATCACCCACCACTGGAGAAGGCCACTTTCAGTTATTTAGGCCCCAGCACCCAGACAGTGGAGAGAGGTCCCACAGCAGAGAATCATGTATCATATAACCCACCAATGGAGAAGGCCACTTTCAGTTATTTAGGCACCAGTACCCAGAAGGAGGAGAGAGGTCCCACACCAAGGAATAAGGTGTCATTTCACCCACTACTGGAGAAGGCCACTTTCAGTTATTTAGGCCCCAGCACCCAGACAGAGGAGAGAGGTCCCACAGCAAAGAATAAGGCGTCATATCACTGACCACTAGAGAAGGCCACTTTCAGTTATATAGGCCCCAGCACCCAGACAGAGGAGAGAGGTCCCACAGCAAGGAATAAGGCGTAATATCACCCACCACTGGAAGAGGCCACTTTCAGTTATTTAGGCCCCAGCACCAAGACAGAGGAGAGAGGTCCCACAGCAAGGAATCATGCGCCATATCACCATCCATTGTAGAAGACCACTTTCAGTTATTTAGTCCCCAGCACCCAGACAGAGGAGAGAGGTCCCACAGCAAGGAATAAGGCGTCATATCACCCAACACTGGAGAAGGCCGCTTTCGGTTATTTTGTCCCCAGCACCCAGACAGACGAGAGAGGTCCTACAGCAGAGAATCATGCATCATATCACCCACCAATGGAGAAGGCCACTTTCAGTTATTTAGGCCCCAGCACCCAGACAGAGGAGAGAGGTCACACACCAAGGAATAAGTGTCATATCACCGACCACTAGAGAAGGCCACTTTCAGTTATTTCGGCCCCAGCACCCAGACAGAGGAGAGAGGTCCCACAGCAAGGAATAATGCGCCATATCACCCACCACTGGAGAAGGCCACATTCAGTTATTTAGGCCCCAGCACCGAGACAGAGGAGAGAGGTCCCACAGCAAGGAATAAGACGTCATATCACCCACCACTGGCAAAGGCCACTTTCAGTTATTTAGGCCCCAGCACCAAGACAGAGGAGAGAGGTTCCAAAGCAGAGAATCATGCATCATATCACCCACCAATGGAGAAGGCCACTTTCAGTTATTTATACCCCAGCACCCAGACAGAGGAGAGAGATCCCACACCAAGGAATAAGGTGTCAATTCATCCACCACTGGAGAAGGCCACTTTCAGTTATTTGGTCCCCAGCACCCAGACAGAGGAGAGAGGTCTCACAGCAGAGAATCATGCATCATATCACCCACCAATCGAGAAGGCCAATTTCAGTTATTTAGGCCCCAGCACCCAGACAGAGGAGAGAGGTCCCACACCAAGGAATAAGGGGTCAATTCACCCTCCACTGGAGAAGGCCACTTTCAGTTATTTAGGCCCAGGACCCAGACAGAGGATAGAGGTCCCACAGCAAGGAATAAGACATCATATCACCCACCACTGGAGAAGGCCACTTCCAGATATTAAGGCCCAGCACCAAGACAGTGGAGAGAGGTCCCACAGCAAGGAATAAGGAGCCATATCACCCACCACTGGAGAAGGCCACTTTCAGTTATTTAGGCCCTAGCACTCAGACAGAGGAGAAAGGTCCCACAGCAAGGAATCATGCGTCATATCATCCACCACTGGAGAAGGCCACTTTCAGTTATTTAGGCCCCAGCACCCATAAAGAAGAGAGAGGTCCCACAACAAGGAATAAGGCATCATCTCACCCACCACCGGAGAACGCCACTTTCAGTTATTTTGGCCCCAGCACCCAGACAGAGGAGAGAGGTCCCACAGCAAAGAATAAGGCGTCATATCACCGACCACTAGAGAAGGCCACTTTCAGTTTTTTAGGCCCCAGCACCCAGACAGAGGAGAGATGTCCCACAGCAAGGAATAAGGCGCCATATCACCCACCACTGGAGACGGTCACATTCAGTTATTTAGGCCCCAGCACTGAGACAGAGGAGAGAGGTCCGACAGCAAGGAATAAGGCGTCATATCACCCACCACTGGCGAAGGTCACTTTGAGTTATTTAGGCCCCAGCACCAAGAAAAAGGAGAGAGGTCCCACAGCAATGAATCTTGCGCCATATCACCAACCACTGGAGATGGCCACTTTCAGTAATTTAGGCCCCAGCACCCAGACAGAGGAGAGAGGTCCCACAGCAAGGAATAAGGCGTCATATCACCCACCACTGGAGAAGGCCACTTTCAGTTATTTAAGCCCAAGCACCCAGACAGAGGAGAGAGGTCCCACAGCAAGGAATCATGCGTCATATCACCCACCACTGGAGAAGGCCACTTTCAGTTATTTAGGCCCCAGCACCCATACAGAGGAGAGAGGTCCCACAGCAAGGAATAAGGCGTCATATCACACTCCACTGGCGAAGGCCACTTTTAGTTATTTAGGTCCCAGCACCAAGACTGAGGACAGAGGTCCCACAGCAAGGAATCATGCGCCATATCACCAACCACTGGAGAAGGCCACTTTCAGTAATTTAGACCCCAGCACCCAGACAGAGGAGAGAGGTCCCACAGCAAGAGATAAGGCGTCATATCACCCACCACTGGAGATGGCCACATTCAGTTATTTAGACCCCAGCACTGAGACAGAGGAGAGAGGTCCCATAGCAAGGAATAAGGCGTCATATCACCCACCACTGGAGAAGGCCACTTTCAGTTATTTAGGACCCAGCACCAAGAAAAAAGAGAGAGGTCCCACAGCAAGGAATCATGCACCATATCACCAACCACTGGAGAAGGCCACTTTCAGTAATTTGGGCCCCAGCACCCAGACAGAGGAGAGAGGTCCCACACAAAGGAATAAGGCGTCATATCAACCACCACTGAAGAAGGCCGCTTTCAGTTATTTAGGCCCCAGCACCCATACAGAGGAGAGAGGTCCCACAGCAGAGAATCATGCATCATATAACCCACCAATGGAGAAGGCCACTTTCAGTTATTTAGGCACCAGCACCCAGACAGAGGAGAGAGGTCCCACACAAAGGAATAAGGCTTCATATCACCCACCACTGGAGAAGGCCGCTTTCAGTTATTTAGGCCCCAGCACCCAGACAGAGGAGAGAGGTCCCACAGCAGAGAATCATGCATCATATAACCCACCAATGGAGAAGGCCACTTTCAGTTATTTAGGCCCCAGCACCCAGACAGAGGAGAGAGGTCCCACAGCAAGGAATAATGCGCCATATCACCCACCACTGGAGAAGGCCACATTCAGTTATTTAGGCCCCAGCACCGAGACAGATGAGAGAGGTCCCACAGAAAGGAAAAAGGCGTCATATCACCCACCACTGGAAAAGGCCACTTTCAGTTTTTTAGGCCCCAGCACCAAGACAGAGGAGAGAGGTCCCACAGCAAGGAATCATGCGCCATATCACCAACCACTGGAGAAGACCTTTTTCAGTTATTTAGGCCCCAGCACCCAGACAGAGGAGAGAGGTCCCACAGCAAGGAATAAGGCGTCATATCACCCACCACTGGAGAAGACCGCTTTCAGTTATTTAGTCGACAGCACCCAGACAGAGGAGAGAGGTACCACAGCAGAGAATCATGCATCATATCACCCTCCAATGGAGAAGGCCACTTTTAGTTATTTAGGCCCCAGCACCCAGACAGAGGAGAGAGGTCCCACAGCAAGGAATAAGGCGTCATATCACCCACCACTGGCGAAGGTCACTTTGAGTTATTTAGGCCCCAGCACCAAGAAAAAGGAGAGAGGTCCCACAGCAATGAATCTTGCGCCATATCACCAACCACTGGAGAAGGCCACTTTCAGTAATTTAGGCCCCAACACCCAGACAGAGGAGAGAGGTCCCACAGCAAGGAATAAGGCGTCATATCACCCACCACTGGAGAAGGCCACTTTCAGTTATTTAGGCCCAAGCACCCAGACAGAGGAGAGAGGTCCCACAGCAAGGAATAAGGCGTCATATCACCCACCACTGGAGAAGGCCACTTTCAGTTATTTAGGCCCAAGCACCCATACAGAGGAGAGAGGTCCCACAGCAAGGAATAAGGCGTCATATCACCCTCCACTGGAGAAGGCCACTTTTAGTTATTTAGGCCCCAGCACCAAGACTGAGGACAGAGGTCCCACAGCAAGGAATCAGGCGCCATATCACCAACCACTGGAGAAGGCCACTTTCAGTTATTTAGGCCCCAGCACCCAGACAGAGGAGAAAGGTCCCACAGCAGAGAATCATGCATAATATAACCCACCAATGGAGTAGGCCACTTTCAGTTATTTTGGCACCAGCACCCAGACAGAGGAGAGAGGTCCCACACCAAGGTATAAGGTGTCATTTCACCTACCACTGGAGAAGTCCACTTTCAGTTATTTAGGCCCCAGCACCCAGACAGAGAAGAGAGGTCCCACAGCATAGAATAAGGCGTCATATCACCGACCACTAGAGAAGGCCACTTTCAGTTATTTAGGCCCCAGCACCCAGACAGAAGAGAGAGGTCCCACAGCAAGGAATAAGGCGCCATATCACCCACCACTGGAGAAGGCCACATTCAGTTATTTAGGCCCCAGCACCCAGACAGAGCAGAGAGGTCCCACAGCAAGGAATAAGGCGTCATATCACCCACCACTGGAGAAGGCCACTTTTAGTTATTTAGGCCCCAGCACCAAGACAGAGGAGAGAGGTCCCACAGCAAGGAATCATGCGCCATATCACCAACAACTGGAGAAGACCACTTTCAGTTATTTAGGCCCCAGCACCCAGACAGAGGAGAGAGGTCCCACAGCAAGGAATAAGGCGCCATATCACCCACCACTGGAGAAGGCCACATTCATTTATTTAGGCCCCAGCACTGAGACAGAGGAGAGAGGTCCCACAGCAAGGAATAAGGCGTCATATCACCCTCCACTGGAGAAGGCCACTTTCAGTTATTTAGGCCCCCCACCAAGAGAGAGGACATAGGTCCCACAGCAAGGAATCATGCGCCATATCACCAACCACTGGAGAAGGCCACTTTCAGTAATTTAGGCCCCAGCACCCAGACAGAGGAGAGAGGTCCCACAGCAAGGAATAAGGCGTCATATCACCCACCACTGGAGAAGGTCGCTTTAAGTTATTTAGGCCCCAGCACCCAGACAGAGGAGAAAGGTCCGACAGCAGAGAATCATGCATCATATAACCCACCAATGGAGTAGGCCACTTTCAGTTATTTAGGCACCAGCACCCAGACAGAGGAGAGAGGTCCCACACCAAGGAATAAGGGGTCATATCACCCACTACTGGAAAAGGCCGCTTTCAGTTATTTAGGCCCCAGCACCAAGACAGAGGAGAGAGGTCCCACAGCAAAGAATAAGGCGTCATATCACCGACCACTAGAGAAGGCCACTTTCAGTTATTTAGGCCCCAGCACCCAGACAGAAGAGAGAGGTCCCACAGCAAGGAATAAGGCGTTATATCACCCACCACTGGAGAAGGCCGCTTTCAGTTATTTAGTCGACAGCACCCAGAAAGAGGAGAGAGGTACCACAGCAGAGAATCATGCATCATATCACCCACCAATGGAGAAGGCCACTTTCAATTATTTAGGCCCCAGCACCCAGACAGAGGAGAGAGGTCCCACAGCAAGGAATAAGGCGTCATATCACCCACCACTGGAGAAGGTCACTTTGAGTTATTTTGGCCCCAGCACCAAGAAAAATGAGAGAGGTCCCACAGCAATGAATCTTGCGCCATATCACCAACCACTGGAGAAGGCCACTTTCAGTAATTTAGGCCCCAGCACCCAGACAGAGGAGAGAGGTCCCACAGCAAGGAATAAGGCGTCATATCACCCACCACTGGAGAAGTCCACTTTCAGTTATTTAGGCCCCAGCACCAAGAAAAAGAAGAGAGGTCCCATAGCAATGAATTTTGCGCCATATCACCAACCACTGGAGAAGGCCACTTTCAGAAATTTAGGCCCCAGCACCCAGACAGAGGAGAAAGGTCCCACAGCAGAGAATCATGCATCATATAACCCACCAATGGAGTAGGCCACTTTCAGTTATTTAGGCACCAGCACCCAGACAGAGGAGAAATGTCCCACACAAGGTATAAGGCGCCATATCAACCACCACTGGAGAAGGCCACATTCAGTTATTTAGGCCCCAGCACCCAGACAGAGGAGAGAGGTCCCACAGCAAGGAATAAGGCGCCATATCAACCACCACTGGAGAAGGCCACATTCAGTTATTTAGGCCCCAGCACCGAGTCAAAGCAGAGAGGTCCCACATCAAGGAATAAGGCGTCATATCACCCTCCACTGGAAAAGGCCACTTTCAGTTATTTAGGCCCCAGCACCAAGACAGAGGAGAGAGGTCCCACAGCAAGGAATCATGCGCCATATCACCAACCACTGGAGAAGACCACTTTCAGTTATTTAGGCCCCAGCACCCAGACAGAGGAGAGAGGTCCCACAGCAAGGAATAAGGCGCCATATCACCCACCACTGGAGAAGGCCACATTCAGTTATTTAGGCCACAGCCCTGAGATAGAGGAGAGAGGTCCCACAGCAAGGAATAAGGCGTCATATCACCCACCACTGGAGAAGGCTGCTTTCAGTTATTTAGGCCCAGCACCCAGACAGAGGAGAAAGGTCCCACAGCAGAGAATCATGCATCATATAACCCACCAATGGAGTAGTCCACTTTCAGTTATTTAGGCACCAGCACCCAGACAGAGGAGAGAGGTCCCACACCAAGGTATAAGGTGTCATTTCACCCACCACTGGAGAAGTCCACTTTCAGTTATTTAGGCCCCAGCACCCAGACAGAGAAGAGAGGTCCCACAGCAAAGAATAAGGCGTCATATTACCGACCACTAGAGAAGGCCACTTTCAGTTATTTAGGCACCAGCACCCAGACAGAGGAGAGAGGTCCCACAGCAAGGAATAAGGCGCCATATCACCCACCACTGGAGATGGCCACATTCAGTTATTTAGGCCCCAGCACCGAGTCAGAGCAGAGAGGTCCCACATCAAGGAATAAGGCGTCATATCACCCACCACTGGAAAAGGCCACTTTCAGTTATTTAGGCCCCAGCACCCAGACAGAGGAGAGAGGTCCCACAGCAAGGAATCATGCGCCATATCACCAACCACTGGAGAAGACCACTTTCAGTAATTTTTGCCCCAGCACCCAGACAGAGGAGAGACGTCCCACAGCAAAGAATAAGGCGTCATATCACCCACCACTGGAGAAGGCCACTTTCAGTTATTTAGTCCCCAGCACCCAGACAGAGGAGAGAGGTTCCCTTTTGCAGAGAATCATGCATCATATCACCCACCACTGGCGAAGGTCACTTTGAGTTATTTAGGCCCCAGCACCAAGAAAAAGGAGAGAGGTCCCACAGCAATGAATCTTGCACCATATCACCAACCACTGGAGAAGGCCACTTTCAGTAATTTAGGCCCCAGCACCCAGACAGAGGAGAGAGGTCCCACAGCAAGGAATCATGCGTCATATCACCCACCACTGGAGAAGGCCACTTTCAGTTATTTAGGCCCCAGCACCCAGACAGAGGAGAGAGGTCCCACAGCAAGGAATGAGGTGTCATATCACCCACCACTGGAGAAGGCCACTTTCAGTTATTTAGGCCCCAGCACCCAGAGAGAGGAGAGAGGTCCCACAGCAAGGAATATGGTGTCATTTAACCCAGCACTGGAGAAGGCCACTTTCAGTTATTTAGGCCCCAGCACCCAGACAGAGGAGAGAGGTCGCACAGCAAGGAATAAGGCGGCATATCACCCATCAATGGAGAAGGTCACTTTCAGTTATTTAGGCCCCAGCACCCAGACAGAGGAGAGAGGTCCCACAGCAAGTAATAAGGCGTCATATCACTCACCACTGGAGATGGTCACTTTGAGTTATTTAGGCCCCAGCACCCAGACAGAGGAGAGAGGTCCCACAGCAAGGAATAAGGCCTCATTTCACCCTCCACTGGAGAAGGCCACTTTCAGTTATTTAGCCCCAGCTCCATGACATAGGAGAGAGGTCCCACAGCCAGGAATACGGCGTCATATCACCCACCACTGGAGAAGGCCACTTTCAGTTATTTAGGCCCCAGCACCCAGACAGAGGAGATAGGTCCCACACCAAAGAATAAGGTGTCAATTCACCCACCACTGGAGAAAGACACTTTCAGTTATTTAGACCCCAGCACCCAGACTGAGGAGAGAGGTCCCACAGCAAGTAATCATGCGTCATATCACCCACCACTGGAGAAGGCCAATTTCAGTTATTTAGGGCCCAGCACCCAGACAGAGGAGAGAGGTCGCACAGCAAGGAATCATGCGTCATATCACCCACCACTGGAGAAGGCCGCTTTCAGTTATTTAGGCCTCAGCACCCAGACAGAGGAGAGAGGTCGCACAGCAAGGAATAAGGCTTCATATCACCCACCACTGGAGAAGGTCACTTTGAGTTATTTAGGCCCCAGCACCCAGACAAAGGAGAGAGGTCGCACAGCAAGGAATAAGGCGTCATATCACCCACCACTGGAGAAGGCCGCTTTCAGTTATTTAGGCCTCAGCACCCAGACAGAGGAGAGAGGTCGCACAGCAAGGAATAAGGCGTCATATCACCCACCACTGGAGAAGGTCACTTTCAGTTATTTATGCCCCGAACACCAAGGAATAAGGTGTCATTTCACCCACCACTGGAGAAGGCCACTTTCAGTTATTTAGGCCCCAGCACCCAGACAGAGGAGAGAGGTCCCTCAGCAAGGAATCATGCGTCATTTCACCCACCACTGGAGAAGGCCACTTTCAGTTATTTAGGCCCCAGCACCCAGACAGAGGAGAGAGGTCGCACAGCAAGGAATAAGTCGTCATATCACCCACCACTGGAGAAGGTCACTTTCAGTTATTTAGGCCCCAGCACTCAGACAGAGGAGAGAGGTCCCACAGCAAGGAATAAGGCTTCATATCACCCACCACTGGAGAAGGTCACTTTGAGTTATTTAGGCCCCAGCACCCAGACAGAGGAGAGAGGTCCCACACCAAGGAATCATGCGTCATTTCACCCACCACTGGAGAAGGCCACTTTCAGTTATTTAGGCCCCAGCACTAGTCTTGAGCGCGAATATTCGAATAGCGAATTTTTTTAGCGAATATCGGCACTTCGCTAATTCGTGAATATTTCGAATATAGCGCTACAAATTCGCTATTTCGAATATTCGTTTTTTATTTAGTTATATTTTTTTCTTTCCCACTTCCCGAAAAGTAGTTCTTACCTTTCCTATGGATTCCTGGCTTCCTGGCTGCTCCAGTCAGTGCCCGTTGCCGCTTCTGCCGACTTCCGTGCTCATGGAGCGTCCCCATCACCATGGGAACGTCTTCATATACTAAAATGTACTGTCGGATTTGAGAATTACGTTGAAATCGCAATGCGATTCAGAATGCATCTTCCAGGGGGCGGTGTGATGACGTGAACACGCACGTCGCGCTCTCCTCCTCCTCCTGCCCTCCTCCTCCTCCTCGCTCTCCGGCCCGTCGGCTCCCCCCGTTGATGCTGTGCTGAGCCTTCCATCGCCAGCCGTCCTGTGGAGAACTCCGGACTGCGTGTGTCTTTGCCTGCCCTCCCTTGTCTCGCTTCCTGTTTCGGTTGCTTTTGGCTGCCGCCTGTCTGTGGGCTTCCGTGCTCCCTGGTGGTGTTCCCGGCTGGTTGTTCGGTCCTGGGAGAGAGCTCCTCGTCGCTGGGGTCTGCTGTTTGTGGCTGTTGCTCGCAGGGTGTGTGCTCCATCTCCCCGCTCTTCCTCGTGGCTGGCTCTTTGGCTGGCTTCCTGGCCTGGCTCGTCTGGTTTTCCTGTGTGCCGTCTCCCTTCTGCCTGGATCCCTTGGCTCATCCATTCACCCCCTCTTGGACGCAGGACACGTGAGAAAAAAAAAAAAAAAAAGTAAAATTTGTTGTTTCTTCCCCTTCGTTTTTGCTTATTGTTTTTTTTTTTTTTTTTTTTGGGACTGGTTTAAAGGTGTATTAAGACTATTAAGACTGCATTGGTTTGTACTAAGAAGTACTAAGAAGAAGGAACTAAGCAGAAAAAAGGGAAACAAGAAAAGAGAAATAGAGAAGGGAAAAATTTAAATTAAATTAATTCAAAGAGAAGAGAAAGAGAAAGAGAAAGAAAAAAAAAGAAAAAAGAAAGAAGAAGGATAAAATCTATAAAAAAAAAAAAAAAGAAAAAAAAAAGGAAGAAGGGAAAAGAGAAGGGAAAAGAAAGAAAAGGGAAAAAACTTGGGGAAAAAAAAAAAATATAAGACGGGGGCTGAGTACACAGGGACATTTGAAAATCTCGAAAACTCAAATTAGCAAATAGTAAATACGTTAAGGGAAAAAAAAAAAAAAAAAAAAAGGAAAAGGAAAAGAGGGGAAAAAGGAGGAAGGGAAAGAGAAGGGGAGGAAAAAAAAAAATTAAAAAAATATACAGACACACACATTGAAGGGGGCCTTTAGCGCCTGATGGCTCCAAAGCGGCGGTCGGTGGATTCCTCAGGATCAAAACTGGGGACTAAGACACCTGAGGGTAAAATTGACAAATTTTTAAAATCCCCCTCCCTTAATGAAAAGGGGTTGATTAAAGGGAAAATGAGCACTAACTATAAAAAAACCGTTAAAACTCTGCAAGCTGAAGAACTATCTGAGGATGGGCTAGCTGATCAGGAAGGAGAGGAGGAAAGTCTGCTGGCGCGAATAGAAACTGAGCATGACCCCTCGGCCCTGGAAAAAATTCTGAGTGCTGTTGAAAATAATGGCATGTTAGTGCAGGGGATGTCCAGCCAACTCGGGTCAATGCAGAGTGATATATCTTTAATAAGAGAAGATCTGACTAAAATTCGGGATCGAGTACTTAACATGGAAAAGACGGTAGACTCCCTCCAATCCGATATGGATACGATCAAATCTAAGACTCGGTCTCTTTCCTCGGAAAATCATCTTTTACAAAACAAATTGGAAGACCTGGAAAACAGATCAAGGCGGTATAATATCCGCTTAGTTGGATTTCCAGAGGGAGTTGAGGGGCGGCAGCTAGTTGAACAACTCAAGGATGTAGTTTTGGAAAAACTGGGTAGTGAACATTTCTCTCCTATGTTTCAAATAGAAAGAGCCCATCGGATTCCAGGGGGGAAGCCCACTCCAGGGAGGCCACCGCGAACAATCCTAATGAAATTATTACTATCTATGGATAGGGATATGATATTGAGAAGGGCGAGGGAATGTGCACCCATTGAACATCAGGGTACTAGACTGTTATTTTTCCCTGACTTTGCTCGACAGACCCAGGAGAAAAGAAGAAATTTCAATGAGATAAAGAAACGTTTGGCGCTAAAAGACATTAAATATTCCCTACTGTATCCAGCAAAACTGAGAGTGATCCATAATGGGACTACTAAATTTTTGAGAATTCGCAACAAGCACTGGATTGGATGGAGCAAATGGGCATTTGATATATTTATATGTTCTCTAGGGATGGAGGGAGGAGGGAACTAGTGGGAGGGGGAGAATGACCGGAGGATAGAGGTTTGCTGACTAGATCGGGCGGACCAGAGGGAAGGGGAGGGAATGGGGAGGGTATTTAACCTGCAGGGAAAGGGTATAGGAGAAATTTTTTTTTTTTTTCTCCTCTTCGTAGCTAATGTCTGTTAGAATTGTCTCTTGGAATGTCAGAGGACTTGGGGAGAGGGTTAAAAGACAAGCTATTATGGATGCAGTGAAGAGGTATCTTCCTGCAATTATCTGTATAGTTGAAACTCACCTTACTGAAGAGACCGTGTCTCGTTTGATGACGGGCTGGCATTCCCAGTCTTACCACTCTACTTTCAGTAGCGCCTCTAGGGGTGTATCGGTTTTGATTCACAACTCTATAGATTTTTTGTTAATCGAATCTCATATAGATGACCAAGGCAGGTTTATTTTTTTGTATGGGAAGCTACATGGATATAATTACACTCTTGCTTTTTTATATACCTCCGCCATTTTCCATGTGCCCACTTATCCAACTATTACGTTTCTTGGAAGGCAAGCCGGCATCTCGGCTTGTACTGATGGGAGACTTTAACGCTGTTATGGATCCCAAAAAGGACAGATTGACTTTAGATGCAGATCGGGAAGGAACATGTGTAATTCCCCATTGCCTCAATTCTGTTTGGAGATTGGATTGGTGGATATATGGGAACATGTTGGCGGAGGAAAGAGAGTATATTCCTGTGTTAGTAGAGGAGGAAGAGCAATGTCTAGGATAGATTTGGCATTTACTAATGAGAATAATCTGAATAATATTAAAAGGATACGATATGGTATAAGAACAGTTTCAGACCATTCACCGGTCCTAATTGAGGTTCGCATTGGGGAGAATAAAGACAATAGGGGATTTGGGTTCAAGTTGAATCCATACTGGCTTACTATAATGGATAACTGCCAGTCGATTAAAGCACATGTATCCTCCTTTTGGGAGGTGAATCTCCCCTCTGCCAACATCAACTCAGTTTGGGACGCTCTGAAAGCATACCTGAGGGGGTTCTCATTAGTGATATTACGGCTGTGAAAAGATCATTTAAGAAAAAGGAAAAAAATCTGACAGACACAGTGGCCTCCACAACGGAGCGGTTCATTGATCAACCTACGGAATGTAACAAGGAAGAGATGCAAAAGGCTAGTTGTTCCTTGAAAGAATATGTAATTGAGAAAGCAAACCATAGGCTACTTTTTAAGGGCCAGAAGTATTTTTCAGAATCGGGACGCCCTGGTAAGCTTTTAGCTAAAATAATATCACAACAGGACAAAAAAAGAAAGCTATTACTCTAGTGCGTAACCTAGATGGAGCAATAATATCAGACCCAGAGGGTATAAGGGACTCTTTTTGCAATATTTCTCCCAGATATACAGAGCTTCATCTGGTCTGCCAGCTGACCTGGGGAGACAGTTCCTGGAGAGAATTTCTCTTCCAAAGCTAACAGAAGCCCAAAAGAATCCCTGGAAGGAGAGGTGTCTCTTGCGGAGATTCAAGAGGCCTTGAAGTCCATCTCCGGGAACTCATCACCAGGGTCAGATGGTTTTCCATATGAAATTTATCGTAAGTACAGTGATGCCATTCTCCCTCATCTACTGGAAGTGTTTGCTCAAGCATCGCAGGGAGGGATTTGCCACAGTCTATGATGGAAGCTGTGATAGTTTTAATCCCAAAAAAAGATAAAGACCCGGCGGATTTGAGCTCGTATAGACCAATCTCCCTATTAAATACGGATGCTAAGTTGTTAGCAAAGGTTCTAGCTAGGAGGCTTTCTCAGGTTATGTCAGCTTTGATCCACCCAGACCAAAATGGCTTTATGGCGAAAAGGGGTACTCATCACAATCTGCATAGGTTTTTGCCAATATTCAGTCCCCGGAGGCGGCGCCCGCTCGGTCCTGTCTTTGGATGCTACCAAGGCATTCGACAGGGTCGAGTGGACGTTCCTCTGGGAGGTGATGAGAAGAATGGGTTTTGGCCCCAAATTTATAGGGATGGTTCAGCTGCTATATAAATGTCCGAAGGCCAGAATCAGGATCAATGACATGCTGACAGAGAGTTTTGTATTGGGAAGAGGTACTCGTCAAGGTTGTCCTCTTTCCCCTCTTTTATTCAATATTTATATTGAGCCCCTTGCAGCTAGTATAAGGCAAGACTCGAGAGTGGTTGGCTTTGGTGTAATGGGGGAGCAGGATCGTATATCCCTTTATGCAGACGATATCTTGTTCTTTATTCATCAAACAGAAAAACACTCCCTCGAATAATGGAACTGGTCAGCCTATTCTCCTATTTTTCTGGCTTGGAGGTTAACTGGGGAAGACTGTTCTTCTCCCTATAGATAAGTTGCGAGGATCTGTGGAATATCTCTCTAATCGGGTATCTATTTCTGACTCAATAAAATACCTGGGGATAACAGCTTCTGCCAAAATTCAGGACTATCTCCAACTTAATTTGATCCCTCTTCTGTCGAGGTTGAGATCCAAAATTAAGATATGGCAAAAGTTCTGCCCGCAAGAGGGGACAGAATTTCATTAATAAAAATGGTAGTGCTGCCCCAGGTACTTTATGTTCTTCGTAACTCGCCCGTTTGGATTGAGGATAAGTATTTTAGGCTGATAGAACGGATGATTAATGACCTACTATGGGGAGGAAGCGGGTGAGACTAAAGTCGCTTTATTTTTCCATGCCCTACAGTAGGGAGGTCTTAACCTCCCCTACTTTAGGGATACTTCATGGCATCTCAACTTTGCTTCCTCAATGATTGGGAAAATAGCCAACTTTGTAGAAAACTGGTAAAAGACTCAGGTTTTTCAGATTTATTTACAGTATTGGAGTCCGATTATTTGCTTAACATACAGACTGGTTATAAACCCTTTCTTAGAATGGCCACAAAGGCATGGTTGGTGATAAAGAGCTGGTTCAAAGTTAAGGCAACACTTATCTGCACCCCATTATGGCATAATTCAAAGCTTCTGAAATTAGATGATCCAAATTGTTGGCAATACTGGAGAACGCGAAATATTCAATATCTGAACCAGGTGGTTAAAAATGGGCAGGTCCTGTCTCTTATGGAGCTAAAACAGAACTCCAAACTGGGTGAGGTGGCTTGGTATGCATATTTTCAATTGAGGTCAGCACTTCTTAATACTGTTGATAGGTATTCACTTGAGGTAGACACCCGGAATTTTTGCACAATTTGATTTGTAAGAAAGGTGGTACTAAGGTGAAATTATCACATTGTTATAGGCACTTGATGAAAGGTTTTTTTCGGATTGTTTATCTCCAGGACAGAAATCCTGGTCTGTATTAATGTCAGAGGTGGGTTCTCCGGATTGGGAGAATATAGGGGAAAATTTTAGTCAGGTTTCACACAACTTTAATCACACTGTTGTACAGTTTAATATAATACACAAAATATATGTGACACCTTTATGGCTCCATAAGAGGGGACTTAGAGCCGCATCTGACTGCCCTCGCTGTGGGGATCCCGGGGCAGATCATATGCATCTGTTCTGGGACTGCCCGATAGTGAGTAAATACTGGAGAGCGGTACAAATAACTTTGACTCGGAGACTCAATATAGATATTCCTCTATCTCCCAAGGTATGGGTTTTAGGGGATCTATCAGAGGTTAACTGCCAGCTTATGAAGGGCCGTCTGCTGACTAAAGTGCTGTTTTTGGCTAGGCTTCTTGTAGCCAGAGAATGGTTTTCCCCTTCTGCTCCAGATTGCAAGAACTGGTTATGCCTGGTGGATAAGGTGAAAATCTATGAGAGAATTATGTATAGACAAAGAGGGTCCTATATGAAATGGGCCAATGTTTGGAGAGACTGGGATGGTTGAGGAGAGTTTTTTTTTTTTCTCCTTTCCCTTTTCCCTGCAGGAATGGAGGGTGGGCTGAGGGGGGTGGTTGGGAGGAATGGGGAAGATATTAATTGCAAATTTGTTGAACTAACTTGTTTACTTCTTATATTGAAATAATAAAAAAATTAAAAAAAAAAAAAAAAAAGAAATCGCAATGCGATTAATTCAGGTTATATTAATCGCATTGCGATTACAACTTATCAGTGCACTGCTATCTTACATATTAGGCTAGAATTAACTCCAAGTTACATTAATCGCATTGCGATTTCAATTAGCACAGCTAAAATATATTCCATATTCATTAACTTCGTTAATTCTAGCAAGCTTACCCATTATAAACCCAGCTCTAAGTTGTAATCGCAATGTGATTAATATAACATGAATTAATCGCATTGCGATTACAACAGACATGGTTTACTATGGTTGCTAAAACGAAGATGTAGAATACTTAGTTATCTTCGTTTTGAGGAATATGACGAATACATTCGTCATATTCGCTAATTCTACCAAGCCAACCATAGTAAACCAGATCTAAGTAGAAATCGCAATGCGATTAATTCAAGTTATATTAATCGCATTGCGATTTCAACGTAATTCTCAACTCCGACAGTACATTTTAGTATGGAGACGTTCTTGGCTTGGTAGAATTGGCGAATATGACGAATGTATTCGTCATATTCCTCAAAACGAAGATAACGAAGTATTCTCCATCTTCGTTTAAAAACCTATTCGTCAACTTCGCTAATTCTAGCAATCAAATAGGAGGGTTGACTATAGAGACAGCTGTGTTTAATTCGCTATGCGATTATATAATTTTTTTTTTTAATAAATAGAATAATTATAATAATTATCAAGTAATATAATTATTCTATTAAAAAAAGCTAAGTAATATAATCGCATAGCGAATTAAACACAGCTGTCTCTATAGTCAACCCACCACTGGAGAAGGCCACTTTCAGTTATTTAGGCCCCAGCACCCAGACAGAGGAGAGAGGTACCACAGCAAGGAATAAGGGTCATATCACCCACCACTTTTGAATGTCACTTTGAGTTATTTAGGCCCCAGCACCCAGACAGAGGAGAGAGGTCCCATAGCAAGGAATCATGCGTCATATCACCCACCACTGGAGAAGGCCGCTTTCAGTTATTTAGGCCCCAGCACACAGAGGAGAGAGGTCCCACAGCAGAGAATCATGCATCATATCACCCAACAATGGAGAAGGCCACTTTCAGCTATTTAGGCCCCAGCACCCAGACAGAGGAGAGAGGTCCCACAGCTGAGAATCATGCATGATATCACCCACCAAAGTAGAACGCCACTTTCAGTTATTTAGGCCCCAGCACCCAGACAGAGGAAATCGGTCCAACACCAAAGAAGAAGGTGTCATTTCACCCCCCACTGGAGAAGGCCACTTTCAGTTATTTAGGCCCCAGCACCCAGACAGAGGAGAGAGGTCCCACAGCAAGGAAGCATGCGTCATATCACCCACCACTGGAGAAGGGCCTTTTCAGTTATTTAGGCCCCAGCACAAAGACAGAGGTGAGAGGTCCCACAGCAAGGAATAAGGCGTAATATCACCCACCACTGGAGAAGGTCACATTTAGTTATTTAGGCCCCAGCACCCAGACAGAGGAGAGAGGTCCCTCAGCAAGCAATCATGCGTCATATCACCCACCACTGGAGAAGGCCACTTTCAGTTATTTAGGCCCCAGCACCCAGACAGAGGAGAGAGGTACCACAGCAAGGAATAAGGGTCATATCACCCACCACTTTTGAATGTCACTTTGAGTTATTTAGGCCCCAGCACCCAGACAGAGGAGAGAGGTCCCATAGCAAGGAATCATGCGTCATATCACCCACCACTGGAGAAGGCCGCTTTCAGATATTTAGGCCCCAGCACACAGAGGATAGAGGTCCCACAGCCGAGAATCATGCATCATATCACCCACCAATGGAGAAGGCCACTTTCAGCTATTTAGGCCCCAGCACCCAGACAGAGGAGAGAGGTCCCACAGCTGAGAATCATGCATGATATCACCCACCAAATTAGAACGCCACTTTCAGTTATTTAGACCCCAGCACCCAGACAGAGGAAATAGGTCCCACATCAATGAATAAGGTGTCATTATACCGCCCACTGGAGAAGGCCACTTTCAGTTATTTAGGCCCCAGCACCCAGACAGAGGAGAGAGGTCCCACAGCAAGGAATCATGCATCAAATCACCCACCACTGGAGAAGGCCACTTTCAGTTATTTAGGCCCCAGCACCCAGACAGAGGAGAGAGGTCCCACAGCAAGGAATCATGAGTCATATCCCCCATTACTGGAGAAGGCCACTTTCAGTTATTTAGGTCCCAGCACCCAGACAGAGGAGAGAGGTCCCACAGCAAGGAATAAGGCGTCATATCACCCTCCAATGGAGGAGGCCACTTTCAGTTATTTAGGCCCAGCACCCAGACAGAGGAGAGAGGTCCCACAGCAAGGAATAATGTGTCATATCACCCACCACTGGAGAAGGCCACTTTCAGTTATTTAGGCCCCAGCACCCAGACAGAGGAGAGAGTTCGCATGGCAGAGGTTCAGGCTTCATGTCACCCACCATTGTAACAGGCCACTTTCAGTTATTTAGGCCTCGGCGCCCAGATGGAAGAGAGTTTCATTCAACTTTGGGTTGCACCGCAAGATCATGGTAAAATGAAAAAATGAGGAATCAATAAAGAAGTGCCCCGGAGTACAAGAATGCATGGTTGAGGGGGAGGTAGTTGTAAATGACTATTCTGCACAAGGGAGGGACAGGTCCTTTGGGATCCATGCCTGGTTCATTTATATGATGCACTTAGTTGATGCACATCCAACATAAAAATAAAAAGGGTAAAAAACTTGTTTATAAAAATAGATGTTGTATATTGTTGTTCCAGGTAGATCAGTCCATCTACTATAAATGAGCTTTCCAATGAATAATTCCAATTGGGATCAGATAGTGCACTTTGGTCAATAATATCTGCATAAAATGTCCTGGGAACAATAATATGTCCTCTAGAGGAGAAGTTAAAATTGGTTTACTGCATAAATCCTTGCTAAAAGGTCTGGTATTACACTGCTGTGGAGGGGGTAAACAGTGGTTATGGTGTTCCTTAAGCCTCAGTGCAGCGTCCCGCACTGTCTGTGGCTGAAGAAATCACTTACCCCCAGTCACAGTATGTATGCGGTGGCGGGTCCGGGTTTCCAGTCGGCGGTGTGTCTCGTGTTCCCGCTGCGCCGGTTCGCGCGCTTGTTTGCAGAAGTTCGGGTATCCAGAAGACGGCGTCTCACGTGTCTGTGCTGCGCTGTTCGCGCGCTGACTGCAGACGTCACGTGGTCACGTGGTAAACGCTTACATCTATTTTTATAAACAAGTTTTTTACCATTTTTATTTTTATGTTGGTTGTGCATCAACTAAGTACATACCAACCATTTTATTGTATACAATATTTAAACTAATATATTTGTACCTCGCTCCTTACCTTTCATTTACTCACACTATTCTGTACACTTCTCTAACTAATTTTTCTAAAATATCTATACATAGCTAAATCCCAGATTTCTTCACACTATTCTCTTATAAATTTTTTAAATTAATTCCAATAAACCTATATATCAATCCCAGATTAGAGTGTGCCTGCTATTTTTCTCCCTTCTACATTGTTAAAAGAAGTGCCATGCCAGGGAACTCCTTGAAGCTGACTTTGGGGTGCTCGGTCCCTGGTAGCGGTGGCCAGTAGAAGACGAACTCCCTTGGCGGCGGCTGTTCGGCTTTTGCCCCCTGCTCCCTCTTTTGCTACGCTGTTGGCTTGGTCTCACCACTGCCTCTTCCTCTGAACTATGAAAGTCAGTGGCACGACCTTCATTCCATGTGGGGTCTAGGACCTAATCTTTCCCTGCATCGTCTTCCACACAGTCTTCCTCCCTGAACTCCTGTTCGGTCTGCACACTGCAGAAAGACGCAGCAGTTGGTACCTGTGTTTCGTCATCATCAGAGAGTGTGGACTCCGATGAGGTGATATTCCCATGTCCTCATCATCAGGAAACATCAGTGGTTGTGCATCAGTGCATTCTATGTCTTCCACCACTGGGGAAGGGCTAGGTGGATTCCCTTGGGAAACCCTGCCAGCTGAGTCTTCAAACCGCTTAAGAGACTGCTGCTTAACTTGAGACTCAGACAGTTGATATGCATGGGGGTGATGTGACAGACTGATGGGCTTGGTTTTCAGGCGCCATCTGTGCGCAATATGCAGAAGACTGGGTGGGAGATAATGTTGTGAACGTGCTGGATCCACTGTCGGCCACCCAATTGACTAGCGCCTGTACCTGCTCAGGCCTTACCATCCTTAGAACGGCATTAGGCCCCACCAAATATGGCTGTAAATTCTGGCGGGTACTGGAACCTGAGGTAGTTGGTTCACTAGGACGTGTGGCTGTGGCAGAATGGCCACGTCCTCTCCCAGCACCAGAGGGTCCACTAACAGCACCACGACCACGTCAGCATCCCTTACTAGATGTTTTCCTAATTGTTACCGTTCACCAAGCACCACAATAAGAAAAATTTATTTGGCCCAATGTATTGATTTTAAATTCAGGCCTTTTTTTACAGGCACCTAACACTTACTGCCTATTAATTTATGTACCGTATTACACTAATCCAGGCACAGAAGTAACCACTGATTTAGGGGAATATCTATCGTAGGGCTAGTATTTAGGCCCTGGATGAAAGGTATCCTTTTATGGACAGATTTACACTTGGAGATGCACAGTAGCGTGTGAAAAAATATGTAGCATTATGCCTTCAGCAATTGTATTTTAACACTTTGTGTAATATACACTTTAACAGACAGAAATAGAATGGGAGATGCACGGTAGCGTGTGATGTTATTGAGGATGACCCTCTCAGCACTTGTACATACACCTTGAGTGTAATATACCCTTTTACGGACAGATTAACACTTGGCCTGCAACAGCTGGAACACCAGATTCAGGGTATTGCTATATTGACAAGTGAATTTCACCCCAGAACAAAATATATCCTTTGCTAGGACACTATGAAACTTGGCTAGCCACAGCTGAAACCACTGATTTATGGTATTGCTATTTTAGCAAATAGAATATCAGATAGAAAATAATAAATCCTTTGCCGGACACGATTTAAATTAGACCAGCCACTGCTGGAACACCAGATTGACGGTATTGCTATTTTGGTAATTGAATTTCACCCCAGAACAAAATATATGTTTTGCCGGACACTATTATACTTTGCCAGCCACTGTTGAAACCACTGATTTATGGTATTGCTATTTTGGCAATTGAATTTCACCCCAGAACAAAATATATCCTTTGACTGGACACTATGAAACTTGGCCAGCCACAGCTGAAACCACTGATTTATGGTATTGCTATTTTGGCAATTAAGTTTCACCCCAGAACAAATTATATCCCTTGCAGGACACTATGAATCTTGGCCAGCCACAGCTGAAACCACTGATTTATGGTATTGCTATTTTGGCAATTGAATTTCACCCCAGAACAAAATATATCCTTTGCAGGACACTATAAGACTTGGCCAGCCACAACTGAAACCACTGATTTATGGTATTGCTATTTTGGCAATTGAATTTCACCCCAGAACAAAATATACCCTGTTACGTACAGATTTAAACTAGGCCTGCAACTACTGGAACACCAGATTCAGGGTATTGCTATTTTGGCAATTGAATTTCACCCCAGAACAAAATATATGTTTTGCCGGACACTATTATACTTTGCCAGCCACTGCTGGGACACCAGATTCATGGTATTGCTATTTTGGCAATTGAATTTCACCCCAGAACCAAAAAAATCCATTGCCACACACTATTAAACTTGTCCAGTCACAGCTGAAACCACTGATTTATGGTATTGCTATTTTGGCAATTGAATTTCTCCCCAGAAAAAATATATCCATTGCCAGACACTATTATACTTGTCCAGTCACAGCTGAAACCACTGATTTATGGTATTGCTATTTTGGCAATTGCATTTCACCCCAGAACAAAATATATCCTTTGCAGGACACTATAAAACTTGGCTAGCCACAGCTGAAACCACTGATTTATGGTATTGCTATTTTAGAAAATAGAAAATAGATAGAAAATAATAAATCCTTTGCCGGACACTATTAAATTTGGCCAGCCACTGCTGGGACACCAGATTCTACGGTATTGCTATTTTGGTAATTGAATTTCACCCCAGAACAAAATATATGTTTTGCCGGACACTATTATACTTTGCCAGCCACTGTTGAAACCACTGATTTATGGTATTGCTATTTTGGCAATTGAATTTCACCCCAGAACAAAATATATCCTTTGAAGGACACTATGAAACTTGGCCAGCCACAGCTGAAACCACAGATTTATGGTATTGCTATTTTGGCAATTAAATTTCACCCCAGAACAAATTATATCCCTTGCAGGACACTATGAATCTTGGCCAGCCACAGCTGAAACCACTGATTTATGGTATTGCTATTTTGGCAATTGAATTTCACCCCAGAACAAAATATATCCTTTGCAGGACACTATAAGACTTGGCCAGCCACAACTGAAACCACTGATTTATGGTATTGCTATTTTGGCAATTGAATTTCACCCCAGAACAAAATATACCCTGTTACGTACAGATTTAAACTAGGCCTGCAACTACTGGAACACCAGATTCAGGGTATTGCTATTTTGGCAATTGAATTTCACCCCAGAACAAAATATATGTTTTGCCGGACACTATTATACTTTGCCAGCCACTGCTGGGACACCAGATTCATGGTATTGCTATTTTGGCAATTGAATTTCACCCCAGAACAAAAAAATCCATTGCCACACACTATTAAACTTGTCCAGTCACAGCTGAAACCACTGATTTATGGTATTGCTATTTTGGCAATTAAATTTCACCCCAGAAAAAATATATCCATTGCCAGACACTATTATACTTGTCCAGTCACAGCTGAAACCACTGATTTATGGTATTGCTATTTTGGCAATTGCATTTCACCCCAGAACAAAATATATCCTTTGCAGGACACTATAAAACTTGGCTAGCCACAGCTGAAACCACTGATTTATGGTATTGCTATTTTAGAAAATAGAAAATAGATAGAAAATAATAAATCCTTTGCCGGACACTATTAAATTTGGCCAGCCACTGCTGGGACACCAGATTTACGGTATTGCTATTTTGGTAATTGAATTTCACCCCAGAACAAAATATATGTTTTGCCGGACACTATTATACTTTGCCAGCCACTGTTGAAACCACTGATTTATGGTATTGCTATTTTGGCAATTGAATTTCACCCCAGAACAAAATATACCCTGTTACGTACAGATTTAAAATAAGCCTGCAACTGCTGGAACACCAGATTCAGGGTATTGCTATTTTGGCAATTGAATTTCACCCCAGAACAAAATATATGTTTTGCCGGACACTATTATAGTTTGCCAGCCACTGCTGGGACACTAGCTTTATGGTATTGCTATTTTGGCAATTGAATTTCACCCCAGAACAAAATATATCCTTTGCAGGACACTATGAAACTTGGCCAGCCACAGCTGAAACCACTGATTTATGGTATTGCTATTTTGGCAATTGCATTTCACCCCAGAACAAAATATATCCTTTGCAGGACACTATGAAACTTGTCCAATCACAGCTGAAACCACTGATTTATGGTATTGCTATTTTGGCAATTGAATTTCACCCCAGAGCAAAATATATCCTTTGCAGGACACTATGAAACTTGGCCAGCCACAGCTGAAACCACTGATTTATGGTATTGCTATTTTGGCAATTGAATTTCACCCCAGAACAAAATATACCCTGTTACGGACAGATTTAAACTAGGCCTGCAACTGCTGGAACAGCAGATTTAGTGGATTGCTATTTTGGCAATTGAATTTCACCACAGAAAATAATCTATCCTTAGCCAAGGCTGGAACACCAGATTTAGGGATTGGTATTTTGGCAATTGAATTTAACCCCTTAATAAAATATAGAAATTGCTATCCTGAGTTTCTAGGGGTGACAGTAAGCACAGCCAAGCCCATGATGTAGGATATAGCAAAAAAAAACTAGTATAGATGGATTGATGGACTTGGTGGCAGCTTCTTCTGGTGCACCACAAGTCACAAAATGGCCGCCGATCACCCCAGAAAAAAGTGACAGAAAAACGCTCTGTGCAGCCTAAAAACCAGTGAGCAATTAACTTGCAGAAGTTGAATCATTCACAACTGTAGGTTCATTAGGTCATTTTGCTGACTTTTCCCTGCCTAATCTCGCCCTCACAGAAGCTGCGTCCTCTCCCTACACTAATCAGAGCAGTGTGACGTGCGGCGCTACGTGACTCTAGCTTAAATAGAGGTTGGGTCACATGCTGCACTTGGCCAATCACAGCCATGCCATTAGTAGGCATGGCTGTGATGGTTTCTTAGGGCAAGAAGTAAAATGCCAGCTGATTGGCTGCTGTGCAGCCCTTCAGAAAGCGGGAAGAAATCGCCGAACAACGGACCCGAACTCGAAACTTTTGTGAAAATGTTCGGGTCCGTGTCCGGGTCCCGAACACCCCAAAAATCGGTACGAACCCGAACTATGCTTGAATTGTTCGCTCAACACTAGTGAGCACATATTTCCATGTGTGACTGTAGGGTGAGCCATTGATATATTTGTATTAATATCCTCAGGATAAGTCATCAATATCAGAACAGCGGGGGTCCAACAATTGGCACACCTGCCGATCAGCTATATGAGGAGACAGAGCACAAAGTGCGCATGTGCTGTCTTCCTTCTCTCTTCCTGCTCGCTGCTGTTGTCTATAGAGACATACATGATCCACTCGAACCTAACCCTATTCCTTCCCATTTGAAAGGAAAATCCTCTTTTTATCCTATCGAGAGGAGGGGCCCACATATAGAAAGCTTCTATAACATGGTTATGGATGACTTGAAGGATATTTTTGGTAATTCCACCCTCAACAGGAAAGATAATTCTATTGGTACATATCATAAGAATAATCTTACCCCTAGTGAGCAATTAGCTTTAAAACATCTGACTCAAAATAATAACATTGTGATAAAGAGTGCAGACAAAGGAGGAGGTGTAGTTAATATGGATTCTAATTATTATTTAGCCGAGTCTCGGTGAATATTATCTGATCGAAAATATTATAGAATGATTGAAGAGGATCCAACTAAGGCTTTCAAAAAATCTCTGTTCAAACTTGTTGATTGTGGATTTGAATAAGGCATTATTTATAAAAAAAAAGGGCGGTTCTAAAAATTCCACATCCATCTATACTGCGGTTTTATTTCTTACCAAAAATCCACAAGTCCCTAGTTAAAGAGGACCTTTCACCACTCCTCACATTCCTGTTTTAATAGCTCCATGCATTTCCCATGTAATAACAATTCTGTAGCATCTATTCTTATAACTCTATTTTGTGGCATTCCTTTATTATTTGCACTATAAGTTATGAATTAATTGCTATTAGCCTTCAGTAAGGATACAGAGGGGAGGTGACCAGTTTGGGGGGGTGTCTAGGTTTTATCAAGGTTTGGGTGAGGCAGCATGGATGATCTAATCTGATGCATCAGGAATTGGTGGGTGGAAATCCTAGCTGATCCACGTCTGATTGATCTCGACAAACGTCAGTCTCTCCACATTTGGGTTATCCTTGGGGTAGCTATGGCCCCTGCTGCACTAAAAACTTGCTCTGATGCCACACTACTGGCCGGGCAGGACAGCTTTTCCAGGGCAAACTTGGCCAGTTGCGGCCAGAAATTCATTTCAGCTGCCCAATGTGGGTTTTCAGGGTGCTGTCGAAGTATGCCACCACCTGCTGGTTCAGGTTCTGCTCCAGGTCTAGCTGCTGCTGCTGGTGAGTAGTTTCTTCACTAGGCGGGTTAAGAAAGCTGCTCATCATCGACTCTACACTCAAGCTGCTGCTGATGGAGCTGGTACTTGCTCCTCCAGCTGCTCCTGCTCCTCATCTCCTGTCACCTGTGTAAAAAAAACACACATTTCGCTACACATTGCCTGTGCTCCAATGTCCCCCTCCTCCTGCAGTTCAGCCCTGACAGGGCTCATGTGGCCATGAGATGTAGGCACCACGTCTCCAGTCCTCTAACCAGCCAGATTTACCAGCATCTGTTCCAGGATATGAAGCAGTTGAATGATGTTGTTCATCCTGTAGTCCTGGTGACTGACAAATATTGTGGCATCCTCAAAGGGCCTGAGCAAACGGCAAGTGTCACGCATGAGCTGCCACTGGCTGACATCGAAGTTTCACAGGGGACTACCCCTGTCCTCTTGCATCATCAAGAAATCGTTTATGGCCTTTCTCTGTTCGTATAGTCGGTCCAACATATAAAGGGTGGAATTCCAACGAAATGGAAACATTGCATATCAGCCTATGTTGGGGGATGCCGTTCTGCCACTGCAGCTCAAGCAGGGTGTGCTTTGCGGTGTATGAGTGGCTCAAGTGCATGCAAAGTTTCTGTCCATTTTTAGGATGTCTTGCAGATGGGTGGAAGACTTCAGGAACAGCTTTACAACCTGATCGAACACATGTGCCATGCACATGTTCTTCCCGTTGTGGGTCACTATGCTTCGGATTTTGAGTTGTCACGGAGAAAGCCAGGATTCGATTTCTTGATGAAGGACACGGAACCTTTCTTCCCTTGTGTGACTCCGTTCGCCCAGGCAAACAATGTGTAGTACAGCGTAACACCGCCATGCCCTGCACATGTGGTATGCTGGAGGAGCACTGTGACTTGTCCCTGCAGTGGAGGCTCATGACACGGTGGTGGATGAGGAGGCAGAGGCAGACATTGTCACAAGACCAATGTCGTGAGAACGTGGAGGCGGAAGCAGCGTCATCTGGCCAAGTTGCTGGTGCGTCGGGGCAGGAACCACATTTACCCAGTGGGCCGCAAAGGACATATATTGTCCTTGAACATAGTTACAGCTCCACACGTCGGCGCTGCCGCGCACTTTGGCAGACACCAACAGGCTCAAGGACTGGCCCACCTTCTGTTCTACATATGGGTGTAGGGCTGGTACTGCCTTTTTGGAAAATAAATGATGGCTTGAGACTCTCCACCACGGTTCGGCAGAAGCCATAAGTTCTCTGAAAGGTGCAGAGTCCACCATTTGGAAAGGGTGGGACTGTAGCACGATCAACTTGGACAGGAGCACATTCAGCTTCTGCACTGTATGAGTGCACGCATATTGTTGTCTCTTGGCAATCGCTTCGGTGATCGACTGCTGACCGAATGACTGATGAGGAGTAGGAGAAGGAGGAGCAGGAGCACCAGGACCAGCAAATGATGGGAAGGACAGACAGGAACCTTAGGCTGAAGTGGTGGAGCCTTGACCCAAAAGTACTTTTAAGGACTATTGTGTGTGGCAGCAATATCTATTTTTAGTGCACCCTGTGCTAAATAGCATGCAGCAGTTATACAGTATGTTCTAAAGCTTTTTTTGTGGTGTATTAGTGGGGAAAAGTGTTATTATTAGCCATTCATCAGTGCAGTTATATGTTCTGAAGCCTTTTTTCGAGTGTATTAGTGAAAAAAATGTCTAATTAGCCGAGAAAAGGCATTAGAACTAGTGTTTATCGAGCATGCTCTGCCGAACACTCTAGTCTTCTCCCTGCACGTTTCTTACCTTCTACGCAGCCAATAAATGTGCAGGTAAGTACTGCCCTCACTGTAATGCCGTAGCTATGTTGGTTACTGGTAGTTTTGAGCGAACAGTTCGAGAATAGTACCGTATTCGTACCGAATTTTGGGGTGTTCGGGACACGAACCCGAACATTTTCAAAAAAGTTCGGGTTCGGGTTCGTTGTTCGGCGATTTCTTCCCGCTTTTTGAAGGGCTGCACAGCAGCCAATAAGCTAGCGTTTTACTTAATGCCCTAAGAAGCCATCACAGCCATGCCTACTAATGGCATGGCTGTGATTGGCCAAGTGCAGCATGTGACCCAGCCTCTATTTAGGCTGGACTCACGTAGCGCCGCATGTAACACTGCTCTGATTAGTGTAGGAAGAGGATGCTGCTGTTGTGAGGGCGAGATTAGGCAGGGAAAAGTCAGCAAAAGCATCTAATGAAGTGATCGATCTACAGCTGTGAATGATTCAACTTCTGCTAGTTACTTGCTCACTGGTTTTTAGGCTGCACAGAGCGTTTTTCTGTCACTTTTTTTCTGCGGTGATCGGCGGCCATTTTGTGACTTGTGGTGCACCAGATCAAGCTGCCACCAAGTCCATCAATCCATCAATACTAGTTTTTTTTTGCTATATCCTACATCGGGGGATTGGCTGTGCTTATTGTCACCCCTAGAAACTCAGGATAGCAATTTCTATATTTTATTAAGGGGTTAAATACAATTGACAAAATACCAATCCCCTAAATCTGGTGTTCCAGCTTTGGCTAGCCAAGAATAATACTGTCTGCTGTCTGGCAAAGGATAGATTATTTTCTGTGGTGAAATTCAATTGCCAAAATAGCAATCCCCTAAATCTGGTGTCACAGCACTGGCTGGCAAACTATAATAGTGTACGCCAAAACATATATTTTGTTCTGGGGTGAAATTCAATTGCCAAAATAGCAATACCATGAATCTGGTGTCACAGCTGTGGCTGGCAAACTATAATAGTGTCCGCCAAAACATATATTTTGTTCTGGGGTGAAATTCACTTGCCAAAATAGCAATCCCCTAAATCTGGTGTCCCAGCACTGGCTGGCAAACTATAATAGTGTCTGCCAAAACATATATTTTGTTCTGGGGTGAAATTCACTTGCCAAATAGCAATCCCCTAAATCTGGTGTCCCAGCACTGGCTGGCAAACTATAATAATGTCTGCCAAAACATATATTTTGTTCTGGGGTGAAATTCAATTGCCAAAATAGCAATACCATAAATCTGATGTCACAGCTGTGGCTGGCAAACTATAATAGTGTCTGCCAAAACATATATTTTGTTCTGGGGTGAAATTCACTTGCCAAAATAGTAATCCCCTAAATCTGGTGTCCCAGCACTGGCTGGCAAACTATAATAGTGTTTGCCAAAACATATATTTTGTTCTGGGGTGAAATTCAATTGCCAAAATAGCAATACCATAAATCTGGTGTCACAGCTGTGGCTGGCAAACTATAATAGTGTCCGCCAAAACATATATTTTGTTCTGGGGTGAAATTCATTTGCCAAAATAGCAATCCCCAAAATCTGGTGTCCCAGCACTGGCTGGCAAACTATAATAGTGTCCGCCAAAACATATATTTTGTTCTTGGGTGAAATTCAATTGCCAAAATAGCAATCCCCTAAATCTGGTGTCCCAGCACTGGCTGGCAAACTATAATAGTATCCGCCAACACATATATTTTGTTTTGGGGTGAAATTCAATTGCCAAAATAGCAATACCATAAATCTGGTGTCACAGCTGTGGCTGGCCAAGTTTCATAGTGTCCGCCAAAACATATATTTGGTTCTGGGGTGAAATTCATTTGCCAAAATAGCAATACCACAAATCTGGTGTCACAGCTGTGGCTGGCAAACTATAATAGTGTCCGCCAAAACATATATTTTGTTCTGTGGTGAAATTCATTTGCCAAAATAGCAATCCCCTAAATCTGGTGTCCCAGCACTGGCTGGCAAACTATAATAGTGTCCGCCAAAACATATATTCTGTTCTGGGGTGAAATTAAATTGCCAAAATAGCAATACCATAAATCTGGTGTCACAGCTGTGGCTGGCAAACTATAATAGTGTCCGCCAAAACACATATTTTGTTCTAGGGTGAAATTCACTTGCCAAAATAGCAATCCCCTAAATTTGGTGTTCCAGTACTGGCTGTCAAACTATAATAGTGTCCGCCAAAACACATATTTTGTTCTGGGGTGAAATTCAATTGCCAATATAGCAATCCCCTAAATCTGGTGTCACAGCTGTGGCTGGCAAACTATAATAGTGTCCGCCAAAACATATATTTTGTTCTGGGGTGAAATTCAATTGCCAAAATAGCAATACCATAAATTTGGTGTCCCAGCACTGGCTAGCAAACTATAATAGTGTCCGCCAAAACATATATTTTGTTCTGTGGTGAAATCAAATTGACAAAATAGCAATACCATAAATCTGGTGTCACAGCTGTTGGTGGCAAACTATAATAGTGTCCGCCAAAACATATATTTTGTTCTGGGGTGAAATTCAATTGCCAAAATAGCAATACCATAAATCTGGTGTTCCAGCAGTTGCAGGCCAAGTGTTAGTCTGTCCATAAAAGGGTATATTTTGTTCTGGGGTGAAATTCACTTGCCAAAATAGCAATACCCTGAATCTGGTGTCCTAGCTGTTGCAAGCCAAGTGTTAATCTGTCCGTAAAAAGGGTATATTTTGTTCTAGGGTGAAATTCACTTGCCAAAATAGCAATACCCTGAATCTGGTGTACCAGCAGTTGCAGGCCAAGTGTTAATATGTCCATAAAAGGGTATATTACACTCAAGGTGTATATACAAGTGCTGAGAGGGTCATCCTCATTAACTTCACATGCTACTATGCATCTCCCTTTGGATTTCTGTCCGTTAAAGGGTATATTACACAAAGTGTTAAAATACAATTGCTGAAGGCATAATCCTACATATTTTTTCTCACGCTACTGTGCATCTCCAAGTGTAAATCTGTCCATAAAAGGATACCTTTCATCCAGGGCCTAAATACTAGCCCTAAAAGATATATTCCCCTAAATCAGTGGTTACTGCTGTGCCTGGATTAGTGTAATACGCTGCATAAATAAATAGGCAGATAGTGTTAGGTGCCTGTAAAAAAAGGCCTGAATTTGAAATCAATACATTGGGCCAAATATTTTTTTTCTTATTGTGGTGCTTGGTGAACGGTAGTAAGGGACGCGGACGCGGTCGTGGTGGTGTTAGTGTACCCTCTGGTGCTGGGAGAGGACGTGGCCATTCTGCCACAGCCACATGTCCTAGTGAACCAACTACCTCAGGTTCCAGTACCCGCCAGAATTTACAGCGATATTTGGTGGGGCCCAATGCCGTTCTAAGGATGGTAAGGCCTGAGCAGGTACAGGTGCTAGTCAATTGGGTGGCCGACAGTGGATCCAGCACGTTCACAACATTATCTCCTACCCAGTCTTCTGCAGAAAGCGCACAGGTGGCACCTTAAAACCAAGCCCATCAGTTTGTCACATCACCCAGATGCATATCAGGGAAACCGTCTGAGCCTCAAGTTATGCAGCAATCTCTTATGCTGTTTGAAGACTCTGCTGGCAGGGTTTCCCAAGGGAATCCAGCTAGCCCTTCCCCAGTGGTGGAAGACATAGAATGCACTGATGCACAACCACTGATGTTTCCTGATGATAAGGACATGGGAATACCACCTCATCGGAGTCTGCACGTCTTTGATGATGACGACACACAGGTGCCAACTGCTGCGTCTTTCTGCAGTGTGCAGACCGAACAGGAGGTCAGGGAGGAAGACGGTGTGGAAGACGATGCAGGGGACGATGAGGTCCTAGACCCCACATGGAATGAAGGTCGTGCCACAGACAGAGGCAGTGGTGAGACCGAGCCAACAGCGTAGCAAAAGAGGGAGCAGGGGGCAAAAGCAGACCAGCCGCCGCCAAGAGAGTTCGCCTGCTACTGGCCACCGCCACCAGGGACCGAGCACCCCAAAGGCAGCTTCAAGGGGTTCCCTGGCATGGCACTTCTTTAAACAGTGTGCTGACGACAAGACCCGAGTGGTTTGCACGCTGTGCCATCAGATCCTGAAGCGAGGCATTAACGTTCTGAACATTAGCACAACCTGCATGACCAGGCATCTACATGCAAAGCATAAACTGCAGTGGAGTAAACACCTTAAAAACAAGGAACTCACTCAGGCTCTCCCTGCTCCCTCTTACTCTGCTGCCTCGGCCTGTTCCTCCGCATCGGGAGGAACGTTGGAACCTACCGCCCACCAAACAGAGGATGTGCCACCGACACCACCACCTGCGTCACCAAGCATCTCCACCATGTCACACGGCAGCGTTCAGCTCTCCATCTCACAAACCTTGGAGAGAAAGCGTAAATTCCCACCTAGCCACCCTTGAGCCTTGGGCCTGAATTACAGCATTTCTAAACTACTGGCCTTTGAAATGTTGTCATTCAGGCTGGTGGACACAGACAGCTTCAAACAGCTGATGTCTATGGCAGTCCCACTGTATGTTGTTCCCAGCCGCCACTACTTCTCCAAGACAGCCGTGCCTTCCCTGCACAACCAAGTATCCGATAAAATCAAGTGTGCACTGCGCAACACCATCTGTGGCAAGGTCCACCTAACCACAGATACGTGGACCAGTAAGCACGGCCAGAGACGCTATATCTCCCTAACTGAACACTGGGTAAATGTAGTGGCGGCTGGGCCCCAGGCCCAGGTTCCTTGGCGCACGTCCTTCCGCCGCCAAGGATCGCAGGGCATCATTCTTTGACTCCTGTAGCCTCCTCCTCCTACTCGGCTTCCTCCTCCTCTGCTTCCACCAGCTCATCCAGTTAGCCACACACCTTCACCACCAACTTCAGCACAGCCCGGGGTAAACGTCAGCAGGCCATTCTGAAACTTATATGTTTGGGGGACAGGCCCCACACCGCTCAGGAGTTGTGGCGGGGTATTGAACAACAGACCGAGTGGTTTCTGCTGGTGGGCCTCAAGCCCGGCCTGGTGGTGTGCGATAATGGGCGAAATCTCGTCGCAGCTCTGGGACTAGCCGGTTTGATGCACATCCATTGCTAGGTGCATGTGCTGAATTTGGTGGTGCAGAAGTTCATTCACAACTACCCCGACATGTCAGAGCTGCTGCATAGAGTGCAGGCAGTCTGTGCGCGCTTCTGGCGTTCACATCCTGCCGCTGCTCACCTGTCTGCGCTACAGAGGAACTTCGGCCTTCCCGCTCACCGCCTCATATGCGATGTGCCCACCAGGTGGAACTCCACCTTGCACATGCTGGAGAGACTGTGCGAGCAGCAGCAGGCCATAGTGGAGTTTCAGCTGCAGTACGCACGCGTCAGTGCACTGCGGAACAGCACCACTTCGCCACCATTGATTGGGCCTCCATGCGAGACCTGTGTGCCCTGTTGCGCTGTTTCGAGTACTCCACCAACATGGCCAGTGGCGATGACACCATTATCAGCGTTACAATACCACTTCTATGTCTCCTTGAGAAAACGCTTAGGGCGATGATGGAAGAGGAGGTGGCCCAGGAGGAGGAGGAGGATGAGGGGTCATTTTTAGAACTTTCAGGCCAGTCTGTTAGAAGTTGCTCAGATGTAGGTTTTTTGCAACAGCAGAGGCCAGGTACAAATGTGGCCAGTCAGGGCCCACTACTGGAGGACGAGGAGGTTGAGGAGGAGGTGGAGAAGGATGAGGATGAAGCAGGTTCACAGCGGGGTGGCACCCGACACAGCTCAGGCCCATCACTGGTGCGTGGCTGGGGGGATACGGAGGACGATGACGATACGCCTCCCACAGAGGACAGCTTGTCTTTACTTCTGGGGAGCCTGGCACACATGAGCGACTACATGCTGCAGTGCCTGCGCAACGACAGCAAAGTTGTGCACATCTTAACGTGTGCGGACTACTCGGTTGCCACACTGCTGGATCCCCGGCACAAAGATAATGTGCCAACCTAACTTCCTGAACTGGAGCGTGATAGGAAGTTGCACGAGTACAAGCGCACGCTGGTAGACACGCTCCTGACAGCATTCCCAAATATCACAGGGGAACAGGTGGAAGCCCAAGGTGAAGGCAGAGGAGGAGCAAGAGGTCGCCAACACAGCTGTGTCACAGCCAGCTCCTCTGAGGGCAGGGTTAGCATGGCAGAAATGTGGAAAAGTTTTGTCTCCATGCCACAGCTAACTGCATCACCACCTGATACGGAACGTGTTAGCAGGAGGAAGCATTTCACTAACATGGTTGAACAGTACGTCTGCACACCCCTCCACGTACTGACTGATGGTTCAGCCCCATTCAACTTCTGGGTCTCCAAATTGTCCACGTGGCCAGAGTTAGCATTTTATGCCTTGGAGGTGTTGGCCTGCCCGGCGGCCAGCGTTTTGTCTGAATGTATATTCAGCACAGCAGGGGGCGTCATTACTGACAAAAGCATACGCCTGTCCACAGCCAATGTGGACAAGCTGACGTTCATAAAAATGAATCAGGCATGGATCCCACAGGACATGTCCCTCCCTTGTGCAGAATAGACATTTATAACTGCCTCCCCCTCAACCACGTATTATTGTACTCCGGGGCACTTCTTTATTGAATCCTCATTTTTTTAACTTTACCATGATCTTGCGGTGCAACCCAAAGTTGAATGAACCTCTACTCAATCTGTGCGCCAGGGACTAAATAACTGAAAGTGGCCTTCTCCAGTGGTGGGTGATATGACGCATGATTCCTTGCTGTGGGACCTCTCTCCTCTATCTGGGTGATGGGGCCTAAATAACTGAAAGTGGCCTTCTCCAGTGGTGGGTGATATAACGCCATATTCCTTGCTGTGGGACCTCTCTTTTCTGTCTGGGTGCTGGGGCCGAAGTAACTGAAAGTGGCCTTCTCCAGTGGAGGGTGATATGACGCATGATTCCTTGCTGTGGGACCTCTCTCCTCTGTCTGGGTGCTGGGGCTGAAATAACTGAAAGTGCTCTACTCAAGTGGTGGGTGATATAATGCCTTATTCCTTGCTGTGGGACCTCTCTCCTCTGTCTGGGTGCTGGGGCCTGAAATAACTGAAAGTGGCCTTCTCCAGTGGTGGGTGATATGACGCATGATTCCTTGCTGTGGGACCTCTCTCCTCTGTCTAGGTGCTGGGCCTAAATAACTAAAAGTGGCCTTCTCCAGTGGTGGGTGATATAATGCCTTATTCCTTGCTGTGGGACCTCTCTCCTCTGTCTGGGTGCTGGGGCCAAAATAACTGGAAGTAGCCTTCTCCAGTGTTGGGTGATATGATGCATGATTCCTTGCTGTGGGACCTCTCTCCTCTGTCTGGGTGCTGGGGCCGAAATAACTGAAAGTGGCCTTCTCCAGAGGTGGGTCATATGACGCCTTATTCCTTGCTGTGGGAACTCTCTCCTCTGTCTGGGTGCTGGGGCTGAAATAACTGAAAGTGGCCTTCTCCAGGGGTGGGAGATATGACACATGATTCCTTGCTGTGGGACCTCTCTCCTCTGTCTGGGTGCTGGGGTAGAAATAACTGAAAGTGGCCTTCTCAAGAGGTGGGTGATATGACGCATGATTCCTTGCTGTGGTACCTCTCTCCTCTGTCTAAGTGCTGGGCCTAAATAATTGAAAGTGGCCTTCTCCAGTGGTGGGTGATATAATACCTTATTCCTTGCTGTGGGACCTCTCTCCTCTGTCTGGGTTCTGGGGCCGAAATAACTGAAAGTGGCCTTCGCCAGTGGTGGGTGATATGACGCATGATTCCTTGCTGTGGGACCTCTCTCCTCTGTCTGGTTGCTGGGCCTAAATAACTGAAAGTGGCCTTCTCCAGTAGTGGGTCATATGACGCCTTTTTCCTTGCTGTGAGACCTCTCTCCTCTGTCTGGGTGCTGGGGCTGAAATAACTGAAAGTGGCCTTCTCCAGTGGTGGGTGATATGACACATGATTCCTTGCTGTTGGACCTCTCTCCTCTGTCTGGGTGCTGGGGCCGAAATAACTGAAAGTAGACTTATCCAGTGGTGGGTGATGTGACAAAAGATTCCTTGCTGTGGGACCTCTTTCCTCTGTCTGAGTGCTGGGGCCGAAATAACCAAAAGTGGCTTTCTCCAGTAGTAGGTGATATGACGCATGATTCCTTGCTGTGTGACCTCTCTCCTCTGTCTAGGTGCTGGGTCTAAATAACTGAAAGTGGCCTTCTCCAGTGGTGGGTCATATGAAGCCTTATTCCTTGCTGTGGGACCTCTCTTATCTGTCTGGGTGCTGGGCCTAAATAACTGAAAGTGGCCTTCTCCAGAGGTGGGTCATATGACGCCTTATTCCTTGCTGTGGGACCTCTCTCCTCTGTCTGGGTGCTGGGGCTGAAATAACTGAAAGTGGCCTTCTCCAGGGGTGGGAGATATGACACATGATTCCTTGCTGTGGGACCTCTCTCCTCTGTCTGGGTGCTGGGCCTAAATAACTGACAGTGGCCTTCTCCAGAGGTGGGTCATATGACGCCTTATTCCTTGCTGTGTGACCTCTCTCCTCTGTCTGGGTGCTGGGGCCGAAATAACTGAAAGTGGCCTTCTCCAGTTGTGGGTGATACGACGCATGATTCCTTGCTGTGGGACCTCTCTCCTCTGTCTAGGTGCTGGGTCTAAATAAATGAAAGTGGCCTTCTCCAGTGTTGGGTGATATGATGCATGATTCCTTGCTGTGGGACCTCTCTCCTCTGTCTGGGTGCTGGGGCCTAAATAACTGAAAGTGGCCTTCTCCAGTGGTGGTTCATATGACGCCTTATTCCTTGATGTGGGACCTCTCTCCTCTATCTGGGTGCTGGGGCCAAAATAACTAGAAGTAGCCTTCTCCAGTGGTGGGTGATATGACGTATGATTCCTTGCTGTGGGACCTCTCTCCTCTGTCTGGGTGCTGGGGCCGAAATAACTGAAAGTGGCCTTCACCAGTGGTGGGTGATATGACGCATGATTCCTTGCTGTGGGACCTCTCTCCTCTGTCTGGGTGCTGGGCCTAAATAACTGAAAGTGGCCTTATCCAGTGGTGGGTCATATGACGCTTTATTCCTTGCTGTGGGATCTCTCTCCTCTGTCTGGGTGCTGGGGCCTAAATAACTGAAAGTGGCCTTCTCCAGTGGTGGGTGATATGAAGCATGATTCCTTACTGTGGGACCTCTCTCCTCTGTCTGGGTGCTGGGGCTGAAAAAACTGAAAGTGGCCTTCTCCAGTGGTGGGTGATATGACGCATGATTCCTTGCTGTGGGACCTCTCTCCTCTGTCTAGATGCTGGGCCTAAATAACTGAAAGTGGCCTTCTCCAGTGGTGGGTGATATGACGCCTTATTCTTTGCTGAGGGACCTCTATCGTCTGTCTGGGTGCTGGGCCTAAATAACTGAAAGTGGCCTTCTCCAGATGTGGGTCATATGACGCCTTATTCCTTGCTGTGGGACCTCTCTCCTCTGTCTGGGTGCTGGGCCGAAATAACTGAAAGTGTCCTTATCCAGGGGTTGGTGATATAATGCCTTATTCCTTGCTGTGGGACCTCTCTCCTCTGTCTGGGTGCTGGGGCTGAAATAACTGAAAGTGGCCTTCTCCAGTGGTGGTTGATATGACGCATGATTCCTTGCTGTAGGACCTCTCTCCTCTGTTTAGGTGCTGGGCCTAAATAACTGAAAGTGGCCTTCTCCAGTGGTGGGTGATATAATGGCTTATTCCTTGCTGTGGGATCTCTCTCCTCTGTCTGGGTGCTGGGGCCGAAATAACTGGAAGTAGCCTTCTCCAGTGGTGGGTGATATGACGCATGATTTCTTGCTGTGGGAACTCTCTCCTCTGTCTGGGTGCTGGGGCCGAAATAACTGAAAGTGGCCTTCTCCAGTGGTGGGTGATATGATGCATGATTCCTTGCTGTGGTGCCTCTTTCCTCTGTCTGGGTGCTGGGCGTAAATAACTGACAGTGGCCTTATCCAGTTGTGGGTCATATGACGCCTTATTCCTTGCTGTGGGACCTCTCTCCTCTGTCTGAGTGCTGGGGCCGAAAAAACTGGAATTGCCTTCTCCAGTGGTGGGTGTTATGACGCAGGATTCCTTGCTGTGGGACCTCTCTCCTCTGTCTGGGTGCCGGGGCTGAAATAACTGAAAGTGGACTTCTCCAGTGGTGGGTGATATGAAGCATGATTATTTACTGTGGGACCTCTCTCCTCTGTCTGGGTGCTGGGGTCGAAATAACTGAATGTGGCCTTCTCCAGTGGTGGGTGATATGACGCATGATTCCATGCTGTGGGACCTCTCTCCTATATCTGGGTGCTGGGGCCGAAATAACTGAAAGTGGCCTTCTCCAGTGGTGGGTGATATGACGCCTTATTCTTTGCTGTGGGACCTCTATCGTCTGTCTGGGTGCTGGGCCTAAATAACTGAAAGTGGCCTTCTCCAGATGTGGGTCATATGACGCCTTATTCCTTGCTGTGGGACCTCTCTCCTCTGTCTGGGTGCTGGGCCGAAATAACTGAAAGTGTCCTTATCCAGGGGTTGGTGATATAATGCCTTATTCCTTGCTGTGGGACCTCTCTCCTCTGTCTGGGTGCTGGGGCTGAAATAACTGAAAGTGGCCTTCTCCAGTGGTGGTTGATATGACGCATGATTCCTTGCTGTAGGACCTCTCTCCTCTGTTTAGGTGCTGGGCCTAAATAACTGAAAGTGGCCTTCTCCAGTGGTGGGTGATATAATGGCTTATTCCTTGCTGTGGGATCTCTCTCCTCTGTCTGGGTGCTGGGGCCAAAATAACTGGAAGTAGCCTTCTCCAGTGGTGGGTGATATGACGCATGATTTCTTGCTGTGAGAACTCTCTCCTCTGTCTGGGTGCTGGGGCCGAAATAACTGAAAGTGGCCTTCTCCAGTGGTGGGTGATATGATGCATGATTCCTTGCTGTGGTACCTCTCTCCTCTGTCTGGGTGCTGGGCGTAAATAACTGACAGTGGCCTTATCCAGTTGTGGGTCATATGACGCCTTATTCCTTGCTGTGGGACCTCTCTCCTCTGTCTGAGTGCTGGGGCCGAAAAAACTGGAATTGCCTTCTCCAGTGGTGGGTGTTATGACGTATGATTCCTTGCTGTGGGACCTCTCTCCTCTGTCTGGATGCTGGGCCTAAATAACTGAAAGTGCCTTACTCAAGTGGTGGGTGATATAATGCCTTATTCCTTGCTGTGGGACCTCTCTCCTCTGTCTGGGTGCCGAGGCTGAAATAACTGAAAGTGGACTTCTCCAGTGGTGGGTGATATGAAGCATGATTATTTACTGTGGGACCTCTCTCCTCTGTCTGGGTGCTGGGGTCGAAATAACTGAATGTGGCCTTCTCCAGTGGTGGGTGATATGACGCATGATTCCATGCTGTGGGACCTCTCTCCTCTATCTGGGTGCTGGGCCTAAATAACTGAAAGTGGCCTTCTCCAGTGGTGGGTGATATAATGCCTTATTCCTTGCTGTTTGACCTCTCTCCTCTGTCTGGGTGCTGGGGCTGAAATAACTGAAAGTGGCCTTCTCCAGTGGTGGGTAATATGACGCATGATTCCTTGCTGTGGGACCTCTCTCCTCTGTCTGGGTGCTGGGGCCGAAATAACTGGAAGTAGCCTTCTCAAGTGGTGGGTGATATAACGCATGATTCCTTGCTGTGGGACCTCTCTCCTCTGTCTGGTTGCTGGGCCGAAATAAGTGAAAGTGGCCTTCTCCAGTGATGGGTGATATGACGCCTTATTCCTTGCTGTGGGACCTCTCTCCTCTGTCTGGGTGCAGGGCCTAAATAACTGAAAGTGGCCTTATCCAGTGGTGGGTCATATGACGACTTATTCCTTGCTGTGGGACCTCTCTCCTCTGTCTGGGTGCTGGGCCTAAATAACTGAAAGTGGCCTTCTCCAGAGGTGGGCAATATGACGCCTTATTCCTTGCTGTGGGACCTCTATCCTCTGTCTGGCTGCTGGGGCTTTAATAACTGAAAGTGGCCTTCTCCAGTGGTGGGAGATATGACACCTTATTCCTTGCTGTGGGACCTCTCTCCTCTGTCTGGGTGCTGGGGCAGAAATAACTGAAAGTGGCCTTCTCCAGAGGTGGGTGATATGACGCATGATTCCTTGCTGTGGGACCTCTCTCCTCTGTCTAGGTGCTGGGCCTAAATAACTGAAAGTGGCCTTCTCCAGTGGTGGGTGATATAATGCCTGATTCCTTGCTGTGGGACCTCTCTCCTCTGTCTGGGTGCTGGGGCCGAAATAACTGAAAGTGGCCTTCGCCAGTGGTGGGTGATATGACGCATGATTCCTTGCTGTGGGACCTCTCTCCTCTGTCTGGTTGGTGGGCCTAAATAACTGAAAGTGGCCTTCTCCAGTGGTGGGTCATATGACGCCTTTTTCCTTGCTGTGGGACCTCTCTCCTCTGTCTGGGTGCTGGGGCCGAAATAACTGAAAGTAGCCTTCTCCAGTACTGGGTGATATGACGCATGATTCCTTGCTGTGGGAAATCTTTCCTCTGTCTGAGTGCTGGGACTGAAATAACTGAAAGTGGTCTTCTCCAGTGGTGGGTGATATGACGCATGATTCCTTGCTGTGGGACCTCTCTCCTCTGTCTGGGAGCTGGGCCTGAATAACTGAAAGTGTCCTTATCCAGTGGTGGGTCTTATGACGCTTTATTCCTTGCTGTGGGACCTCTCTCCTCTGTCTGGGTGCTGGGGCCAAAATAACTGAAAGTGCCTTACTCAAGTGGTGGGTGATATAATGCCTTATTCATTGCAGTGGGACCTCTCTCCTCTGTCTGGGTGCCGGGGCTGAATTAACTGAAAGTGGCCTTCTCCAGGGGTGGGTGATATGAAGCATGATTATTTGCTGAGGGACCTCTCTCCTCTGTCTGGGTGCTGGGGCTGAAATAACTGAAAGTGGCCTTCTCCAGTGGTGGGTGATATAATGGCTTATTCCTTGCTGTGGGACCTCTCTCCTCTGTCTGGGTGCTGGGGCTGAAATAACTGGAAGTAGCCTTCTCCAGTGGTGGGTGATATGACACATGATTCCTTGCTGTGGGACCTCTCTCCTCTGTCTGGGTGCTGGGGCCGAAATAACTGAAAGTGGCCTTCTTCAGTGGTGGGTGATATGATGCATGATTCCTTGCTGTGGGACCTCTCTCCTCTGTCTGGGTGCTGGGCCTAAATAACTGAAAGTGGCCATATCCAGTTGTGGGTCATATGACGCCTTATTCCTTGCTGAGGGACTTCTATCCTCTGTCTGGGTGCTGGGCCTAAATAACTGAAAGTGGCCTTCTCCAGAGGTGGGTCATATGACGCCCTATTCTTTGCTATGAGAACCTCTATCCTCTGTCTGGGTGCTGGGGCTGAAATAAATGACAGTGGCCTTCTCCAGTGGGGGGAGATATGACACATGATTCCTTGCTGTGGGACCTCTCTCCTCTGTCTGGGTGCTGGGGAAGAAATAACTGAATGAGGCCTTCTCCAGAGGTGGGTGATATGACGTATGATTCCTTGCTGTGGGACCTCTCTCCTCTTTTTAGGTGCTGGGCCTAAATAACTGAAGGTGGCCTTCTCCAGTGGTGGGTGATATAATGCCTTATTCCTTGCTGTGGGACCTCTCTCCTCTGTCTGGGTGCTGGGGCCGAAATAACTGAAAGTGGCCTTCGCCAGTGGTGGGTGATAAGACGCATGATTCCTTGCTGTGGGACCTCTCTCTTCTGTCTGGTTGCTGGGCCTAAATAACTGAAAGTGGCCATCTCCAGTGGTGGGTGATACGACGCATGATTCCTTGCTGTGGGACCTCTCTCCTCTGTCTAGGTGATGGGCCTAAATAAATGAAAGTGGCCTTCTCCAGTGGTGGGTGATATAAGGCCTTATTCCTTGCTGTGGGACCTCTCTCCTCTGTCTGGGTGCCGGAGTTGAAATAACTGAAAGTGGCCTTCTCCAGTGGTGGGTGATATGAAGCATGATTCCTTGCTGTGGGACCTCTCTCCTCTGTCTGGGTGCTGGGGCCGAAATAACTGAAAGTGGCCTTCTCCAGTGGTGGGTGATATGACGCATGATTCCTTGCTGTGGGACCTCTCTCCTCTGTCTGGGTGCTGGGCCTAAATAACTGAAAGTGGCCTTATCCAGTGGTGGGTCATATGACGCCTTATTCCTTGCTGTGGGACCTCTCTCCTCTGTCTGGGTGCTGGGCCTAAATAACTGAAAGTGGCCTTACTCCAGTGGTGGGTGATATGACGCCTTATTCCTTGCTGTGGAACCTCTCTCCTCTGTCTGGGTGCTGGGGCTGAAATAACTGAAAGTGGCCTTCTCCAGTGGTGGGTGATATGACAGCATGATTCTTTGCTGTGGGACCTCTCTCCTCTGTCTGGGTGCTGGGTCGAAATAACTGAAAGTGGCCTTCTCCAGTGGTGGGTGATATGACGCATGATTCCTTGCTGTGGGACCTCTCTCCTCTGTCTAGGTGCTGGGCCTAAATAACTGAAAGTGGCCTTCTCCAGTGGTGGGTGATATAATGCCTTATTCCTTGCTGTGGGACCTCTCTCTCTGTCTGGGTGCTGGGGCTGAAATAACTGAAAGTGGCCTTCTCCAGTGGTGGGTGATATGACGCATGATTCCTTGCTGTGGGACCTCTCTCCTCTGTCTGGGTGCTGGGCCTAAATAACTGAAAGTGGCCTTCTCCAGTGGTGGGTGATATGACGCATGATTCCTTGCTGTGGGACCTCTCTCCTCTGTCTAGGTGATGGGCCTAAATAAATGAAAGTGGCCTTCTCCAGTGGTGGGTGATATAAGGCCTTATTCCTTGCTGTGGGACCTCTCTCCTCTGTCTGGGTGCCGGAGTTGAAATAACTGAAAGTGGCCTTCTCCAGTGGTGGGTGATATGAAGCATGATTCCTTGCTGTGGGACCTCTCTCCTCTGTCTGGGTGCTGGGGCCGAAATAACTGAAAGTGGCCTTCTCCAGTGGTGGGTGATATGACGCATGATTCCTTGCTGTGGGACCTCTCTCCTCTGTCTGGGTGCTGGGCCTGAATAACTGAAAGTGTCCTTATCCAGTGGTGGGTCATATGACGCTTTATTCCTTGCTGTGGGACCTCTCTCCCTGTCTGGGTGCTGGGGCCTAAATAACTGAAAGTGCCTTACTCAAGTGGTGGGTGATATAATGCCTTATTCATTGATGTGGGACCTCTCTCCTCTGTCTGGGTGCCGGGGCTGAATTAACTGAAAGTGGCCTTCTCCAGGGGTGGGTGATATGAAGCATGATTATTTGCTGTGGGACCTCTCTCCTCTGTCTGGGTGCTGGGTCGAAATAACTGAAAGTGGCCTTCTCCAGTGGTGGGTCATATGACGCCTTATTCCTTGCTGAGGGACTTCTCTCCTCTGTCTGGGTGCTGGGCCTAAATAACTGAAAGTGGCCTTCTCCAGAGGTGGGTCATATGACGCCTTATTCCTTGCTATGGGACCTCTCTCCTCTGTCTGGGTGCTGGGGCTGAAATAAATGAAAGTGGCCTTCTCCAGTGGGGGAGATATGACACATGATACCTTGCTGTGGGACCTCTCTCCTCTGTCTGGGTGCTGGGGAAGAAATAACTGAAAGTGGCCTTCTCCAGAGGTGGGTGATATGACGCATGATTCCTTGCTGTGGGACCTCTCTCCTCTTTCTGGGTGCTGGGCCTAAATAACTGAAGGTGGCCTTCTCCAGTGGTGGGTGATATAATGCCTTATTCCTTGCTGTGGGACCTCTCTCCTCTGTCTGGGTGCTGGGCCTGAAATAACTGAAAGTGGCCTTCTCCAGTGGTGGGTGATATGACGCATGATTCCTTGCTGTGGGACCTCTCTCCTCTGTCTGGGTGCTGGGGCCGAAATAACTGAAAGTGGCCTTCTCCAGTGGTGGGTGATATGACGCATGATTCCTTGCTGTGGGACCTCTCTCCTCTGTCTGGGTGCTGGGGCCGAAATAACTGAAAGTGGCCTTCTCCAGTGGTGGGTGATATAAGGCCTTATTCCTTGCTGTGGGACCTCTCTCCTCTGTCTGGGTGCCGGAGTTGAAATAACTGAAAGTGGCCTTCTCCAGTGGTGGGTGATATGAAGCATGATTCCTTGCTGTGGGACCTCTCTCCTCTGTCTGGGTGCTGGGGCCGAAATAACTGAAAGTGGCCTTCTCCAGTGGTGGGTGATATGACGCATGATTCCTTGCTGTGGGACCTCTCTCCTCTGTCTGGGTGCTGGGCCTGAATAACTGAAAGTGTCCTTATCCAGTGGTGGGTCATATGACGCTTTATTCCTTGCTGTGGGACCTCTCTCCTCTGTCTGGGTGCTGGGGCCTAAATAACTGAAAGTGCCTTACTCAAGTGGTGGGTGATATAATGCCTTATTCATTGCTGTGGGACCTCTCTCCTCTGTCTGGGTGCCGGGGCTGAATTAACTGAAAGTGGCCTTCTCCAGGGGTGGGTGATATGAAGCATGATTATTTGCTGTGGGACCTCTCTCCTCTGTCTGGGTGCTGGGTCTGAAATAACTGAAAGTGGCCTTCTCCAGTGGTGGGTGATATGACGCATGATTCCTTGCTGTAGGACCTCTCTCCTCTGTTTAGGTGCTGGGCCTAAATAACTGAAAGTGGCCTTCTCCAGTGGTGGGTGATATAATGCCTTATTCCTTGCTGTTTGACCTTTCTCCTCTGTCTGGGTGCTGGGGCCGAAATAACTGAAAGTGGCCTTCTCCAGTGGGGGTGATATGACGCATCATTCCTTGCTGTGGGACCTCTCTCCTCTGTCTGGGTGCTGGGGCCGAAATAACTGGAAGTAGCCTTCTCCAGTGGTGGGTGATATGACGCATGATTCCTTGCTGTGGGACCTCTCTCCTCTGTCTGGGTGCTGGGGCCGAAATAACTGAAAGTGGCCTTCTCCAGTGGTGGGTGATATGACGCATGATTCCTTGCTGTGGGACCTCTCTCCTCTGTCTGGGTGCTTGGCCTAAATAACTGAAAGTGGCCTCATCCAGTGGTGGGTCATATGACGCCTTATTCCTTGCTGTGGGAGCTCTATCGTCTGTCTGGGTGCTGGGCCTAAATAACTGAAAGTGGCCTTCTCCAGAGGTGGGTCATATGACGCCTTATTCCTTGCTGTGGGACCTCTCTCCTCTGTCTGGGTGCTGGGCCGAAATAACTGAAAGTGTCCTTATCCAGTGGTTGGTGATATAATGCCTTATTCCTTGCTGTGGGACCTCTCTCCTCTGTCTGGGTGCTGGGGCTGAAATAACTGAAAGTGGCCTTCTCCAGTGGTGGGTGATATGAAGCATGATTCCTTGCTGTGGGACCTCTCTCCTCTGTCTGGGTGCTGGGGCTGAAATAACTGAAAGTAGCCTTCTCCAGTGGTGGGTGATATGACACATGATTCCTTGCTGTGGGACCTCTCTCCTCTGTCTGGGTGCTGGGCCTAAATAACTGAAAGTGGCCTTCTCCAGTGGTGGGTGATATGACGCCTTATTCCTTGCTGTGGGACCTCTCTCCTCTGTCTGGGTGCTGGGCCTAAATAACTGAAAGTGGCCTTCTCCAGTGGTGGGTCATATGACGCATTATTCCTTGCTGTGGGACCTCTCTCCTCTGTCTGGGTGCTGGGGCTGAAATAACTGAAAGTGGCCTTCTCCAGTGGTGGGTGATATGACGCATGATTCCTTGCTGTGGGACCTCTCTCCTCTGTCTGGGTGCTGGGGCTGAAATAACTGAAAGTGGCCTTCTCCAGTGGTGGGTGATATGACGCATGATTCCTTGCTGTGGGACCTCTCTCCTCTGTCTAGGTGCTGGGCCTAAATAACTGAAGGTGGCCTTCTCCAGTGGTGGGTGATATAATGCATTATTCCTTGCTGTGGGACCTCTCTCCTCTGTCTGGGTGCTGGGGCCGAAATAACTGAAAGTGGCCTTCTCCAGTGGTGGGTGATATGACGCATGATTCCTTGCTGTGGGACCTCTCTCCTCTGTCTGGGTGCTGGGCCTAAATAACTGAAAGTGGCCTTATCCAGTGGTGGGTGATATGACGCCTGATTCCTTGCTGTGGGACCTCTCCCTCTGTCTGGGTGCTGGGGCCGAAATAACTGAAAGTGGCCTTCTCCAGTGGTGGGTGATATAACGCCTTATTCCTTGCTGTGGGACCTCTCTCCTCTGTCTGGGTGCTGGGCCTAAATAACTGAAAGTGGCCTTCTCCAGTGGTGGGTGATATGACGCCTTATTCCTTGCTGTGGGACCTCTCTCCTCTGTCTGGGTGCTGGGCTGAAATAACTGAAAGTGGCCTTCTCCAGTGGTGGGTGATATGACGCCTTATTCCTTGCTGTGGGACCTCTCTCCTCTGTCTGGGTGCTGGGGCTGAAATAACTGAAAGTGGCCTTCTCCAGTGGTGGGTGATATGACGCCTGATTCCTTGCTGTGGGACCTCTCTCCTCTGTCTGGGTGCTGGGGCTTAAATAACTGAAAGTGGCCTTCTCCAGTGGTGGGTGATATGACGCCATGATTCCTTGCTGTGGGACCTCTCTCCTCTGTCTGGGTGCTGGGCCGAAATAACTGAAAGTGGCCTTCTCCAGTGGTGGGTGATATGGCGCATGATTCCTTGCTGTGGGACCTCTCTCCTCTGTCTAGGTGCTGGGCCTAAATAACTGAAAGTGGCCTTCTCCAGTGGTGGGTGATATGACGCCTTATTCCTTGCTGTGGGACCTCTCTCCTCTGTCTGGGTGCTGGAGCCGAAATAACTGAAAGTGGCCTTCTCCAGAGGTGGGTGATATGACGCCTGATTCCTTGCTGTGGGACCTCTCTCCTCTGTCTAGGTGCTGGGCCTAAATAACTGAAAGTGGCCTTCTCCAGTGGTGGGTGATATAATGCCTTATTCCTTGCTGTGGGACCTCTCTCCTCTGTCTGGGTGCTGGGGCTGAAATAACTGAAAGTGGCCTTCTCCAGTGGTGGGTGATATGACGCATGATTCCTTGCTGTGGGACCTCTCTCCTCTGTCTGGGTGCTGGGGCCTAAATAACTGAAAGTGGCCTTCTCCAGTGGTGGGTGATATGACGCCTTGATTCCTTGCTGTGGGACCTCTCTCCTCTGTCTGGGTGCTGGGGCCGAAATAACTGAAAGTGGCCTTCTCCAGTGGTGGGTGATATGACGCATGATTCCTTGCTGTGGGACCTCTCTCCTCTGTCTGGGTGCTGGGCCGAAATAACTGAAAGTGGCCTTCTCCAGTGGTGGGTGATATGACGCATGATTCCTTGCTGTGGGACCTCTCTCCTCTGTCTGGGTGCTGGGCCTAAATAACTGAAAGTGGCCTTCTCCAGTGGTGGGTCATATGACGCCATATTCCTTGCTGTGGGACCTCTCTCCTCTGTCTGGGTGCTGGGTCCGAAATAACTGAAAGTTGCTTTATCCAGTGGTTGGTGATATAACGCCTTTATCCTTGCTGTTGGACCTCTCTCCTCTGTCTGGTGCTGGGGCCTAAATAACTGAAAGTTGCCTTATCCAGTGGTTGGTGATATAACGCCTTATTCCTTGCTGTGGGACCTCTCTCCTCTGTCTGGGTGCTGGGTCCGAAATAACTGAAAGTTGCCTTATCCAGTGGTTGGTGATATAACGCCTTTATCCTTGCTGTTGGACCTCTCTCCTCTGTCTGGGTGTTGGGGCCTAAATAACTGAAAGTGGCCTTATCCAGTGGTGGGTCATATGACGCTTTATTCCTTGCTGTGGCACCTCTCTCCTCTGTCTGGGTGCTGGGGCCTAAATAACTGAAAGTGGCCTTCTCCAGTGGTGGGTGATATGAAGCATGATTCCTTACTGTGGGACCTCTCTCCTCTGTCTGGGTGCTGGGGCTGAAAAAACTGAAAGTGGCCTTCTCCAGTGTTGGGTGATATGACGCATGATTCCTTGCTGTGGGACCTCTCTCCTCTGTCTAGATGCTGGGCCTAAATAACTGAAAGTGGCCTTCTCCAGTGGTGGGTGATATAATGCCTTATTCCTTGCTGTGGGACCTCTCTCCTCTGTCTGGGTGCTGGGGCCGAAATAACTGAAAGTGGCCTTCTCCAGTGGTGGGTAATATGACGCATGATTCCTTGCTGTAGGACCTCTCTCCTCTGTCTAGGTGCTGGGCCTAAATAACTGAAAGTGACCTACTCCAGTGGTGGGTGATATAATGCCTTATTCCTTGCTGTGGGACCTCTCTCCTCTGTCTGGGTGCTGGGGCCGAAATAACTGAAAGTGGCCTTCTCCAGTGGTGTGTGATATGACGCATGATTCCTTGCTGTGGGACCTCTCTCCTCTGTCAGGGTACTGGGGCCGAATTAACTGGAATTATCCTTCTCCAGTGGTGGGTGATATAACGCATGATTTCTTGCTGTGGGAACTCTCTTCTCTGTCTGGATGCTGGGCCTAAATAACTGAAAGTGGCCTTCTCCAGTGGTGGGTAGATATGACGCATGATTCCTTGCTGTGGGACCTCTCTCCTCTGTCTGGGTGCTGGAGCAGAAATAACTGAAAGTGGCCTTCTCCAGAGGTGGGTGATATGACGCCATGATTCCTTGCTGTGGGAACTCTCTCCTCTGTCTAGGTGCTGGGCCTAAATAATTGAAAGTGGCCTTCTCCAGTGGTGGGTGACATAATGCCTAATACCTTGCTGTGGGACCTCTCTCCTCTGTCTGGGTGCTGGGGCCGAAATAACTGAAAGTGGTTTTCGCCAGTGGTGGGTGATATGATGCATGATTCCTTGCTGTGGGACCTCTCTCCTCTGTCTGGTTGCTGGGCCTAAATAACTGAAAGTGGCATTCTCCAGTGGTGGGTCATATGACGCCTTTATCCTTGCTGTGGGACCTCTCTCCTCTGTCTGGGTGCTGGGGCCGAAATAACTGAAAGTAGCCTTCTCCAGTGGTGGATGATATGACGCATGATTCCTTGCTGTGGGACCTCTTTCCTCTGTCTGAGTGCTGCGGCCGAAATAACCAAAAGTGGCCTTCTCCAGTGTTGGGTGATATGACGCATGATTCCTTGCTGTGGGACCTCTCTCATCTGTCTAGATGCTGGGCCTAAATAACTGAAAGTGGCCTTCTCCAGTGGTGGGTGATATAATGCCTTATTCCTTGCTGTGGGACCTCTCTCCTCTGTCTGGGTGCTGGGGCCGAAATAACTGAAAGTGGCCTTCTCCAGTGGTGGGTAATATGACGCATGATTCCTTGCTGTAGGACCTCTCTCCTCTGTCTAGGTGCTGGGCCTAAATAACTGAAAGTGACCTACTCCAGTGGTGGGTGATATAATGCCTTATTCCTTGCTGTGGGACCTCTCTCCTCTGTCTGGGTGCTGGGGCCGAAATAACTGAAAGTGGCCTTCTCCAGTGGTGTGTGATATGACGCATGATTCCTTGCTGTGGGACCTCTCTCCTCTGTCAGGGTACTGGGGCCGAATTAACTGGAATTATCCTTCTCCAGTGGTGGGTGATATAACGCATGATTTCTTGCTGTGGGAACTCTCTTCTCTGTCTGGATGCTGGGCCTAAATAACTGAAAGTAGCCTTCTCCAGTGGTGGGTCATATGACGCCTTATTCCTTGCTGTGGGACCTCTCTCCTCTGTCTGGGTGCTGGGGCTGAAATAACTGAAAGTGGCCTTCTCCAGTGGTGGTAGATATGACGCATGATTCCTTGCTGTGGGACCTCTCTCCTCTGTCTGGGTGCTGGAGCAGAAATAACTGAAAGTGGCCTTCTCCAGAGGTGGGTGATATGACACATGATTCCTTGCTGTGGGAACTCTCTCCTCTGTCTTAGTGCTGGGCCTAAATAATTGAAAGTGGCCTTCTCCAGTGGTGGGTGATATAATGCCTTATACCTTGCTGTGGGACCTCTCTCCTCTGTCTGGGTGCTGGGGCCTAAATAACTGAAAGTGGCTTTCGCCAGTGGTTGGTGATATGACGCATGATTCCTTGCTGTGGGACCTCTCTCCTCTGTCTGGTTGCTGGGCCTAAATAACTGAAAGTGGCCTTCTCCAGTGGTGGGTCATATGACGCCTTTATCCTTGCAGTGGGACCTCTCTCCTCTGTCTGGGTGCTGGGGCCGAAATAACTGAAAGTGGCCTTCTCCAGTGGTGGGTGATATGACGCATGATTCCTTGCTGTTGGACCTCTCTCCTCTGTCTGGGTGCTGGGGCCGAAATAACTGAAAGTAGCCTTCTCCAGTGGTGGATGATATGACGCAAGATTCCTTGCTGTGGGACCTCTTTCCTCTGTCTGAGTGCTGGGGCCGAAATAACCAAAAGTGGCTTTCTCCAGTGGTGGGTGATATGACGCATGATTCCTTGCTATGAGACCTCTCTCCTCTGTCTAGGTGCTGGGCCTAAATAACTGAAAGTGGCCTTCTCCAGTGGTGGGTCATATGAAGCCATATTCCTTGCTGAGGGACCTCTCTCCTCTGTCTGGGTGCTGGGTCCGAAATAACTGAAAGTTGCCTTATCCAGTGGTTGGTGATATAACGCCTTTATCCTTGCTGTTGGACCTCTCTCCTCTGTCTGGGTGCTGGGGCCTAAATAACTGAAAGTGTCCTTCTCCAGTGGTGGGTGATATAATGCCTTATTCATTGCTGTGTGACCTCTCTCCTCTGTCTTGGTGCTGGGGCCGAAATAACTGAAAGTGGACTTCTCCAGTGGTGGGTGATACGACGCATGATTCCTTGCTGTGGGACCTCTCTCCTCTGTCTAGGTGCTGGGCCTAAATAAATGAAAGTGGCCTTCTCCAGTGTTGGGTGATATAATGCCTTATTCCTTGCTGTCGGACCTCTCTCCTCTGTCTGGGTGCTGGGGCTGAAATAACTGAAAGTGGCCTTCTCCAATGGTGGGTGATATGACTCATGATTCCTTGCTGTGGGACCTCTCTCCTCTGTCTGGGTGCTGGGGCCGAAATAACTGAAAGTTGCCTTCTCCAGTGGTAGGTGATATGACGTATGATTCCTTGCTGTCGGACCTCTCTCCTCTGTCTAGGTGCTGGGCCTAAATAACTGAAATTGGCCTTCTCCAGTGGTGGGTGATATAATGCCTTATTCCTTGCTGTGGGACCTCTCTCCTCTGTCTGGGTGCTGGGGCCGAAATAACTGAAAGTGGCCTTCTCCAGTGGTGGGTGATATGACGCATGATTCCTTGCTGTGGGACCTCTCTCCTCTGTCTGGGTGCTGGGGCCAAAATAACTGAAAGTGGCCTTCTCCAGTGGTGGGTGATATGACGCATGATTCCTTGCTGTGGGACCTCTCTCCTCTGTCTGGGTGCTGGGCCTAAATAACTGAAAGTGGCCTTCTCCAGTGGTGGGTGATATGAAGCATGATTCCTTACTGTGGGACCTCTCTCTCTGTCTGGGTGCTGGGGCTGAAATAACTGAAAGTGGCCTTCTCCAGTGTTGGGTGATATGATGCATGATTCCTTGCTGTGGGACCTCTCTCCTCTGTCTAGGTGCTGGGCCTAAATAACTGAAAGTGGCCTTCTCCAGTGGTGGGTGATATAATGAATTTTTCCTTGCTGTGGGACCTCTCTCCTCTGTCTGGGTGCTGGGGCCGAAATAACTAGAAGTAGCCTTCTCCAGTGGTGGGTGATATGACGCATGATTCCTTGCTGTGGGACCTCTCTCCTCTGTCTGGGTGCTGGGGCCGAAATAACTGAAAGTGGCCTTCTCCAGTGGTGGGTGATATGACGCATGATTCCTTGCTGTGGGACCTCTCTCCTCTGTCTGGCTGCTGGGGCTTTAATAACTGAAAGTGGCCTTCTCCAGTGGTGGGAGATATGACACCTTATTCCTTGCTGTGGGACCTCTCTCCTCTGTCTGGGTGCTGGGGCAGAAATAACTGAAAGTGGCCTTCTCCAGAGGTGGGTGATATGACGCATGATTCCTTGCTGTGGGACCTCTCTCCTCTGTCTAGGTGCTGGGCCTAAATAACTGAAAGTGGCCTTCTCCAGTGGTGGGTGATATAATGCCTTATTCCTTGCTGTGGGACCTCTTTCCTCTGTCTGGGTGCTGGGCCGAAATAACTGAAAGTGTCCTTATCCAGTGGTTGGTGATATAATGCCTTATTCCTTGCTGTGGGACCTCTCTCCTCTGTCTGGGTGCTGGGGCTGAAATAACTGAAAGTGGCCTTCTCCAGTGGTGGGTAATATGACGCATGATTCCTTGCTGTGGGACCTCTCTCCTCTGTCTGGGTGCTGGGGCCGAAATAACTGGAAGTAGCCTTCTCCAGTGGTGGGTGATATAACGCATGATTCCTTGCTGTGGGACCTCTCTCCTCTGTCTGGTTGCTGGGGCCGAAATAACTGAAAGTGGCCTTCTCCAGTGATGGGTGATATGACGCCTTATTCCTTGCTGTGTGACCTCTCTCCTCTGTCTGGGTGCTGGGCCTAAATAACTGAAAGTGGCCTTATCCAGTGGTGGGTCATATGACGCCTTATTCCTTGCTGTGGGACCTCTCTCCTCTGTCTGGGTGCTGGGCCTAAATAACTGAAAGTGGCCTTCTCCAGAGGTGGGTCATATGACGCCTTATTCCTTGCTGTGGGACCTCTATCCTCTGTCTGGCTGCTGGGGCTTTAATAACTGAAAGTGGCCTTCTCCAGTGGTGGGAGATATGACACCTTATTCCTTGCTGTGGGACCTCTCTCCTCTGTCTGGGTGCTGGGGCAGAAATAACTGAAAGTGGCCTTCTCCAGAGGAGGGTGATATGACGCATGATTCCTTGCTGTGGGACCTCTCTCCTCTGTCTAGGTGCTGGGCCTAAATAACTGAAAGTGGCCTTCTCCAGTGGTGGGTGATATAATGCCTTATTCCTTGCTGTGGGACCTCTCTCCTCTGTCTGGGTGCTGGGGCCGAAATAACTGAAAGTGGCCTTCGCCAGTGGTGGGTGATATGACGCATGATTCCTTGCTGTGGGACCTCTCTCCTCTGTCTGGTTGGTGGGCCTAAATAACTGAAAGTGGCCTTCTCCAGTGGTGGGTCATATGACGCCTTTTTCCTTGCTGTGGGACCTCTCTCCTCTGTCTGGGTGCTGGGGCCGAAATAACTGAAAGTAGCCTTCTCCAGTAATGGGTGATATGACGCATGATTCCTTGCTGTGGTAAATCTTTCCTCTGTCTGAGTGCAGGGGCCAAAATAACCAAAAGTGACTTTCTCCAGTGGTGGGTGATATGACGCATGATTCCTTGCTGTGGGACCTCTCTCCTCTGTCTGGGTGCTGGGCCTGAATAACTGAAAGTGTCCTTATCCAGTGGTGGGTCATATGACGCTTTATTCCTTGCTGTGGGACCTCTCTCCTCTGTCTGGGTGCTGGGGCCTAAATAACTGAAAGTGCCTTACTCAAGTGGTGGGTGATATAATGCCTTATTCATTGCTGTGCGACCTCTCTCCTCTGTCTGGGTGTCGTGGCTGAATTAACTGAAAGTGGCCTTCTCCAGGGGTGGGTGATATGAATCATGATTATTTGCTGAGGGACCTCTCTCCTCTGTCTGGGTGCTGGGGCTGAAATAACTGAAAGTGGCCTTCTCCAGTGGTGGGTGATATAATGGCTTATTCCTTGCTGTGGGACCTCTCTCCTCTGTCTGGGTGCTGGGCTGAAATAACTGGAAGTAGCCTTCTCCAGTGGTGGGTGATATGACACATGATTCCTTGCTGTGGGACCTCTCTCCTCTGTCTGGGTGCTGGGGCAGAAATAACTGAAAGTGGCCTTCTTCAGTGGTGGGTGATATGACGCATGATTCCTTGCTGTGGGACCTCTCTCCTCTGTCTGGGTGCTGGGCCTAAATAACTGAAAGTGGCCATATCCAGTTGTGGGTCATATGACGCCTTATTCCTTGCTGAGGGACTTCTCTCCTCTGTCTGGGTGCTGGGCCTAAATAAATGAAAGTGGCCTTCTCCAGAGGTGGGTCATATGACGCCCTATTCTTTGCTATGGGACCTCTCTCCTCTGTCTGGGTGCTGGGGCTGAAATAAATGAAAGTGGCCTTCTCCAGTGGGGGAGATATGACACATGATTCCTTGCTGTGGGACCTCTCTCCTCTGTCTGGGTGCTGGGGAAGAAATAACTGAAAGTGGCCTTCTCCAGAGGTGGGTGATATGACGCATGATTCCTTGCTGTGGGACCTCTCTCCTCTTTCTAGGTGCTGGGCCTAAATAACTGAAGGTGGCCTTCTCCAGTGGTGGGTGATATAATGCCTTATTCCTTGCTGTGGGACCTCTCTCCTCTGTCTGGGTGCTGGGGCCGAAATAACTGAAAGTGGCCTTCGCCAGTGGTGGGTGATAAGACGCATGATTCCTTGCTGTGGGACCTCTCTCTTCTGTCTGGTTGCTGGGCCTAAATAACTGAAAGTGGCCATCTCCAGTGGTGGGTGATACGACGCATGATTCCTTGCTGTGGGACCTCTCTCCTCTGTCTAGGTGATGGGCCTAAATAAATGAAAGTGGCCTTCTCCAGTGTTGGGTGATATAAGGCCTTATTCCTTGCTGTGGGACCTCTCCTCTGTCTGGGTGCCGGAGTTGAAATAACTGAAAGTGGCCTTCTCCAGTGGTGGGTGATATGAAGCATGATTCCTTGCTGTGGGACCTCTCTCCTCTGTCTGGGTGCTGGGGCCGAAATAACTGAAAGTGGCCTTCTCCAGTGGTGGGTGATATGACGCATGATTCCTTGCTGTGGGACCTCTCTCCTCTGTCTGGGTGCTGGGCCTGAATAACTGAAAGTGTCCTTATCCAGTGGTGGGTCATATGACGCTTTATTCCTTGCTGTGGGACCTCTCTCCCTGTCTGGGTGCTGGGGCCTAAATAACTGAAAGTGCCTTACTCATGTGGTGGGTGATATAATGCCTTATTCATTGATGTGGGACCTCTCTCCTCTGTCTGGGTGCCGGGGCTGAATTAACTGAAAGTGGCCTTCTCCAGGGGTGGGTGATATGAAGCATGATTATTTGCTGTGGGACCTCTCTCCTCTGTCTGGGTGCTGGGTCGAAATAACTGAAAGTGGCCTTCTCCAGTGGTGGGTCATATGACGCCTTATTCCTTGCTGAGGGACTTCTCTCCTCTGTCTGGGTGCTGGGCCTAAATAACTGAAAGTGGCCTTCTCCAGAGGTGGGTCATATGACGCCCTATTCTTTGCTATGGGACCTCTCTCCTCTGTCTGGGTGCTGGGGCTGAAATAAATGAAAGTGGCCTTCTCCAGTGGGGGGAGATATGACACATGATACCTTGATGTGGGACCTCTCTCCTCTGTCTGGGTGCTGGGGAAGAAATAACTGAAAGTGGCCTTCTCCAGAGGTGGGTGATATGACGCATGATTCCTTGCTGTGGGACCTCTCTCCTCTTTCTAGGTGCTGGGCCTAAATAACTGAAGGTGGCCTTCTCCAGTGGTGGGTGATATAATGCCTTATTCCTTGCTGTGGGACCTCTCTCCTCTGTCTAGGTGATGGGCCTAAATAAATGAAAGTGGCCTTCTCCAGTGGTGGGTGATATAAGGCCTTATTCCTTGCTGTGGGACCTCTCTCCTCTGTCTGGGTGCCGGAGTTGAAATAACTGAAAGTGGCCTTCTCCAGTGGTGGGTGATATGAAGCATGATTCCTTGCTGTGGGACCTCTCTCCTCTGTCTGGGTGCTGGGGCCGAAATAACTGAAAGTGGCCTTCTCCAGTGGTGGGTGATATGACGCATGATTCCTTGCTGTGGGACCTCTCTCCTCTGTCTGGGTGCTGGGCCTGAATAACTGAAAGTGTCCTTATCCAGTGGTGGGTCATATGACGCCTTATTCCTTGCTGTGGGACCTCTCTCCCCTGTCTGGGTGCTGGGGCCTAAATAACTGAAAGTGCCTTACTCAAGTGGTGGGTGATATAATGCCTTATTCATTGATGTGGGACCTCTCTCCTCTGTCTGGGTGCCGGGGCTGAATTAACTGAAAGTGGCCTTCTCCAGGGGTGGGTGATATGAAGCATGATTATTTGCTGTGGGACCTCTCTCCTCTGTCTGGGTGCTGGGTCGAAATAACTGAAAGTGGCCTTCTCCAGTGGTGGGTCATATGACGCCTTATTCCTTGCTGAGGGACTTCTCTCCTCTGTCTGGGTGCTGGGCCTAAATAACTGAAAGTGGCCTTCCCCAGAGGTGGGTCATATGACGCCCTATTCTTTGCTATGGGACCTCTCTCCTCTGTCTGGGTGCTGGGGCTGAAATAAATGAAAGTGGCCTTCTCCAGTGGGGGGAGATATGACACATGATACCTTGCTGTGGGACCTCTCTCCTCTGTCTGGGTGCTGGGGAAGAAATAACTGAAAGTGGCCTTCTCCAGAGGTGGGTGATATGACGCATGATTCCTTGCTGTGGGACCTCTCTCCTCTTTCTAGGTGCTGGGCCTAAATAACTGAAGGTGGCCTTCTCCAGTGGTGGGAGATATAATGCCTTATTCCTTGCTGTGGGACCTCTCTCCTCTCTCTGGGTGCTGGGGCCGAAATAACTGAAAGTGGCCTTCGCCAGTGGTGGGTGATAAGACGCATGATTCCTTGCTGTGGGACCTCTCTCTTCTGTCTGGTTGCTGGGCCTAAATAACTGAAAGTGGCCATCTCCAGTGGTGGGTGATACGACGCATGATTCCTTGCTGTGGGACCTCTCTCCTCTGTCTAGGTGATGGGCCTAAATAAATGAAAGTGGCCTTCTCCAGTGGTGGGTGATATAAGGCCTTATTCCTTGCTGTGGGACCTCTCTCCTCTGTCTGGGTGCCGGAGTTGAAATAACTGAAAGTGGCCTTCTCCAGTGGTGGGTGATATGAAGCATGATTCCTTGCTGTGGGACCTCTCTCCTCTGTCTGGGTGCTGGGGCCGAAATAACTGAAAGTGGCCTTCTCCAGTGGTGGGTGATATGACGCATGATTCCTTGCTGTGGGACCTCTCTCCTCTGTCTGGGTGCTGGGCCTGAATAACTGAAAGTGTCCTTATCCAGTGGTGGGTCATATGACGCTTTATTCCTTGCTGTGGGACCTCTCTCCCCTGTCTGGGTGCTGGGGCCTAAATAACTGAAAGTGCCTTACTCAAGTGGTGGGTGATATAATGCCTTATTCATTGCTGTGGGACCTCTCTACTCTGTCTGAGTGCCGGGGCTGAATTAACTGAAAGTGGCCTTCTCCAGGGGTGGGTGATATGAAGCATGATTATTTGCTGTGGGACCTCTCTCCTCTGTCTGGGTGCTGGGTCGAAATAACTGAAAGTGGCCTTCTCCAGTGGTGGGTGATATGACGCATGATTCCTTGCTGTAGGACCTCTCTCCTCTGTTTAGGTGCTGGGCCTAAATAACTGAAAGTGGCCTTCTCCAGTGGTGGGTGATATAATGCCTTATTCCTTGCTGTTTGACCTTTCTCCTCTGTCTGGGTGCTGGGGCAGAAAAAACTGAAAGTGGCCTTCTCCAGTGGGGGGTGATATGACGCATCATTCCTTGCTGTGGGACCTCTCTCCTCTGTCTGGGTGCTGGGGCCGAAATAACTGGATGTAGCCTTCTCCAGTGGTGGGTGATATGACGCATGATTCCTTGCTGTGGGACCTCTCTCCTCTGTCTGGGTGCTGGGGCCGAAATAACTGAAAGTGGCCTTCTCCAGTGGTGGGTGATATGACGCATGATTCCTTGCTGTGGGACCTCTCTCCTCTGTCTGGGTGCTTGGCCTAAATAACTGAAAGTGGCCTCATCCAGTGGTGGGTCATATGACGCCTTATTCCTTGCTGTGGGAGCTCTATCGTCTGTCTGGGTGCTGGGCCTAAATAACTGAAAGTGGCCTTCTCCAGAGGTGGGTCATATGATGCCTTACGCCTTGCTGTGGGACCTCTCTCCTCTGTCTGGGTGCTGGGCCGAAATAACTGAAAGTGTCCTTATCCAGTGGTTGGTGATATAATGCCTTATTCCTTTCTGTGGGACCTCTCTCCTCTGTCTGGGTGCTGGGGCTGAAATAACTGAAAGTTGGCTTCTCCAGTGGTGGGTGAAATGAAGCATGATTCCTTGCTGTGGGACCTCTCTCCTCTGTCTGGGTGCTGGGGCCGAAATAACTGAAAGTGGCCTTCTCCAGTGGTGGGTGATATGTCACATGATTCCTTGCTGTGGGACCTCTCTCCTCTGTCTGGGTGCTGGGCCTAAATAACTGAAAGTGGCCATATCCAGTTGTGGGTCATATGACGCCTTATTCCTTGCTGAGGGACTTCTCTCCTCTGTCTGGGTGCTGGGCCTAAATAACTGAAAGTGGCCTTCTCCAGAGGTGGGTCATATGACGCACTATTCTTTGCTATGGGACCTCTCTCCTCTGTTTGGGTGCTGGGGCTGAAATAAATGAAAGTGGCCTTCTCCAGTGGGGGGAGATATGACACATGATTCCTTGCTGTGGGACCTCTCTCTTCTGTCTGGTTGCTGGGCCTAAATAACTGAAAGTGGCAATCTCCAGTGGTGGGTGATACGACGCATGATTCCTTGCTGTGGGACCTCTCTCCTCTGTCTAGGTGATGGGCCTAAATAAATGAAAGTGGCCTTCTCCAGTGGTGGGTGATATAAGGCCTTATTCCTTGCTGTGGGACCTCTCTCCTCTGTCTGGGTGCTGGGCCTAAATAACTGAAAGTGGCCTTCTCCAGAGGTGGGTCATATGACGCCTTATTCCTTGCTGTGGGACCTCTCTCCTCTGTCTGGGTGCTGGGCCGAAATAACTGAAAGTGTCCTTATCCAGTGGTTGGTGATAAAATGCCTTATTCCTTGCTGTGGGACCTCTCTCCTCTGTCTGGGTGCTGGGGCTGAAATAACTGAAAGTGGCCTTCTCCAGTGGTGGGTAATATGACGCATGATTCCTTGCTGTGGGACCTCTCTCCTCTGTCTGGGTGCTGGGGCCGAAATAACTGGAAGTAGCCTTCTCCAATGGTGAGTGATATAACCCATGATTCCTTGCTGTGGGACCTCTCTCCTCTGTCTGGTTGCTGGAGCCGAAATAACTGAAAATGGCCTTCTCCAGTGATGGGTGATATGACGCCTTATTCCTTGCTGTGGGACCTCTCTCCTCTGTCTGGGTGCTGGGCCTAAATAACTGAAAGTGGCCTTATCCAGTGGTGGGTCATATGACGCCTTATTCCTTGCTGTGGGACCTCTCTCCTCTGTCTGGGTGCTGGGCCTAAATAACTGAAAGTGGCCTTCTCCAGAGGTGCTTCATATGACGCCTTATTCCTTGCTGTGGGACCTCTATCCTCTGTCTGGCTGCTGGGGCTTTAATAACTGAAAGTGGCTTTCTCCAGTGGTGGGAGATATGAGACCTTATTCCTTGCTGTGGGACCTCTCTCCTCTGTCTGGGTGCTGGGGCAGAAATAACTGAAAGTGGCCTTCTCCAGAGGTGGGTGATATGACGCATGATTCCTTGCTGTGGGACCTCTCTCCTCTGACTAGGTGCTGGGCCTAAATAACTGAAAGTGGCCTTCTCCAGTGGTGGGTGATATAATGCCTTATTCCTTGCTGTGGGACCTCTCTCCTCTGTCTGGGTGCTGGGCCGAAATAACTGAAAGTGTCCTTATCCAGTGGTTGGTGATATAATGCCTTATTCCTTGCTGTGGGACCTCTCTCCTCTGTCTGGGTGCGGGGGCTGAAATAACTGAAAATGGCCTTCTCCAGTGGTGGGTAATATGACGCATGATTCCTTGCTGTGGGACCTCTCTCCTCTGTCTGGGTGCTGGGGCCGAAATAACTGGAAGTAGCCTTCTCCAGTGGTGGGTGATATAACGCATGATTCCTTGCTGTGGGACCTCTCTCCTCTGTCTGGTTGCTGGGGCCGAAATAACTGAAAGTGGCCTTCTCCAGTGATGGGTGATATGACGCCTTATTCCTTGCTGTGTGACCTCTCTCCTCTGTCTGGGTGCTGGGCCTAAATAACTGAAAGTGGCCTTATCCAGTGGTGGGTCATATGACGCCTTATTCCTTGCTGTGGGACCTCTCTCCTCTGTCTGGGTGCTGGGCCTAAATAACTGAAAGTGGCCTTCTCCAGAGGTGGGTCATATGACGCCTTATTCCTTGCTGTGGGACCTCTATCCTCTGTCTGGCTGCTGGGGCTTTAATAACTGAAAGTGGCCTTCTCCAGTGGTGGGAGATATGACACCTTATTCCTTGCTGTGGGACCTCTCTCCTCTGTCTGGGTGCTGGGGCAGAAATAACTGAAAGTGGCCTTCTCCAGAGGAGGGTGATATGACGCATGATTCCTTGCTGTGGGACCTCTCTCTCTGTCTAGGTGCTGGGCCTAAATAACTGAAAGTGGCCTTCTCCAGTGGTGGGTGATATAATGCCTTATTCCTTGCTGTGGGACCTCTCTCCTCTGTCTGGGTGCTGGGGCCGAAATAACTGAAAGTGGCCTTCGCCAGTGGTGGGTGATATGACGCATGATTCCTTGCTGTGGGACCTCTCTCCTCTGTCTGGTTGGTGGGCCTAAATAACTGAAAGTGGCCTTCTCCAGTGGTGGGTCATATGACGCCTTTTCCTTGCTGTGGGACCTCTCTCCTCTGTCTGGGTGCTGGGGCCGAAATAACTGAAAGTAGCCTTCTCCAGTAATGGGTGATATGACGCATGATTCCTTGCTGTGGTAAATCTTTCCTCTGTCTGAGTGCAGGGGCCAAAATAACCAAAAGTGACTTTCTCCAGTGGTGGGTGATATGACGCATGATTCCTTGCTGTGGGACCTCTCCTCTGTCTGGGTGCTGGGCCTGAATAACTGAAAGTGTCCTTATCCAGTGGTGGGTCATATGACGCTTTATTCCTTGCTGTGGGACCTCTCTCCTCTGTCTGGGTGCTGGGGCCTAAATAACTGAAAGTGCCTTACTCAAGTGGTGGGTGATATAATGCCTTATTCATTGCTGTGGGACCTCTCTCCTCTGTCTGGGTGTCGGGGCTGAATTAACTGAAAGTGGCCTTCTCCAGGGGTGGGTGATATGAAGCATGATTATTTGCTGAGGGACCTCTCTCCTCTGTCTGGGTGCTGGGGCTGAAATAACTGAAAGTGGCCTTCTCCAGTGGTGGGTGATATAATGGCTTATTCCTTGCTGTGGGACCTCTCTCCTCTGTCTGGGTGCTGGGCTGAAATAACTGGAAGTAGCCTTCTCCAGTGGTGGGTGATATGACACATGATTCCTTGCTGTGGGACCTCTCTCCTCTGTCTGGGTGCTGGGGCCGAAATAACTGAAAGTGGCCTTCTTCAGTGGTGGGTGATATGACGCATGATTCCTTGCTGTGGGACCTCTCTCCTCTGTCTGGGTGCTGGGCCTAAATAACTGAAAGTGGCCATATCCAGTTGTGGGTCATATGACGCCTTATTCCTTGCTGAGGGACTTCTCTCCTCTGTCTGGGTGCTGGGCCTAAATAAATGAAAGTGGCCTTCTCCAGAGGTGGGTCATATGACGCCCTATTCTTTGCTATGGGACCTCTCTCCTCTGTCTGGGTGCTGGGGCTGAAATAAATGAAAGTGGCCTTCTCCAGTGGGGGAGATATGACACATGATTCCTTGCTGTGGGACCTCTCTCCTCTGTCTGGGTGCTGGGGAAGAAATAACTGAAAGTGGCCTTCTCCAGAGGTGGGTGATATGACGCATGATTCCTTGCTGTGGGACCTCTCTCCTCTTTCTAGGTGCTGGGCCTAAATAACTGAAGGTGGCCTTCTCCAGTGGTGGGTGATATAATGCCTTATTCCTTGCTGTGGGACCTCTCTCCTCTGTCTGGGTGCTGGGGCCGAAATAACTGAAAGTGGCCTTCGCCAGTGGTGGGTGATAAGACGCATGATTCCTTGCTGTGGGACCTCTCTCTTCTGTCTGGTTGCTGGGCCTAAATAACTGAAAGTGGCCATCTCCAGTGGTGGGTGATACGACGCATGATTCCTTGCTGTGGGACCTCTCTCCTCTGTCTAGGTGATGGGCCTAAATAAATGAAAGTGGCCTTCTCCAGTGGTGGGTGATATAAGGCCTTATTCCTTGCTGTGGGACCTCTCTCCTCTGTCTGGGTGCCGGAGTTGAAATAACTGAAAGTGGCCTTCTCCAGTGGTGGGTGATATGACGCATGATTCCTTGCTGTGGGACCTCTCTCTCTGTCTGGGTGCTGGGCCTGAATAACTGAAAGTGTCCTTATCCAGTGGTGGGTCATATGACGCTTTATTCCTTGCTGTGGGACCTCTCTCCTCTGTCTGGGTGCTGGGGCCTAAATAACTGAAAGTGCCTTACTCAAGTGGTGGGTGATATAATGCCTTATTCATTGCTGTGGGACCTCTCTCCTCTGTCTGGGTGCCGGGGCTGAATTAACTGAAAGTGGCCTTCTCCAGGGGTGGGTGATATGAAGCATGATTATTTGCTGTGGGACCTCTCTCCTCTGTCTGGGTGCTGGGTCGAAATAACTGAAAGTGGCCTTCTCCAGTGGTGGGTGATATGACGCATGATTCCTTGCTGTAGGACCTCTCTCCTCTGTTTAGGTGCTGGGCCTAAATAACTGAAAGTGGCCTTCTCCAGTGGTGGGTGATATAATGCCTTATTCCTTGCTGTTTGACCTTTCTCCTCTGTCTGGGTGCTGGGGCCGAAATAACTGAAAGTGGCCTTCTCCAGTGGGGGTGATATGACGCATCATTCCTTGCTGTGGGACCTCTCTCCTCTGTCTGGGTGCTGGGGCCGAAATAACTGGAAGTAGCCTTCTCCAGTGGTGGGTGATATGACGCATGATTCCTTGCTGTGGGACCTCTCTCCTCTGTCTGGGTGCTGGGGCCGAAATAACTGAAAGTGGCCTTCTCCAGTGGTGGGTGATATGACGCATGATTCCTTGCTGTGGGACCTCTCTCCTCTGTCTGGGTGCTTGGCCTAAATAACTGAAAGTGGCCTCATCCAGTGGTGGGTCATATGACGCCTTATTCCTTGCTGTGGGAGCTCTATCGTCTGTCTGGGTGCTGGGCCTAAATAACTGAAAGTGGCCTTCTCCAGAGGTGGGTCATATGACGCCTTATTCCTTGCTGTGGGACCTCTCTCCTCTGTCTGGGTGCTGGGCCGAAATAACTGAAAGTGTCCTTATCCAGTGGTTGGTGATATAATGCCTTATTCCTTGCTGTGGGACCTCTCTCCTCTGTCTGGGTGCTGGGGCTGAAATAACTGAAAGTGGCCTTCTCCAGTGGTGGGTGATATGAAGCATGATTCCTTGCTGTGGGACCTCTCTCCTCTGTCTGGGTGCTGGGGCCGAAATAACTGAAAGTGGCCTTCTCCAGTGGTGGGTGATATGACGCATGATTCCTTGCTGTAGGATCTCTCTCCTCTGTTTAGGTGCTGGGCCTAAATAACTGAAAGTGGCCTTCTCCAGTGGTGGGTGATATAATGGCTTATTCCTTGCTGTGGGACCTCTCTCCTCTGTCTGGGTGCTGGGGCCGAAATAACTGGAAGTAGCCTTCTCCAGTGGTGGGTGATATGACGCATGATTTCTTGCTGTGGGAACTCTCTCCTCTGTCTGGGTGCTGGGGCCGAAATAACTGAAAGTGGCCTTCTCCAGTGGTGGGTGATATGATGCATGATTCCTTGCTGTGGTACCTCTCTCCTCTGTCTGGGTGCTGGGCCTAAATAACTGACAGTGGCCTTATCCAGTGGTGGGTCATATGACGCCTTATTCCTTGCTGTGGGACCTCTCTCCTCTGTCTGGGTGCTGGGGCCGAAAAACTGGAAGTAGCCTTCTCCAGTGGTGGGTGATATGACGCATGATTCCTTGCTGTTGGACCTCTCTCCTCTGTCTGGGTGCTGGGGCCGAAATAACTGAAAGTGGCCTTCTCCAGTGGTGGGTGATATGACGCATGATTCCTTGCTGTGGGACCTCTCTCCTCTGTCTGGGTGCTGGGGCCTAAATAACTGAAAGTGGCCTTATCCAGTGGTGGGTGATATGACGCTTTATTCCTTGCTGTGGGACCTCTCTCCTCTGTCTGGGTGCTGGGGCCTGAAATAACTGAAAGTGGCCTTACTCCAGTGGTGGGTGATATAATGCCTTATTCCTTGCTGTGGGACCTCTCTCCTCTGTCTGGGTGCTGGGCTGAAATAACTGAAAGTGGCCTTCTCCAGTGGTGGGTGATATGAAGCATGATTCCTTGCTGTGGGACCTCTCTCCTCTGTCTGGGTGCTGGTGTCTGAAATAACTGAAAGTGGCCTTCTCCAGTGGTGGGTGATATGACGCATGATTCCTTGCTGTGGGACCTCTCTCCTCTGTCTGGGTGCTGGGGCCTAAATAACTGAAAGTGGCCTTCTCCAGTGGTGGGTGATATGACGCCTGATTCCTTGCTGTTGGACCTCTCTCCTCTGTCTGGGTGCTGGGCCTGAAATAACTGAAAGTGGCCTTCTCCAGTGGTGGGTCATATGACGCCTGATTCCTTGCTGTGGGACCTCTCTCCTCTGTCTGGGTGCTGGGCCTAAATAACTGAAAGTGGCCTTCTCCAGTGGTGGGTCATATGACGCCTGATTCCTTGCTGTGGGACCTCTCTCCTCTGTCTGGGTGCTGGGCCTAAATAACTGAAAGTGGCCTTCTCCAGTGGTGGGTCATATGACGCCTTATTCCTTGCTGTGGGACCTCTCTCCTCTGTCTGGGTGCTGGGGCCTAAATAACTGAAAGTGGCCTTCTCCAGTGGTGGGTGATATGACGCCTTATTCCTTGCTGTGGGACCTCTCTCCTCTGTCTGGGTGCTGGGGCCTAAATAACTGAAAGTGGCCTTCTCCAGTGGTGGGTGATATGACGCATGATTCCTTGCTGTGGGACCTCTCTCCTCTGTCTGGGTGCTGGGCCTAAATAACTGAAAGTGGCCTTCTCCAGTGGTGGGTGATATAACGCCTTATTCCTTGCTGTGGGACCTCTCTCCTCTGTCTGGGTGCTGGGCCTGAAATAACTGAAAGTGGCCTTCTCCAGTGGTGGGTGATATGATGCATGATTCCTTGCTGTGGGACCTCTCTCCTCTGTCTGGGTGCTGGGGCTGAAATAACTGAAAGTGGCCTTCTCCAGTGGTGGGTGATATGACGCATGATTCCTTGCTGTGGGACCTCTCTCCTCTGTCTGGGTGCTGGGGCCGAAATAACTGAAAGTGGCCTTCTCCAGTGGTGGGTGATATGACGGCATGATTCCTTGCTGTGGGACCTCTCTCCTCTGTCTGGGTGCTGGGCCTGAAATAACTGAAAGTGGCCTTCTCCAGTGGTGGGTGATATGACGCATGATTCCTTGCTGTAGGACCTCTCTCCTCTGTCTGGGTGCTGGGGCCGAAATAACTGAAAGTGGCCTTCTCCAGTGGTGGGTGATATGATGCATCATTCCTTGCTGTGGGACCTCTCTCCTCTGTCTGGGTGCTGGGCCTAAATAACTGACAGTGGCCTTATCCAGTGGTGGGTCATATGACGCCTTATTCCTTGCTGTGTGACCTCTCTCCTCTGTCTGGGTGCTGGGGCCGAAATAACTGGAAGTGGCCTTCTCCAGTGGTGGGTCATATGACGCATTATTCCTTGCTGTGGGACCTCTCTCCTCTGTCTGGGTGCTGGGGCCGAAATAACTGAAAGTGGCCTTCTCCAGTGGTGGGTGATATAATGCCTTATTCCTTGCTGTGGGACCTCTCTCCTCTGTCTGGGTGCTGGGGCTGAAATAACTGAAAGTGGCCTTCTCCAGTGGTGGGTGATATGATGCATGATTCCTTGCTGTGGGACCTCTCTCCTCTGTCTGGGTGCTGGGGTCGAAATAACTGAAAGTGGCCTTCTCCAGTGGTGGGTGATATGACGCATGATTCCTTGCTGTGGGACCTCTCTCCTCTGTCTAGGTGCTGGGCCTAAATAACTGAAAGTGGCCTTCTCCAGTGGTGGGTAATATAATGCCTTATTCCTTGCTGTAGGACCTCTCTCCTCTGTCTGGGTGCTGGGACTGAAATAACTGAAAGTGGCCTTCTCCAGTGGTGGGTGATATGACGCATGATTCCTTGCTGTGGGACCTCTCTCCTCTGTCTGGGTGCTGGGCCTAAATAACTGAAAGTGGCCTTATCCAGTGGTGGGTCATATGACGCCTTATTATTTGCTGTGGGACCTCTCTCCTCTGTCTGGGTGCTGGGCCTAAATAACTGAAAGTGGCCTTCTCCAGAGGTGGGTCATATGACGCCTTATTCCTTGCTGTGGGACCTCTCTCCTCTGTCTGGCTGCTGGGGCTTTAATAACTGAAAGTGGCCTTCTCCAGTGGTGGGTGATATGAAGCATGATTATTTGCTGTGGGACCTCTCTCCTCTGTCTGGGTGCTGGGGTCGAAATAACTGAAAGTGGCCTTCTCCAGTGGTGGGTGATATGACGCATGATTCCTTGCTGTGGGACCTCTCTCCTCTGTCTAGGTGCTGGGCCTAAATAACTGAAAGTGGCCTTCTCCAGTGGTGGGTGATATAATGCTTTATTCCTTGCTGTTTGACCTCTCTCCTCTGTCTGGGTGCTGGGACTGAAATAACTGAAAGTGGCCTTCTCCAGTGGTGGGTGATATGACGCATGATTCCTTGCTGTGGGACCTCTCTCCTCTGTCTGGGTGCTGGGCCTAAATAACTGAAAGTGGCCTTATCCAGTGGTGGGTCATATGACGCCTTATTATTTGCTGTGGGACCTCTCTCCTCTGTCTGGGTGCTGGGCCTAAATAACTGAAAGTGGCCTTCTCCAGAGGTGGGTCATATGACGCCTTATTCCTTGCTGTGGGACCTCTCTCCTCTGTCTGGCTGCTGGGGCTTTAATAACTGAAAGTGGCCTTCTCCAGTTGTGGGTGATATGACGCATGATTCCTTGCTGTGGGACCTCTCTCCTCTGTCTAGGTGCTGGGCCTAAATAACTGAATGTGGCCTTCTCCAGTGGTGGGTGATATAATGCCTTATTCCTTGCTGTTTGACCTCTCTCCTCTGTCTGGGTGCTGGGACTGAAATAACTGAAAGTGGCCTTCTCCAGTGGTGGGTGATATGACGCATGATTCCTTGCTGTGGGACCTCTCTCCTCTGTCTGGGTGCTGGGCCTAAATAACTGAAAGTGGCCTTATCCAGTGGTGGGTCATATGACGCCTTATTATTTGCTGTGGGACCTCTCTCCTCTGTCTGGGTGCTGGGCCTAAATAACTGAAAGTGGCCTTCTCCAGAGGTGGGTCATATGACGCATGATTCCTTGCTGTGGGACCTCTCTCCTCTGTCTGGGTGCTGGGCCTAAATAACTGAAAGTGGCCTTCTCCAGTGGTGGGTCATATGACGCCTTATTACTTGCTGTGGGACCTCTCTCCTCTGTCTGGGTGCTGGGCCTAAATAACTGAAAGTGGCCTTCTCCAGAGGTGGGTCATATGACGCCTTATTCCTTGCTGTGGGACCTCTCTCCTCTGTCTAGGAGCTGGGCCTAAATAACTGAAAGTGGCCTTCTCCAGTGGTGGGTGATATAATGCCTTATTCCTTGCTGTGGTACCTCTCTCCTCTGTCTGGGTGCTGGGGCCGAAATAACTGAAAGTGGCCTTCGCCAGTGGTGGGTGATATGACGCATGATTCCTTGCTGTGGGACCTCTCTCCTCTGTCTGGGTACTGGGGCCGAAATAACTGAAAGTGGCCTTCTCCAGTGGTGGGTGATATGACGCATGATTCCTTGCTGTGGGACCTCTCTCCTCTGTCTGGGTGCTGGGCCTGAATAACTGAAAGTGGCCCTATCCAGTGGTGGGTCATATGACGCTTTATTCCTTGCTGTGGGACCTCTCTCCTCTGTCTGGGTGCTGGGGCCTAAATAACTGAAAGTGCCTTACTCAAGTGGTGGGTGATATAATGCCTTCTTCATTGCTGTGGGACCTCTCTCCTCTGTCTGGGTGCCGGGGCTGAATTAACTGAAAGTGGCCTTCTCCATGGGTGGGTGATATGAAGCATGATTATTTGCTGTGGGACCTCTCTCCTCTGTCTGGGAGCTGGGTCGAAATAACTGAAAGTGGCCTTCTCCAGTGGTGGGTGATATGACGCATGATTCCTTGCTGTGGGACCTCTCTCCTCTGTCTAGGTGCTGGGCCTAAAAACTGAAAGTGGCCTTCTCCAGTGGTGGGTGATATAATGCCTTATTCCTTGCTGTTTGACCTCTCTCCTCTGTCTGGGTGCTGGGACTGAAATAACTGAAATTGGCCTTCTCCAGTGGTGGGTGATATGACGCATGATTCCTTGCTGTGGGACCTCTCTCCTCTGTCTGGGTGCTGGGGCCGAAATAATTGGAAGTAGCCTTCTCCAGTGGTGGGTGATATGACGCATGATTCCTTGCTGTGGGACCTCTCTCCTCTGTCTGGGTCCTGGGGCCGAAATAACTGAAAGTGGCCTTCTCCAGTGGTGGGTGATATGACGCTTATTCCTTGCTGTGGGACCTCTCTCCTCTGTCTGGGTGCTGGGCCTAAATAACTGAAAGTGGCCTTATCCAGTGGTGGGTCATATGATGACTTATTATTTGCTGTGGGACCTCTCTCCTCTGTCTGGGTGCTGGGCCTAAATAACTGAAAGTGGCCTTCTCCAGAGGTGGGTCATATGACGCCTTATTCCTTGCTGTGGGACCTCTCTCCTCTGTCTGGCTGCTGGGGCTTTAATAACTGAAAGTGGCCTTCTCCAGTGGTGGGAGATATGACACCTTATTCCTTGCTGTGGGACCTCTCTCCTCTGTCTGGGTGCTGGGGCAGAAATAACTGAAAGTGGCCTTCTCCAGAGGTGGGTGATATGACGCATGATTCCTTGCTGTGGGACCTCTCTCCTCTGTCTAGGAGCTGGGCCTAAATAACTGAAAGTGGCCTTCTCCAGTGGTGGGTGATATAATGCCTTATTCCTTGCTGTGGGACCTCTCTCCTCTGTCTGGGTGCTGGGGCCTGAAATAACTGAAAGTGGCCTTCGCCAGTGGTGGGTGATATGACGCATGATTCCTTGCTGTGGGACCTCTCTCCTCTGTCTGGGTGCTGGGGCCGAAATAACTGAAAGTGGCCTTCTCCAGTGGTGGGTGATATGACGCATGATTCCTTGCTGTGGGACCTCTCTCCTCTGTCTGGGTGCTGGGCCTGAATAACTGAAAGTGGCCCTATCCAGTGGTGGGTCATATGACGCTTTATTCCTTGCTGTGGGACCTCTCTCCTCTGTCTGGGTGCTGGGGCCTAAATAACTGAAAGTGCCTTACTCAAGTGGTGGGTGATATAATGCCTTATTCATTGCTGTGGGACCTCTCTCCTCTGTCTGGGTGCCGGGGCTGAATTAACTGAAAGTGGCCTTCTCCAGTGGTGGGTGATATAATGCCTTATTCCTTGTTGTTTAACCTCTCTCCTCTGTCTGGGTGCTGGGGCCAAAATAACTGAAAGTGGCCTTCTCCAGTGGTGGGTGATATAATGCCTTATTCCTTGTTGTTTAACCTCTCTCCTCTGTCTGGGTGCTGGGGCCGAAATAACTGAAAGTGGCCTTCTCCAATGGTGGGTGATATGACGCATGATTCCTTGCTGTGGGACCTCTCTCCTCTGTCTGGGAGCTGGGGCCGAAATAACTGGAAGTAGCCTTCTCCTGTGGTGGGTGATATGACGCATGATTCCTTGCTGTGGGACCTCTCTCCTCTGTCTGGGTGCTGGGCCTAAATAACTGAAAGTGGCCTTATCCAGTGGTGGGTCATATGACGCCTTATTCCTTGCTGTGGGACCTCTATCGTCTGTCTGGGTGCTAGGCCTAAATAACTGAAAGTGGCCTTCTCCAGAGGTGGGTCATATGACGCCTTATTCCTTGCTGTGGGACCTCTCTCTTCTGTCTGGGTGCTGGGCTGAAATAACTGAAAGTGTCCTTATCCAGTGGTTGGTGATATAATGCCTTATTCCTTGCTGTGGGACCTCTCTCCTCTGTCTGGGTGCTGGGGCTGAAATAACTGAAAGTGGCCTTCTCCAGTGGTGGGTGATATGAAGCATGATTCCTTGCTGTGGGACCTCTCTCCTCTGTCTGGTTGCTGGGGCCGAAATAACTGAAAGTGGCCTTCTCCAGTGGTGGGTGATATGACGCATGATTCCTTGCTGTAGGACCTCTCTCCTCTGTTTAGGTGCTGGGCCTAAATAACTGAAAGTGGCCTTCTCCAGAGGTGGGTCATATGACGCCTTATTCCTTGCTGTGGGACCTCTCTCCTCTGTCTGGGTGCTGGGCCGAAATAACTGAAAGTGTCCTTATCCAGTGGTTGGTGATATAATGCCTTATTCCTTGCTGTGGGACCTCTCTCCTCTGTCTGGGTGCTGGGGCTGAAATAACTGAAAGTGGCCTTCTCCAGTGGTGGGTGATATGAAGCATGATTCCTTGCTGTGGGACCTCTCTCCTCTGTCTGGGTGCTGGGGCCGAAATAACTGAAAGTGGCCTTCTCCAGTGGTGGGTGATATGACGCATGATTTCTTGCTGTGGGAACTCTCTCCTCTGTCTGGGTGCTGGGGCCGAAATAACTGAAAGTGGCCTTCTCCAGTGGTGGGTGATATGATGCATGATTCCTTGCTGTGGTACCTCTCTCCTCTGTCTGTGTGCTGGGCCTAAATAACTGACAGTGGCCTTATCCAGTGGTGTGTCATATGACGCCTTATTCCTTGCTGTGGGACCTCTCTCCTCTGTCTGGGTGCTGGGGCCGAAAAAACTGGAATTGACTTCTCCAGTGTTGGGTGATATGACGCATGATTCCTTGCTGTGGGACCTCTCTCCTCTGTCTGGGTGCTGGGCCTAAATAACTGAAAGTGGCCTTCTCCAGTGGTGGGTAATATAATGCCTTATTCCTTGCTGTTTGACCTCTCTCCTCTGTCTGGGTGCTGGGGCTGAAATAACTGAAAGTGGCCTTCTCCAGTGGTGGGTGATATGACGCATGATTCCTTGCTGTGGGACCTCTCTCCTCTGTCTGGGTGCTGGGGCCGAAATAACTGAAAGTGGCCTTCTCCAGTGGTGGGTGATATGACGCCTTATTCTTTGCTGTGGGACCTCTCTCCTCTGTCTGGGTGCTGGGCCTAAATAACTGAAAGTGACCTTATCCAGTGGTGGGTCATATGACGCCTTATTCCTTGCTGTGGGACCTCTCTCCTCTGTCTGGCTGCTGGAGCTTTAATAACTGAAAGTGGCCTTCTCCAGTGGTGGGTGATATGAAGCATGATTCCTTGCTGTGGGACCTCTCTCCTCTGTCTGGGTGCTGGGGCCGAAATAACTGAAAGTGGCCTTCTCCAGTGGTGGGTGATATGACGCATGATTCCTTGCTGTGGGACCTCTCTCCTCTGTCTGGGTGCTGGGCCTAAATAACTGAAAGTGGCCTTATCCAGTGGTGGGTCATATGACGCCTTATTCCTTGCTGTGGGACCTCTATCGTCTGTCTGGGTGCTGGGCCTAAATAACTGAAAGTGGCCTTATCCAGTGGTGGGTCATATGACGCCTTATTCCTTGCTGTGGGACCTCTATCGTCTGTCTGGGTGCTGGGCCTAAATAACTGAAAGTGGCCTTCTCCAGAGGTGGGTCATATGACGCCTTATTCCTTGCTGTGGGACCTCTCTCCTCTGTCTGGGTGCTGGGCCGAAATAACTGAAAGTGGCCTTCTCCAGTGGTGGGTGATATGACGCATGATTCCTTGCTGTGGGACCTCTCTCCTCTGTCTGGGTGCTGGGCCGAAATAACTGAAAGTGTCCTTATCCAGGGGTTGGTGATATAATGCCTTATTCCTTGCTGTGGGACCTCTCTCCTCTGTCTGGGTGCTGGGGCTGAAATAACTGAAAGTGGCCTTCTCCAGTGGTGGGTGATATAAAGCATGATTATTTGCTGTGGGACCTCTCTCCTCTGTCTGGGTGCTGGGGTCGAAATAACTGAAAGTGGCCTTCTCCAGTGGTGGGTGATATGACGCATGATTCCTTGCTGTGGGACCTCTCTCCTCTGTCTAGGTGCTGGGCCTAAATAACTGAGTGTGGCCTTCTCCAGTGGTGGGTGATATAATGCCTTATTCCTTGCTGTTTGACCTCTCTCCTCTGTCTGGGTGCTGGGACTGAAATAACTGAAAGTGGCCTTCTCCAGTGGTGGGTGATATGACGCATGATTCCTTGCTGTGGGACCTCTCTCCTCTGTCTGGGTGCTGGGGCCGAAATAACTGGAAGTAGCCTTCTCCAGTGGTGGGTGATATGACGCATGATTCCTTGCTGTGGGACCTCTCTCCTCTGTCTGGGTCCTGGGGCCGAAATAACTGAAAGTGGCCTTCTCCATTGGTGGGTGATATGACGCTTATTCCTTGCTGTGGGACCTCTCTCCTCTGTCTGGGTGCTGGGCCTAAATAACTGAAAGTGGCCTTATCCAGTGGTGGGTCATATGACGCCTTATTATTTGCTGTGGGACCTCTCTCCTCTGTCTGGGTGCTGGGCCTAAATAACTTAAAGTGGCCTTCTCCAGAGGTGGGTCATATGACGCCTTATTCCTTGCTGTGGGACCTCTCTCCTCTGTCTGGCTGCTGGGGCTTTAATAACTGAAAGTGGCCTTCTCCAGTGGTGGGAGATATGACACCTTATTCCTTGCTGTGGGACCTCTCTCCTCTGTCTGGGTGCTGGGGCAGAAATAACTGAAAGTGGCCTTCTCCAGAGGTGGGTGATATGACGCATGATTCCTTGCTGTGGGACCTCTCTCCTCTGTCTAGGAGCTGGGCCTAAATAACTGAAAGTGGCCTTCTCCAGTGGTGGGTGATATAATGCCTTATTCCTTGCTGTGGGTCCTCTCTCCTCTGTCTGGGTGCTATGGCCGAAATAACTGAAAGTGGCCTTCGCCAGTGGTGGGTGATATGACGCATGATTCCTTGCTGTGGGACCTCTCTCCTCTGTCTGGGTGCTGGGGCCGAAATAACTGAAAGTGGCCTTCTCCAGTGGTGGGTGATATGACGCATGATTCCTTGCTGTGGGACCTCTCTCCTCTGTCTGGGTGCTGGGCCTAAATAACTGAAAGTGGCCTTCTCCAGTGGTGGGTGATATAATGCCTTATTCCTTGCTGTTTGAACTCTCTCCTCTGTTTGGGTGCTGGGACTGAAATAACTGAAAGTGGCCTTCTCCAGTGGTGGGTGATATGACGCATGATTCCTTGCTGTGGGACCTCTCTCCTCTGTCTGGGTGCTGGGGCCGAAATAATTGGAAGTAGCCTTCTCCAGTGGTGGGTGATATGACGCATGATTCCTTGCTGTGGGACCTCTCTCCTCTGTCTGGGTCCTGGGGCCAAAATAACTGAAAGTGGCCTTCTCCAGTGGTGGGTGATATGACGCTTATTCCTTGCTGTGGTACCTCTCTCCTCTGTCTGGGTGCTGGTCCTAAATAACTGAAAGTGGCCTTATCCAGTGGTGGGTCATATGACGCCTTATTCCTTGCTGTGGGACCTCTCTCCTCTGTCTGGGTGCTGGGCCTAAATAACTGAAAGTGGCCTTCTCCAGAGGTGGGTCATATGACGCCTTATTCCTTGCTGTGGGACCTCTCTCCTCTGTCTGGGTGCTGGGGCAGAAATAACTGAAAGTGGCCTTCTCCAGAGGTGGGTGATATGACGCATGATTCCTTGCTGTGGGACCTCTCTCCTCTGTCTAGGTGCTGGGCCTAAATAACTGAAAGTGGCCTTAACCAGTGGTGGGTGATATAATGCCTTATTCCTTGCTGTGGGACCTCTCTCCTCTGTCTGGGTGCTGGGGCCGAAATAACTGAAAGTGGCCTTCGCCAGTGGTGGGTGATATGACGCATGATTCCTTGCTGTGGGACCTCTCTCCTCTGTCTGGTTGGTGGGCCTAAATAACTGAAAGTGGCCTTCTCCAGTGGTGGGTCATATGACGCCTTTTTCCTTGCTGTGGGACCTCTCTCCTCTGTCTGGGTGCTGGGGCCGAAATAACTGAAAGTAGCCTTCTCCAGTACTGAGTGATATGACGCATGATTCCTTGCTGTGGAAAATCTTTCCTCTGTCTGAGTGCAGGGGCCAAAATAACCAAAAGTGGCTTTCTCCAGTGGTGGGTGATATGACACATGATTCCTTGCTGTGGGACCTCTCTCCTCTGTCTGGGTGCTGGGCCTGAATAACTGAAAGTGTCCTTATCCAGTGGTGGGTCATATGACGCTTTATTCCTTGCTGTGGGACCTCTCTCCTCTGTCTGGGTGCTGGGGCCTAAATAACTGAAAGTGCCTTACTCAAGTGGTGGGTGATACAATGCTTTATTCATTGCTGTGGGACCTCTCTCCTCTGTCTGGGTGCCGGGGCTGAATTAACTGAAAGTGGCCTTCTCCAGGGGTGGGTGATATGATAGCATGATTATTTGCTGTGGGACCTCTCTCCTCTGTCTGGGTGCTGGGGCTGAAATAACTGAAAGTGGCCTTCTCCAGTGGTGGGTGATATAATGGCTTATTCCTTGCTGTGGGACCTCTCTCCTCTGTCTGGGTGCTGGGGCTGAAATAACTGGAAGTAGCCTTCTCCAGTGGTGGGTGATATGACACATGATTCCTTGCTGTGGGACCTCTCTCCTCTGTCTGGGTGCTGGGGCCTAAATAACTGAAAGTGGCCTTCTCCAGAGGTGGGTCATATGACGCCCTATTCTTTGCTATGGGACCTCTCTCCTCTGTCTGGGTGCTGGGGCTGAAATAAATGAAAGTGGCCTTCTCCAGTGGTGGGAGATATGACACATGATTCCTTGCTGTGGGACCTCTCTCCTCTGTCTGGGTGCTGGGAAGAAATAACTGAAAGTGGCCTTCTCCAGAGGTGGGTGATATGACGCATGATTCCTTGCTGTGGGACCTCTCTCCTCTTTCTAGGCGCTGGGCCTAAATAACTGAAAGTGGCCTTCTCCAGTGGTGGGTGATATAATGCCTTATTCCTTGCTGTGGGACCTCTCTCCTCTGTCTGGGTGCTGGGGCCGAAATAACTGAAAGTGGCCTTCGCCAGTGGTGGGTGATATGACGCATGATTCCTTGCTGTGGGACCTCTCTCCTCTGTCTGGGTGCTGGGCCTAAATAACTGAAAGTGGCCTTCTCCAGTGGTGGGTCATATGACGCCTTATTCCTTGCTGTGGGACCTCTCTCCTCTGTCTGGGTGCTGGGCCTAAATAACTGAAAGTGGCCTTCTCCAGTGGTGGGTGATATGACGCATGATTCCTTGCTGTGGGACCTCTTTCCTCTGTCTGGGTGCTGGGGCTGAAATAACTGAAAGTGGCCTTCTCCAGTGGTGGGTGATATGACGCCTTGATTCCTTGCTGTGGGACCTCTCTCCTCTGTCTGGGTGCTGGGCCTGAAATAACTGAAAGTGGCCTTCTCCAGTGGTGGGTGATATGACGCTATGATTCCTTGCTGTGGGACCTCTCTCCTCTGTCTGGGTGCTGGGGCCTAAATAACTGAAAGTGTCCTTATCCAGTGGTGGGTGATATAATGCCTTATTCCTTGCTGTGGGACCTCTCTCCTCTGTCTGGGTGCTGGGGCTGAAATAACTGAAAGTGGCCTTCTCCAGTGGTGGGTGATATGAAGCATGATTCCTTGCTGTGGGACCTCTCTCCTCTGTCTGGGTGCTGGGGCTGAAATAACTGAAAGTGGCCTTCTCCAGTGGTGGGTGATATGACGCATGATTCCTTGCTGTGGGACCTCTCTCCTCTGTCTAGGTGCTGGGCCTAAATAACTGAAAGTGGCCTTCTCCAGTGGTGGGTGATATAATGCCTTATTCCTTGCTGTGGGACCTCTCTCCTCTGTCTGGGTGCTGGGGCTGAAATAACTGAAAGTGGCCTTCTCCAGTGGTGGGTGATATGACGCATGATTCCTTGCTGTGGGACCTCTCTCCTCTGTCTGGGTGCTGGGCCTAAATAACTGAAAGTGGCCTTCTCCAGTGGTGGGTCATATGACGCCTTATTCCTTGCTGTGGGACCTCTCTCCTCTGTCTGGGTGCTGGGGCCGAAATAACTGAAAGTAGCCTTCTCCAGTACTGAGTGATATGACGCATGATTCCTTGCTGTGGAAAATCTTTCCTCTGTCTGAGTGCAGGGGCCAAAATAACCAAAAGTGGCTTTCTCCAGTGGTGGGTGATATGACACATGATTCCTTGCTGTGGGACCTCTCCCTCTGTCTGGGTGCTGGGCCTGAATAACTGAAAGTGTCCTTATCCAGTGGTGGGTCATATGACGCTTTATTCCTTGCTGTGGGACCTCTCTCCTCTGTCTGGGTGCTGGGGCCTAAATAACTGAAAGTGCCTTACTCAAGTGGTGGGTGATACAATGCTTTATTCATTGCTGTGGGACCTCTCTCCTCTGTCTGGGTGCCGGGGCTGAATTAACTGAAAGTGGCCTTCTCCAGGGGTGGGTGATATGAAGCATGATTATTTGCTGTGGGACCTCTCTCCTCTGTCTGGGTGCTGGGGCTGAAATAACTGAAAGTGGCCTTCTCCAGTGGTGGGTGATATAATGGCTTATTCCTTGCTGTGGGACCTCTCTCCTCTGTCTGGGTGCTGGGGCTGAAATAACTGGAAGTAGCCTTCTCCAGTGGTGGGTGATATGACACATGATTCCTTGCTGTGGGACCTCTTTCCTCTGTCTGGGTGCTGGGGCCTAAATAACTGAAAGTGGCCTTCTCCAGAGGTGGGTCATATGACGCCCTATTCTTTGCTATGGGACCTCTCTCCTCTGTCTGGGTGCTGGGGCTGAAATAAATGAAAGTGGCCTTCTCCAGTGGTGGGTGATATGACGCATGATTCCTTGCTGTGGGACCTCTCTCCTCTGTCTGGGTGCTGGGGAAGAAATAACTGAAAGTGGCCTTCTCCAGAGGTGGGTGATATGACGCATGATTCCTTGCTGTGGGACCTCTCTCCTCTTTCTAGGCGCTGGGCCTAAATAACTGAAGGTGGCCTTCTCCAGTGGTGGGTGATATAATACCTTATTCCTTGCTGTGGGACCTCTCTCCTCTGTCTGGTAGTGATGAGCGGCAGGTGCCATATTCGATTTCGACGAAATTCGCGAATATTCGAATGAATATTCGTTTCGTATTCGTCGAAATCGAATATTCGTCATTTTTTCTAGTTATCGCGATTAAAATGCGATTTAAATAATCGCATATTGCGATTTGTACTTAAGGCTACTTTCCTATTGGTTTCATATCTAGAATTAGCGAGGATGACGAATATGGCGAATGTATTCGTCATATTCCTCAAAGCGAAGATAGCAGTATTCTACATCTTCGTTTTAGCAACCTATTCGTCAACCTCGCTAATTCTAGCAATCAAATAGGAAGGTTGACTATAGAGACAGCTGTGTTAAATTCGCTATGCGATTTTTTTTTAATACAATAATTATATTACTTGATATGATAATATTATTATAAGTATTCTATTTATTAAAAAAAAAAAAAAATCGCATAGCGAATTTAACTACAACTGTCTAGTAAGTCAACCTTCCTATTTGATTGCTAGGAATTAGCGAGAGTTGACGAATAGGTTGCTAAAGCGAAGATGTAGAATGCTCGTTATCTTCGTTTTGAGGAATATGACGAATACATTCGTCATATTAGTCATCTCGCTAATTCTACCAAGCCAACCATAACTTCTGTGCTCATGGAGCGTCCCCATCACCATGGGAGCGTCTCCATATACTAAAATGTGCTGTCGGATTTGAGGAATTACGTTGAAATCGCAATGCGATTAATTCAAGTTATATTAATCGCATTGCGATTTCAACTTAGAGCTGGGTTTATAATGGGTCAGCTTGCTAGAATTAACGAAGTTAGCGAATATGGAATATAGCAGCAGTGCTAAGTTGAAATCGCAATGCGATTAATTTAACTTAAAGTATTCGCATTGCGATTTCAACTTAGCACTGCTAGTGCATAGCTATATATTCCATATTAGTTAATTCTAACCTATGTAAGATAGCAGTGCTAAGTTGTAATCGCAATGCGATTAATATAACTTGAATTAATCGCATTGCGATTTCAACGTAATTCCTCAAATCCGACAGTACATTTTAGTATATAGAGATTTTCCCATGGAAGGGGACGCTCCATGAGCACGGAAGTCGGCAGAAGCGGCAACGGGCACTGACTGGAGCAGCCAGGAAGCCAGGAATCCTCATGACAGGTAAGAACTACTTTTGGGAAGTGGGAAAGAAAAAAATATAACTAAAAAAAAAAAAAAAAAAAACGAATATTCGAAATAGCGAATTTATAGCGCTATATTCGAAATATTCGCGAATTAGCGAAGTGCCGATATTCGCTAAAAAAATTCGCTTTTCGAATATTCGCGCTCAACACTACTGTCTGGGTGCTGGGGCCGAAATAACTGAAAGTGGCCTTCGCCAGTGGTGGGTGATAAGACGCATGATTCCTTGCTGTGGGACCTCTCTCTTCTGTCTGTTTGCTGGGCCTAAATAACTGAAAGTGGCCATCTCCAGTGGTGGGTGATACGACGCATGATTCCTTGCTGTGGGACCTGTATCCTCGGTCTGGGTGCTGGGCTGAAATAAATGAAAGTGGCCTTCTCCAGTGGTGGGTGATATAAGGCCTTATTCCTTGCTGTGGGACCTCTCTCCTCTGTCTGGGTGCCGGAGTTGAAAAAACTGAAAGTGGCCTTCTCCAGTGGTGGGTGATATGAAGCATGATTCCTTGCTGTGGGACCTCTCTCCTCTGTCTGGGTGCTGGGGCCGAAATAACTGAAAGTGGCCTTCTCCAGTGGTGGGTGATATGACGCATGATTCCTTGCTGTGGGACCTCTCTCCTCTGTCTGGGTGCTGGGCCTGAATAACTGAAAGTGTCCTTAACCAGTGGTGGGTCATATGACGCTTTATTCCTTGCTGTGGGACCTCTCTCCTCTGTCTGGGTGCTGGGGCCTAAATAACTGAAAGTGCCTTACTCAAGTGGTGGGTGATATAATGCCTTATTCATTGCTGTGTGACCTCTCTCCTCTGTCTGGGTGCCGGGGCTGAATTAACTGAAAGTGGCCTTCTCCAGGGGTGGGTGATATGAAGCATGATTATTTGCTGTGGGACCTCTCTCCTCTGTCTGGGTGCTGGGTCGAAATAACTGAAAGTGGCCTTCTCCAGTGGTGGGTGATATGACGCATGATTCCTTGCTGTAGGACCTCTCTCCTCTGTTTAGGTGCTGGGCCTAAATAACTGAAAGTGGCCTTCTCCAGTGGTGGGTGATATAATGCCTTATTCCTTGCTGTTTGACCTTTCTCCTCTGTCTGGGTGCTGGGGCCGAAATAACTGAAAGTGGCCTTCTCCAGTGGGGGTGATATGACGCATCATTCCTTGCTGTGGGACCTCTCTCCTCTGTCTGGGTGCTGGGGCCGAAATAACTGGAAGTAGCCTTCTCCAGTGGTGGGTGATATGACGCATGATTCCTTGCTGTGGGACCTCTCTCCTCTGTCTGGGTGCTGGGGCCGAAATAACTGAAAGTGGCCTTCTCCAGTGGTGGGTGATATGACGCATGATTCCTTGCTGTGGGACCTCTCTCCTCTGTCTGGGTGCTTGGCCTAAATAACTGAAAGTGGCCTCATCCAGTGGTGGGTCATATGACGCCTTATTCCTTGCTGTGGGACCTCTATCGTCTGTCTGGGTGCTGGGCCTAAATAACTGAAAGTGGCCTTCTCCAGAGGTGGGTCATATGACGCCTTATTCCTTGCTGTGGGACCTCTCTCCTCTGTCTGGGTGCTGGGCCGAAATAACTGAAAGTGTCCTTATCCAGTGGTTGGTGATATAATGCCTTATTCCTTGCTGTGGGACCTCTCTCCTCTGTCTGGGTGCTGGGGCTGAAATAACTGAAAGTGGCCTTCTCCAGTGGTGGGTGATATGAAGCATGATTCCTTGCTGTGGGACCTCTCTCCTCTGTCTGGGTGCTGGGGCCGAAATAACTGAAAGTGGCCTTCTCCAGTGGTGGGTGATATGACGCATGATTCCTTGCTGTAGGATCTCTCTCCTCTGTTTAGGTGCTGGGCCTAAATAACTGAAAGTGGTCTTCTCCAGTGGTGGGTGATATAATGGCTTATTCCTTGCTGTGGGACCTCTCTCCTCTGTCTGGGTGCTGGGGCCGAAATAACTGGAAGTAGCCTTCTCCAGTGGTGGGTGATATGACGCATGATTTCTTGCTGTGGGAACTCTCTCCTCTGTCTGGGTGCTGGGGCCGAAATAACTGAAAGTGGCCTTCTCCAGTGGTGGGTGATATGATGCATGATTCCTTGCTGTGGTACCTCTCTCCTCTGTCTGGGTGCTGGGCCTAAATAACTGACAGTGGCCTTATCCAGTGGTGGGTCATATGACGCCTTATTCCTTGCTGTGGGACCTCTCTCCTCTGTCTGGGTGCTGGGGCCGAAAAAACTGGAAGTAGCCTTCTCCAGTGGTGGGTGATATGACGCATGATTCCTTGCTGTTGAACCTCTCTCCTCTTTCTGGGTGCTGGGGCCGAAATAACTGAAAGTGGCCTTCTCCAGTGGTGGGTGATATGACGCATGATTCCTTGCTGTGGGACCTCTCTCCTCTGTCTTGGTGCTGGGCCTAAATAACTGAAAGTGGCCTTATCCAGTGGTGGGTCATATGACGCTTTATTCCTTGCTGTGGGGCCTCTCTCCTCTGTATGGGTGCTGGGGCCGAAATAACTGAAAGTGCCTTACTCAAGTGGTGGGTGATATAATGCCTTATTCCTTGCTGTGGGATCTCTCTCCTCTGTCTGGGTGCCGGGGCTGAAATAACTGGAAGTGGCCTTCTCCAGTGGTGGGTGATATGAAGCATGATTATTTGCTGTGGGACCTCTCTCCTCTGTCTGGGTGCTGGTGTCGAAATAACTGAAAGTGGCCTTCTCCAGTGGTGGGTGATATCACGCATGATTCCTTGCTGTGGGACCTCTCTCCTCTGTCTAGGTGCTGGGCCTAAATAACTGAAAGTGGCCTTCTCCAGTGGTGGGTGATATAATGCCTTATTCCTTGCTGTTTGACCTCTCTCCTCTGTCTGGGTGCTGGGACTGAAATAACTGAAAATGGCCTTCTCCAGTGGTGGGTGATATGACGCATGATTCCTTGCTGTGGGACCTCTCCTCTGTCTGGGTGCCTGGGCCGAAATAACTGAAAGTGGCCTTCTCCAGTGGTGGGTGATATGACGCATGATTCCTTGCTGTGGGACCTCTCTCCTCTGTCTGGGTGCTGGGCCTAAATAAATGAAAGTGGCCTTATCCAGTGGTGGGTCAAATGAAGCCTTATTCCTTGCTGTGGGACCTCTCTCCTCTATCTGGGTGCTGGGGCCGAAATAAGTAGAAGTAGCCTTCTCCAGTGGTGGGTGATATGACGCATGATTTCTTGCTGTGGGACCTCTCTCCTCTGTCTGGGTGCTGGGGCCAGAAATAACTGAAAGTGGCCTTCTCCAGTGGTGGGTGATATGACGCATGATTCCTTGCTGTGGGACCTCTCTCCTCTGTCTGGGTGCTGGGCCTAAATAACTGAAAGTGGCCTTATCCAGTGGTGGGTCAAATGAAGCCTTATTCCTTGCTGTGGGACCTCTCTCCTCTGTCTGGGTGCTGGGGCCGAAATAACTGAAAGTGGCCTTCTCCAGTGGTGGGTGATATGATGCATGATTCCTTGCTGTTGGACCTCTCTCCTCTGTCTGGGTGCTGGGGCTGAAATAACTGAAAGTGGCCTTCTCCAGTGGTGGGTGATATGACGCATGATTCCTTGCTGTGGGACCTCTCTCCTCTGTCTGGGTGCTGGGCCTAAATAACTGAAAGTGGCCTTATCCAGTGGTGGGTCATATGACGCTTGATTCCTTGCTGTGGGACCTCTCTCCTCTGTCTGGGTGCTGGGCCTAAATAACTGAAAGTGGCCATCTCCAGTGGTGGGTGATATGAATGCCTTATTCCTTGCTGTTGGACCTCTCTCCTCTGTCTGGGTGCTGGGACTGAAATAACTGAAAGTGGCCTTCTCCAGTGGTGGGTGATATGACGCATGATTCCTTGCTGTGGGACCTCTCTCCTCTGTCTGGGTGCTGGGGCCGAAATAACTGAAAGTGGCCTTCTCCAGTGGTGGGTGATATGACGCATGATTCCTTGCTGTGGGACCTCTCTCCTCTGTCTGGGTGCTGGGCCTAAATAAATGAAAGTGGCCTTATCCAGTGGTGGGTCAAATGAAGCCTTATTCCTTGCTGTGGGACCTCTCTCCTCTATCTGGGTGCTGGGGCCGAAATAAGTAGAAGTAGCCTTCTCCAGTGGTGGGTGATATGACGCATGATTCCTTGCTGTGGGACCTCTCTCCTCTGTCTGGGTGCTGGGGCCGAAATAACTGAAAGTGGCCTTCTCCAGTGGTGGGTGATATGACGCATGATTCCTTGCTGTGGGACCTCTCTCCTCTGTCTGGGTGCTGGGCCTAAATAACTGAAAGTGGCCTTATCCAGTGGTGGGTCATATGACGCCTTATTCCTTGCTGTGGGACCTCTCTCCTCTGTCTGGGTGCTGGGCCTAAATAACTGAAAGTGGCCTTCTCCAGTGGTGGGTGATATGATGCCTTATTCCTTGCTGTGGGACCTCTCTCCTCTGTCTGGGTGCTGGGGCTGAAATAACTGAAAGTGGCCTTCTCCAGTGGTGGGTGATATGACGCATGATTCCTTGCTGTGGGACCTCTCTCCTCTGTCTGGGTGCTGGGGCCGAAATAACTGAAAGTGGCCTTCTCCAGTGGTGGGTGATATGACGCATGATTCCTTGCTGTGGGACCTCTCTCCTCTGTCTGGGTGCTGGGCCTAAATAACTGAAAGTGGCCTTCTCCAGTGGTGGGTGATATGACGCTTGATTCCTTGCTGTGGGACCTCTCTCCTCTGTCTGGGTGCTGGGGCTGAAATAACTGAAAGTGGCCTTCTCCAGTGGTGGGTGATATGACGCATGATTCCTTGCTGTGGGACCTCTCTCCTCTGTCTGGGTGCTGGGGCCTGAAATAACTGAAAGTGGCCTTCTCCAGTGGTGGGTGATATGACGCATGATTCCTTGCTGTGGGACCTCTCTCCTCTGTCTGGGTGCTGGGGCCTAAATAACTGAAAGTGGCCTTCTCCAGTGGTGGGTGATATGACGCCTTATTCCTTGCTGTGGGACCTCTCTCCTCTGTCTGGGTGCTGGGGCCTAAATAACTGAAAGTGGCCTTCTCCAGTGGTGGGTGATATAATGCCTTATTCCTTGCTGTGGGACCTCTCTCCTCTGTCTGGGTGCTGGGGCCGAAATAACTGAAAGTGGCCTTCTCCAGTGGTGGGTGATATGACGCCTTATTCCTTGCTGTGGGACCTCTCTCCTCTGTCTGGGTGCTGGGGCCGAAATAACTGAAAGTGGCCTTCTCCAGTGGTGGGTGATATGACGCCTGATTCCTTGCTGTGGGACCTCTCTCCTCTGTCTGGGTGCTGGGGCCGAAATAACTGAAAGTGGCCTTCTCCAGTGGTGGGTGATATGACGCATGATTCCTTGCTGTGGGACCTCTCTCCTCTGTCTGGGTGCTGGGGCCGAAATAACTGAAAGTGGCCTTATCCAGTGGTGGGTGATATGACGCATGATTCCTTGCTGTGGGACCTCTCTCCTCTGTCTGGGTGCTGGGGCCTAAATAACTGAAAGTGGCCTTCTCCAGTGGTGGGTCATATGACGCCTTATTCCTTGCTGTGGGACCTCTCTCCTCTGTCTGGGTGCTGGGCCTAAATAACTGAAAGTGGCCTTATCCAGTGGTGGGTGATATAATGCCTTATTCCTTGCTGTGGGACCTCTCTCCTCTGTCTGGGTGCTGGGGCTGAAATAACTGAAAGTGGCCTTCTCCAGTGGTGGGTGATATGACGCATGATTCCTTGCTGTGGGACCTCTCTCCTCTGTCTGGGTGCTGGGGCCGAAATAACTGAAAGTGGCCTTCTCCAGTGGTGGGTGATATGACGCATGATTCCTTGCTGTGGGACCTCTCTCCTCTGTCTGGGTGCTGGGCCTAAATAACTGAAAGTGGCCTTCTCCAGTGGTGTGGGTGATATGACGCCTGATTCCTTGCTGTGGGACCTCTCTCCTCTGTCTAGGTGCTGGGCCTGAAATAACTGAAAGTGGCCTTCTCCAGTGGTGGGTGATATGACGCATGATTCCTTGCTGTGGGACCTCTCTCCTCTGTCTGGGTGCTGGGGCCGAAATAACTGAAAGTGGCCTTCTCCAGTGGTGGGTGATATGATGCATGATTCCTTGCTGTGGGACCTCTCTCCTCTGTCTGGGTGCTGAGGCCGAAATAACTGAAAGTGGCCTTCTCCAGTGGTGGGTGATATGACGCATGATTCCTTGCTGTGGGACCTCTCTCCTCTGTCTGGGTGCTGGGGCCGAAATAACTGAAAGTGGCCTTCTCCAGTGGTGGGTGATATGACGCATGATTCCTTGCTGTGGGACCTCTCTCTCTGTCTGGGTGCTGGGGCCTGAAATAACTGAAAGTGGCCTTCTCCAGTGGTGGGTGATATGACGCCTTATTCCTTGCTGTGGGACCTCTCTCCTCTGTCTGGGTGCTGGGGCTGAAATAACTGAAAGTGGCCTTCTCCAGTGGTGGGTGATATGATGCATGATTCCTTGCTGTTGGACCTCTCTCCTCTGTCTGGGTGCTGGGGCTGAAATAACTGAAAGTGGCCTTCTCCAGTGGTGGGTGATATGACGCATGATTCCTTGCTGTGGGACCTCTCTCCTCTGTCTGGGTGCTGGGGCCGAAATAACTGAAAGTGGCCTTCTCCAGTGGTGGGTGATATGACGCCTTATTCCTTGCTGTGGGACCTCTCTCCTCTGTCTGGGTGCTGGGGCTGAAATAACTGAAAGTGGCCTTCTCCAGTGGTGGGTGATATGACGCATGATTCCTTGCTGTGGGACCTCTCTCCTCTGTCTGGGTGCTGGGGCCGAAATAACTGAAAGTGGCCTTCTCCAGTGGTGGGTGATATGAAGCATGATTCCTTGCTGTGGGACCTCTCTCCTCTGTCTGGGTGCTGGGCCTGAAATAACTGAAAGTGGCCTTCTCCAGTGGTGGGTGATATGACGCCTTATTCCTTGCTGTGGGACCTCTCTCCTCTGTCTGGGTGCTGGGCCTAAATAACTGAAAGTGGCCTTCTCCAGTGGTGGGTCATATGACGCCTTATTCCTTGCTGTGGGACCTCTCTCCTCTGTCTGGGTGCTGGGCCTGAAATAACTGAAAGTGGCCTTCTCCAGTGGTGGGTGATATGACGCATGATTCCTTGCTGTGGGACCTCTCTCCTCTGTCTGGGTGCTGGGCGAAATAACTGAAAGTGGCCTTCTCCAGTGGTGGGTGATATGACGCATGATTCCTTGCTGTGGGACCTCTCTCCTCTGTCTGGGTGCTGGGCCTGAAATAACTGAAAGTGGCCTTCTCCAGTGGTGGGTGATATAATGCCTTGATTCCTTGCTGTGGGACCTCTCTCCTCTGTCTGGGTGCTGGGGCTGAAATAACTGAAAGTGGCCTTCTCCAGTGGTGGGTGATATGACGCATGATTCCTTGCTGTGGGACCTCTCTCCTCTGTCTGGGTGCTGGGCCGAAATAACTGAAAGTGGCCTTCTCCAGTGGTGGGTGATATGACGCATGATTCCTTGCTGTGGGACCTCTCTCCTCTGTCTGGGTGCTGGGCCTAAATAACTGAAAGTGGCCTTCTCCAGTGGTGGGTGATATGATGCCTTATTCCTTGCTGTGGGACCTCTCTCCTCTGTCTGGGTGCTGGGACTGAAATAACTGAAAGTGGCCTTCTCCAGTGGTGGGTGATATGACGCATGATTCCTTGCTGTGGGACCTCTCTCCTCTGTCTGGGTGCTGGGCCTGAAATAACTGAAAGTGGCCTTCTCCAGTGGTGGGTGATATGACGCATGATTCCTTGCTGTGGGACCTCTCTCCTCTGTCTGGGTGCTGGGCCTAAATAACTGAAAGTGGCCTTCTCCAGTGGTGGGTGATATGACGCCTTATTCCTTGCTGTGGGACCTCTCTCCTCTGTCTGGGTGCTGGGACTGAAATAACTGAAAGTGGCCTTCTCCAGTGGTGGGTGATATGACGCATGATTCCTTGCTGTGGGACCTCTCTCCTCTGTCTGGGTGCTGGGGCCGAAATAACTGAAAGTAGCCTTCTCCAGTGGTGGGTGATATGACGCATGATTCCTTGCTGTGGGACCTCTCTCCTCTGTCTGGGTCCTGGGGCCTGAAATAACTGAAAGTGGCCTTCTCCAGTGGTGGGTGATATGACGCTTATTCCTTGCTGTGGGACCTCTCTCCTCTGTCTGGGTGCTGGGCCTAAATAACTGAAAGTGGCCTTATCCAGTGGTGGGTCATATGATGACTTATTACTTGCTGTGGGACCTCTCTCCTCTGTCTGGGTGCTGGGGCCTAAATAACTGAAAGTGGCCTTCTCCAGTGGTGGGTCATATGACGCCTTATTCCTTGCTGTGGGACCTCTCCTCTGTCTGGCTGCTGGGGCTTTAATAACTGAAAGTGGCCTTCTCCAGTGGTGGGAGATATGACACCTTATTCCTTGCTGTGGGACCTCTCTCCTCTGTCTGGGTGCTGGGGCAGAAATAACTGAAAGTGGCCTTCTCCAGAGGTGGGTGATATGACGCATGATTCCTTGCTGTGGGACCTCTCTCCTCTGTCTAGGAGCTGGGCCTAAATAACTGAAAGTGGCCTTCTCCAGTGGTGGGTGATATAATGCCTTATTCCTTGCTGTGGGACCTCTCTCCTCTGTCTGGGTGCTGGGGCCTGAAATAACTGAAAGTGGCCTTCGCCAGTGGTGGGTGATATGACGCATGATTCCTTGCTGTGGGACCTCTCTCCTCTGTCTGGGTGCTGGGGCCGAAATAACTGAAAGTGGCCTTCTCCAGTGGTGGGTGATATGACGCATGATTCCTTGCTGTGGGACCTCTCTCCTCTGTCTGGGTGCTGGGCCTGAATAACTGAAAGTGGCCCTATCCAGTGGTGGGTCATATGACGCTTTATTCCTTGCTGTGGGACCTCTCTCCTCTGTCTGGGTGCTGGGGCCTAAATAACTGAAAGTGCCTTACTCAAGTGGTGGGTGATATAATGCCTTATTCATTGCTGTGGGACCTCTCTCCTCTGTCTGGGTGCCGGGGCTGAATTAACTGAAAGTGGCCTTCTCCAGTGGTGGGTGATATAATGCCTTATTCCTTGTTGTTTAACCTCTCTCCTCTGTCTGGGTGCTGGGGCCAAAATAACTGAAAGTGGCCTTCTCCAGTGGTGGGTGATATAATGCCTTATTCCTTGTTGTTTAACCTCTCTCCTCTGTCTGGGTGCTGGGGCCGAAATAACTGAAAGTGGCCTTCTCCAATGGTGGGTGATATGACGCATGATTCCTTGCTGTGGGACCTCTCTCCTCTGTCTGGGAGCTGGGGCCGAAATAACTGGAAGTAGCTTTCTCCTGTGGTGGGTGATATGACGCATGATTCCTTGCTGTGGGACCTCTCTCCTCTGTCTGGGTGCTGGGCCTAAATAACTGAAAGTGGCCTTATCCAGTGGTGGGTCATATGACGCCTTATTCCTTGCTGTGGGACCTCTATCGTCTGTCTGGGTGCTAGGCCTAAATAACTGAAAGTGGCCTTCTCCAGAGGTGGGTCATATGACGCCTTATTCCTTGCTGTGGGACCTCTCTCTTCTGTCTGGGTGCTGGGCCGAAATAACTGAAAGTGTCCTTATCCAGTGGTTGGTGATATAATGCCTTATTCCTTGCTGTGGGACCTCTCTCCTCTGTCTGGGTGCTGGGGCTGAAATAACTGAAAGTGGCCTTCTCCAGTGGTGGGTGATATGAAGCATGATTCCTTGCTGTGGGACCTCTCTCCTCTGTCTGGTTGCTGGGGCCGAAATAACTGAAAGTGGCCTTCTCCAGTGGTGGGTGATATGACGCATGATTCCTTGCTGTAGGACCTCTCTCCTCTGTTTAGGTGCTGGGCCTAAATAACTGAAAGTGGCCTTCTCCAGTGGTGGGTGATATGAAGCATGATTCCTTGCTGTGGGATCTCTCTCCTCTGTCTGGGTGCTGGGGCCGAAATAACTTGAAGTAGCCTTCTCCAGTGGTGGGTGATATGACGCATGATTTCTTGCTGTGGGAACTCTCTCCTCTGTCTGGGTGCTGGGGCCGAAATAACTGAAAGTGGCCTTCTCCAGTGGTGGGTGATATGATGCATGATTCCTTACTGTGGTACCTCTCTCCTCTGTCTGGGTGCTGGGCCTAAATAACTGACAGTGGCCTTATCCAGTGGTGTGTCATATGACGCCTTATTCCTTGCTGTGGGACCTCTCTCCTCTGTCTGGGTGCTGGGGCCGAAAAAACTGGAATTGCCTTCTCCAGTGGTGGGTGATATGATGCATGATTCCTTGCTGTGGGACCTCTCTCCTCTGTCTGGGTGCTGGGCCTAAATAACTGAAAGTGGCCTTCTCCAGTGGTGGGTGATATAATGCCTTATTCCTTGCTGTTTGACCTCTCTCCTCTGTCTGGGTGCTGGGGCTGAAATAACTGAAAGTGGCCTTCTCCAGTGGTGGGTGATATGACGCATGATTCCTTGCTGTGGGACCTCTCTCCTCTGTCTGGGTGCTGGGGCCGAAATAACTGAAAGTGGCCTTCTCCAGTGGTGGGTGATATGACGCCTTATTCTTTGCTGTGGGACCTCTCTCCTCTGTCTGGGTGCTGGGCCTAAATAACTGAAAGTGACCTTATCCAGTGGTGGGTCATATGACGCCTTATTCCTTGCTGTGGGACCTCTCTCCTCTGTCTGGCTGCTGGAGCTTTAATAACTGAAAGTGGCCTTCTCCAGTGGTGGGTGATATGAAGCATGATTCCTTGCTGTGGGACCTCTCTCCTCTGTCTGGGTGCTGGGGCCGAAATAACTGAAAGTGGCCTTCTCCAGTGGTGGGTGATATGACGCATGATTCCTTGCTGTGGGACCTCTCTCCTCTGTCTGGGTGCTGGGCCTAAATAACTGAAAGTGGCCTTATCCAGTGGTGGGTCATATGACGCCTTATTCCTTGCTGTGGGACCTCTATCGTCTGTCTGGGTGCTGGGCCTAAATAACTGAAAGTGGCCTTATCTTGTGGTGGGTCATATGACGCCTTATTCCTTGCTGTGGGACCTCTATCGTCTGTCTGGGTGCTGGGCCTAAATAACTGAAAGTGGCCTTCTCCAGAGGTGGGTCATATGACGCCTTATTCCTTGCTGTGGGACCTCTCTCCTCTGTCTGGGTGCTGGGCCGAAATAACTGAAAGTGGCCTTCTCCAGTGGTGGGTGATATGACGCATGATTCCTTGCTGTGGGACCTCTCTCTCTGTCTGGGTGCTGGGCCGAAATAACTGAAAGTGTCCTTATCCAGGGGTTGGTGATATAATGCCTTATTCCTTGCTGTGGGACCTCTCTCCTCTGTCTGGGTGCTGGGGCTGAAATAACTGAAAGTGGCCTTCTCCAGTGGTGGGTGATATAAAGCATGATTATTTGCTGTGGGACCTCTCTCCTCTGTCTGGGTGCTGGGGTCGAAATAACTGAAAGTGGCCTTCTCCAGTGGTGGGTGATATGACGCATGATTCCTTGCTGTGGGACCTCTCTCCTCTGTCTAGGTGCTGGGCCTAAATAACTGAAAGTGGCCTTCTCCAGTGGTGGGTGATATGACGCATGATTCCTTGCTGTGGGACCTCTCTCCTCTGTCTGGGTGCTGGGCCTAAATAACTGAAAGTGACCTTATACAGTGGTGGGTCATATGACGCCTTATTCCTTACTGTGGGACCTCTCTCCTCTGTCTGGCTGCTGGAGCTTTAATAACTGAAAGTGGCCTTCTCCAGTGGTGGGTGATATGACGCCTTATTCTTTGCTGTGGGACCTCTCTCCTCTGTCTGGGTGCTGGGCCTAAATAAGTGAAAGTGACCTTATCCAGTGGTGGGTCATATGACGCCTTATTCCTTGCTGTGGGACCTCTCTCCTCTGTCTGGCTGCTGGAGCTTTAATAACTGAAAGTGGCCTTCTCCAGTGGTGGGTGATATGAAGCATGATTCCTTGCTGTGGGACCTCTCTCCTCTGTCTGGGTGCTGGGGCCGAAATAACTGAAAGTGGCCTTCTCCAGTGGTGGGTGATATGACGCATGATTCCTTGCTGTGGGACCTCTCTCCTCTGTCTGGGTGCTGGGCCTAAATAACTGAAAGTGGCCTTATCCAGTGGTGGGTCATATGACGCCTTATTCCTTGCTGTGGGACCTCTATCGTCTGTCTGGGTGCTGGGCCTAAATAACTGAAAGTGGCCTTATCCAGTGGTGGGTCATATGACGCCTTATTCCTTGCTGTGGGACCTCTATCGTCTGTCTGGGTGCTGGGCCTAAATAACTGAAAGTGGCCTTCTCCAGAGGTGGGTCATATGACGCCTTATTCCTTGCTGTGGGACCTCTCTCCTCTGTCTGGGTGCTGGGCCGAAATAACTGAAAGTGGCCTTCTCCAGTGGTGGGTGATATGACGCATGATTCCTTGCTGTGGGACCTCTCTCCTCTGTCTGGGTGCTGGGCCGAAATAACTGAAAGTGTCCTTATCCAGGGGTTGGTGATATAATGCCTTATTCCTTGCTGTGGGACCTCTCTCCTCTGTCTGGGTGCTGGGGCCGAAATAACTGAAAGTGGCCTTCTCCAGTGGTGGGTGATATAAAGCATGATTATTTGCTGTGGGACCTCTCTCCTCTGTCTGGGTGCTGGGGTCGAAATAACTGAAAGTGGCCTTCTCCAGTGGTGGGTGATATGACGCATGATTCCTTGCTGTAGGACCTCTCTCCTCTGTCTAGGTGCTGGGCCTAAATAACTGAGTGTGGCCTTCTCCAGTGGTGGGTGATATAATGCCTTATTCCTTGCTGTTTGACCTCTCTCCTCTGTCTGGGTGCTGGGACTGAAATAACTGAAAGTGGCCTTCTCCAGTGGTGGGTGATATGACGCATGATTCCTTGCTGTGGGACCTCTCTCCTCTGTCTGGGTGCTGGGGCCGAAATAACTGGAAGTAGCCTTCTCCAGTGGTGGGTGATATGACGCATGATTCCTTGCTGTGGGACCTCTCTCCTCTGTCTGGGTCCTGGGGCCGAAATAACTGAAAGTGGCCTTCTCCATTGGTGGGTGATATGACGCTTATTCCTTGCTGTGGGACCTCTCTCCTCTGTCTGGGTGCTGGGCCTAAATAACTGAAAGTGGCCTTATCCAGTGGTGGGTCATATGACGCCTTATTATTTGCTGTGGGACCTCTCTCCTCTGTCTGGGTGCTGGGCCTAAATAACTGAAAGTGGCCTTCTCCAGAGGTGGGTCATATGACGCCTTATTCCTTGCTGTGGGACCTCTCTCCTCTGTCTGGGTGCTGGGGCAGAAATAACTGAAAGTGGCCTTCTCCAGTGGTGGGTGATATGACGCATGATTCCTTGCTGTGGGACCTCTCTCCTCTGTCTAGGAGCTGGGCCTAAATAACTGAAAATGGCCTTCTCCAGTGGTGGGTGATATAATGCCTTATTACTTGCTGTGGGTCCTCTCTCCTCTGTCTGGGTGCTATGGCCGAAATAACTGAAAGTGGCCTTCGCTAGTGGTGGGTGATATGACGCATGATTCCTTGCTGTGGGACCTCTCTCCTCTGTCTGGGTGCTGGGGCCGAAATAACTGAAAGTGGCCTTCTCCAGTGGTGGGTGATATGACGCATGATTCCTTGCTGTGGGACCTCTCTCCTCTGTCTAGGTGCTGGGCCTAAATAACTGAAAGTGGCCTTCTCCAGTGGTGGGTGATATAATGCCTTATTCCTTGCTGTTTGAACTCTCTCCTCTGTTTGGGTGCTGGGACTGAAATAACTGAAATTGGCCTTCTCCAGTGGTGGGTGATATGACGCATGATTCCTTGCTGTGGGACCTCTCTCCTCTGTCTGGGTGCTGGGGCCGAAATAATTGGAAGTAGCCTTCTCCAGTGGTGGGTGATATGACGCATGATTCCTTGCTGTGGGACCTCTCTCCTCTGTCTGGGTCCTGGGGCCAAAATAACTGAAAGTGGCCTTCTCCAGTGGTGGGTGATATGACGCTTATTCCTTGCTGTGGTACCTCTCTCCTCTGTCTGGGTGCTGGTCCTAAATAACTGAAAGTGGCCTTATCCAGTGGTGGGTCATATGACGCCTTATTCCTTGCTGTGGGACCTCTCTCCTCTGTCTGGGTGCTGGGCCTAAATAACTGAAAGTGGCCTTCTCCAGAGGTGGGTCATATGACGCCTTATTCCTTGCTGTGGGACCTCTCTCCTCTGTCTGGGTGCTGGGGCAGAAATAACTGAAAGTGGCCTTCTCCAGAGGTGGGTGATATGACGCATGATTCCTTGCTGTGGGACCTCTCTCCTCTGTCTAGGTGCTGGGCCTAAATAACTGAAAGTGGCCTTAACCAGTGGTGGGTGATATAATGCCTTATTCCTTGCTGTGGGACCTCTCTCCTCTGTCTGGGTGCTGGGGCCGAAATAACTGAAAGTGGCCTTCGCCAGTGGTGGGTGATATGACGCATGATTCCTTGCTGTGGGACCTCTCTCCTCTGTCTGGTTGGTGGGCCTAAATAACTGAAAGTGGCCTTCTCTAGTGGTGGGTCATATGACGCCTTTTTCCTTGCTGTGGGACCTCTCTCCTCTGTCTGGGTGCTGGGGCCGAAATAACTGAAAGTAGCCTTCTCCAGTACTGAGTGATATGACGCATGATTCCTTGCTGTGGAAAATCTTTCCTCTGTCTGAGTGCAGGGGCCAAAATAACCAAAAGTGGCTTTCTCCAGTGGTGGGTGATATGACACATGATTCCTTGCTGTGGGACCTCTCTCCTCTGTCTGGGTGCTGGGCCTGAATAACTGAAAGTGTCCTTATCCAGTGGTGGGTCATATGACGCTTTATTCCTTGCTGTGGGACCTCTCTCCTCTGTCTGGGTGCTGGGGCCTAAATAACTGAAAGTGCCTTACTCAAGTGGTGGGTGATACAATGCTTTATTCATTGCTGTGGGACCTCTCTCCTCTGTCTGGGTGCCGGGGCTGAATTAACTGAAAGTGGCCTTCTCCAGGGGTGGGTGATATGAAGCATGATTATTTGCTGTGGGACCTCTCTCCTCTGTCTGGGTGCTGGGGCTGAAATAACTGAAAGTGGCCTTCTCCAGTGGTGGGTGATATAATGGCTTATTCCTTGCTGTGGGACCTCTCTCCTCTGTCTGGATGCTGGGGCTGAAATAACTGGAAGTAGCCTTCTCCAGTGGTGGGTGATATGACACATGATTCCTTGCTGTGGGACCTCTCTCCTCTGTCTGGGTGCTGGGGCCTAAATAACTGAAAGTGGCCTTCTCCAGAGGTGGGTCATATGACGCCCTATTCTTTGCTGTGGGACCTCTCTCCTCTGTCTGGGTGCTGGGGCTGAAATAAATGAAAGTGGCCTTCTCCAGTGGTGGGAGATATGACACATGATTCCTTGCTTTGGGACCTCTCTCCTCTGTCTGGGTGCTGGGGAAGAAATAACTGAAAGTGGCCTTCTCCAGAGGTGGGTGATATGACGCATGATTCCTTGCTGTGGGACCTCTCTCCTCTTTCTAGGCGCTGGGCCTAAATAACTGAAGGTGGCCTTCTCCAGTGGTGGGTGATATAATGCCTTATTCCTTGCTGTGGGACCTCTCTCCTCTGTCTGGGTGCTGGGGCCGAAATAACTGAAAGTGGCCTTCGCCAGTGGTGGGTGATAAGACGCATGATTCCTTGCTGTGGGACCTCTCTCTTCTGTCTGTTTGCTGGGCCTAAATAACTGAAAGTGGCCATCTCCAGTGGTGGGTGATACGACGCATGATTCCTTGCTGTGGGACCTCTCTCCTCTGTCTAGGTGATGGGTCTAAATAAATGAAAGTGGCCTTCTCCAGTGGTGGGTGATATAAGGCCTTATTCCTTGCTGTGGGACCTCTCTCCTCTGTCTGTGTGCCGGAGTTGAAAAAACTTAAAGTGGCCTTCTCCAGTGGTGGGTGATATGAAGCATGATTCCTTGCTGTGGGACCTCTCTCCTCTGTCTGGGTGCTGGGGCCGAAATAACTGAAAGTGGCCTTCTCCAGTGGTGGGTGATATGACGCATGATTCCTTGCTGTGGGACCTCTCTCCTCTTTCTGGGTGCTGGGCCTGAATAACTGAAAGTGTCCTTAACCAGTGGTGGGTCATATGACGCTTTATTCCTTGCTGTGGGACCTCTCTCCTCTGTCTGGGTGCTGGGGCCTAAATAACTGAAAGTGCCTTACTCAAGTGGTGTGTGATATAATGCCTTATTCATTGCTGTGTGACCTCTCTCCTCTGTCTGGGTGCCGGGGCTGAATTAACTGAAAGTGGCCTTCTCCAGGGGTGGGTGATATGAAGCATGATTATTTGCTGTGGGACCTCTCTCCTCTGTCTGGGTGCTGGGTCGAAATAACTGAAAGTGGCCTTCTCCAGTGGTGGGTGATATGACGCATGATTCCTTGCTGTAGGACCTCTCTCCTCTGTTTAGGTGCTGGGCCTAAATAACTGAAAGTGGCCTTCTCCAGTGGTGGGTGATATAATGCCTTATTCCTTGCTGTTTGACCTTTCTCCTCTGTCTGGGTGCTGGGGCCGAAATAACTGAAAGTGGCCTTCTCCAGTGTGGGGTGATATGACGCATCATTCCTTGCTGTGGGACCTTTCTCCTCTGTCTGGGTGCTGGGGCCGAAATAACTGGAAGTAGCCTTCTCCAGTGGTGGGTGATATGACGCATGATTCCTTGCTGTGGGACCTCTCTCCTCTGTCTGGGTGCTGGGGCCGAAATAACTGAAAGTGGCCTTCTCCAGTGGTGGGTGATATGACGCATGATTCCTTGCTGTGGGACCTCTCTCCTCTGTCTAGGTGCTTGGCCTAAATAACTGAAAGTGGCCTCATCCAGTGGTGGGTCATATGACGCCTTATTCCTTGCTGTGGGACCTCTATCGTCTGTCTGGGTGCTGGGCCTAAATAACTGAAAGTGGCCTTCTCCAGAGGTGGGTCATATGACGCCTTATTCCTTGCTGTGGGACCTCTCTCCTCTGTCTGGGTGCTGGGCCGAAATAACTGAAAGTGTCCTTATCCAGTGGTTGGTGATATAATGCCTTATTCCTTGCTGTGGGACCTCTCTCCTCTGTCTGGGTGCTGGGGCTGAAATAACTGAAAGTGGCCTTCTCCAGTGGTGGGTGATATGAAGCATGATTCCTTGCTGTGGGACCTCTCTCCTCTGTCTGGGTGCTGGGGCCGAAATAACTGAAAGTGGCCTTCTCCAGTGGTGGGTGATATGACGCATGATTCCTTGCTGTAGGATCTCTCTCCTCTGTTTAGGTGCTGGGCCTAAATAACTGAAAGTGGTCTTCTCCAGTGGTGGGTGATATAATGGCTTATTCCTTGCTGTGGGACCTCTCTCCTCTGTCTGGGTGCTGGGGCCGAAATAACTGGAAGTAGCCTTCTCCAGTGGTGGGTGATATGACGCATGATTTCTTGCTGTGGGAACTCTCTCCTCTGTCTGGGTGCTGGGGCCGAAATAACTGAAAGTGGCCTTCTCCAGTGGTGGGTGATATGATGCATGATTCCTTGCTGTGGTACCTCTCTCCTCTGTCTGGGTGCTGGGCCTAAATAACTGACAGTGGCCTTATCCAGTGGTGGGTCATATGACGCCTTATTCCTTGCTGTGGGACCTCTCTCCTCTGTCTGGGTGCTGGGGCCGAAAAAACTGGAAGTAGCCTTCTCCAGTGGTGGGTGATATGACGCATGATTCCTTGCTGTTGAACCTCTCTCCTCTTTCTGGGTGCTGGGGCCGAAATAACTGAAAGTGGCCTTCTCCAGTGGTGGGTGATATGACGCATGATTCCTTGCTGTGGGACCTCTCTCCTCTGTCTTGGTGCTGGGCCTAAATAACTGAAAGTGGCCTTATCCAGTGGTGGGTCATATGACGCTTTATTCCTTGCTGTGGGGCCTCTCTCCTCTGTCTGGGTGCTGGGGCCGAAATAACTGAAAGTGCCTTACTCAAGTGGTGGGTGATATAATGCCTTATTCCTTGCTGTGGGACCTCTCTCCTCTGTCTGGGTGCTGGGCTGAAATAACTGAAAGTGGCCTTCTCCAGTGGTGGGTGATATGAAGCATGATTATTTGCTGTGGGACCTCTCTCCTCTGTCTGGGTGCTGGGGTCGAAATAACTGAAAGTGGCCTTCTCCAGTGGTGGGTGATATGACGCATGATTCCTTGCTGTGGGACCTCTCTCCTCTGTCTAGGTGCTGGGCCTAAATAACTGAAAGTGGCCTTCTCCAGTGGTGGGTGATATAATGCCTTATTCCTTGCTGTGGGACCTCTCTCCTCTGTCTGGGTGCTGGGACTGAAATAACTGAAAGTGGCCTTCTCCAGTGGTGGGTGATATGACGCATGATTCCTTGCTGTAGGACCTCTCTCCTCTGTCTGGGTGCTGGGGCCGAAATAACTGAAAGTGGCCTTCTCCAGTGGTGGGTGATATGACGCATGATTCCTTGCTGTGGGACCTCTCTCCTCTGTCTGGGTGCTGGGGCCGAAATAACTGAAAGTGGCCTTCTCCAGTGGTGGGTGATATGACGCATGATTCCTTGCTGTGGGACCTCTCTCCTCTGTCTGGGTGCTGGGCCTAAATAAATGAAAGTGGCCTTATCCAGTGGTGGGTCAAATGAAGCCTTATTCCTTGCTGTGGGACCTCTCTCCTCTATCTGGGTGCTGGGGCCGAAATAAGTAGAAGTAGCCTTCTCCAGTGGTGGGTGATATGACGCATGATTTCTTGCTGTGGGACCTCTCTCCTCTGTCTGGGTGCTGGGGCCGAAATAACTGAAAGTGGCCTTCTCCAGTGGTGGGTGATATGACGCATGATTCCTTGCTGTGGGACCTCTCTCCTCTGTCTGGGTGCTGGGCCTAAATAACTGAAAGTGGCCTTATCCAGTGGTGGGTCATATGACGCTTTATTCCTTGCTGTGGGACCTCTCTCCTCTGTCTAGGTGCGGGCCTAAATAACTGAAAGTGGCCATCTCCAGTGGTGGGTGATATAATGCCTTATTCCTTGCTGTTTGACCTCTCTCCTCTGTCTGGGTGCTGGGACTGAAATAACTGAAAGTGGCCTTCTCCAGTGGTGGGTGATATGAAGCATGATTCCTTGCTGTGGGACCTCTCTCCTCTGTCTGGGTGCTGGGGCCGAAATAACTGAAAGTGGCCTTCTCCAGTGGTGGGTGATATGACGCATGATTCCTTGCTGTGGGACCTCTCTCCTCTGTCTGGGTGCTGGGCCTAAATAAATGAAAGTGGCCTTATCCAGTGGTGGGTCAAATGAAGCCTTATTCCTTGCTGTGGGACCTCTCTCCTCTATCTGGGTGCTGGGGCCGAAATAAGTAGAAGTAGCCTTCTCCAGTGGTGGGTGATATGACGCATGATTCCTTGCTGTGGGACCTCTCTCCTCTGTCTGGGTGCTGGGGCCGAAATAACTGAAAGTGGCCTTCTCCAGTGGTGGGTGATATGACGCATGATTCCTTGCTGTGGGACCTCTCTCCTCTGTCTGGGTGCTGGGCCTAAATAACTGAAAGTGGCCTTATCCAGTGGTGGGTCATATGACGCCTTATTCCTTGCTGTGGGACCTCTCTCCTCTGTCTGGGTGCTGGGCCTAAATAACTAAAAGTGGCCTTCTCCAGTGGTGGGTGATATGACGCATGATTCCTTGCTGTGGGACCTCTCTCCTCTGTCTGGGTGCTGGGGCCGAAATAACTGAAAGTGGCCTTCTCCAGTGGTGGGTGATATGACGCATGATTCCTTGCTGTGGGACCTCTCTCCTCTGTCTGGGTGCTGGGACTAAATAACTGAAAGTGGCCTTATCCAGTGGTGGGTCACATGACGCCTTATTCCTTGCTGTGGGACCTCTCTCCTCTGTTTGGGTGCTGGGCCTAAATAACTGAAAGTGGCCTTCTCCAGTGGTGGGTGATATGATGCCTGATTCCTTGCTGTGGGACCTCTCTCCTCTGTCTGGGTGCTGGGGCCTAAATAACTGAAAGTGGCCTTCTCCAGTGGTGGTTCATATGACGCCTTATTCCTTGATGTGGGACCTCTCTCCTCTATCTGGGTGCTGGGGCCGAAATAACTAGAAGTAGCCTTCTCCAGTGGTGGGTGATATGACGTATGATTCCTTGCTGTGGGACCTCTCACCTCTGTCTGGGTGCTGGGGCCGAAATAACTGAAAGTGGCCTTCTCCAGTGGTGGGTGATATGACGCATGATTCCTTGCTGTGGGACCTCTCTCCTCTGTCTTGGTGCTGGGCCTAAATAACTGAAAGTGGCCTTATCCAGTGGTGGGTCATATGACGCATTATTCCTTGCTGTGGGACCTCTCTCCTCTGTCTGGGTGCTGGGGCCTAAATAACTGAAAGTGGCCTTCTCCAGTGGTGGGTGATATGAAGCATGATTCCTTACTGTGGGACCTCTCTCCTCTGTCTTGATGCTGGGCCTAAATAACTGAAAGTGGCCATCTCCAGTGGTGGGTGATATAATGCCTTATTCCTTGCTGTGGGACCTCTCTCCTCTGTCTGGGTGCTGGGGCCGAAATAACTGGAAGTAGCCTTATCCAGTGGTGGTTGATCTGACACATGATTCCTTGCCGTGGGACCTCTCTCCTCTGTCTGGGTGCTGGGGCCGAAATAACTGAAAGTGGCCTTCTCCAGTGGTGGGTGATATGATGCATGATTCCTTGCTGTGGGACCTCTCTCCTCTGTCTGGATGCTGGGCAAAAATAACTGAAAGTGGCCTTATCCAGTGTTGGGTCATATGACGCCTTATTCCTTGCTGTGGGACCTCTCTCCTCTGTCTGGGTGCTGGGGCTGAAATAACTGAAAGTGGCCTTCTCCAGTGTTGGGAGATATGACACATGATTCCTTGCTGTGGGACCTCTTTCCTCTGTCTGAGTGCTAGGGCCGAATTAACTAAAAGTGGCTTTCACCAGTGGTGGGTGATATGACACATGGTTCCTTGCTGTGGGACCTCTTTCCTCTGTCTGAGTGCTGGGGCCGAAATAACCAAAAGTGGCTTTCTCCAGTGGTGGGTGATATGAAGCCTTATTCCTTGCTGTGGGGCCTCTCTCCTCTGTCTGGGTGCTGGGGCTGAAATAACTGAAAGTGGCCTTATCCAGTGGTTGGTGATATAACGCCTTATTCCTTGCTGTCGGACCTCTCTCCTCTGTCTGGGTGCTGGGGCTGAAATAACTCAAAGTGGCTTTCTCCAGTGGTGGGTGATATGAAGCATGATTCCTTGCTGTGGGACCTCTCTCCTCTGTCTGGGTGCTGGGGCCGAAATAACTGAAAGTGGCCTTCTCCAGTGGTGGGTGATATGACGCATGATTCCTTGCTGTAGGACCTCTCTCCTCTGTCTAGGTGCTGGGCCTATATAACTGAAAGTGGCCATCTCCAGTGGTGGGTGATATAATGCCTTATTCCTTGCTGTGGGACCTCTCTCCTCTGTCTGGGTGCTGGGGCCAAAATAACTGGAAGTATCCTTCTCCAGTGGTGGGTGATATAACGCATGATTCCTTGCTGTGGGACCTCTCTCCTCTGTCAGGGTACTGGGGCCGAAATAACTGGAAGTATCCTTCTCCAGTGGTGGGTGATATGACGCATGATTCCTTGCTGTGGGACCTCTGTCCTCTGTCTGGGTGCTGGGGCCGAAATAACTGAAAGTGGCCTTCTCCAGTGGTGGGTGATATGATGCATGATTCCTTGCTGTGGTACCTCTCTCCTCTGTCTGGGTGCTGGGCCTAAATAACTGAAAGTGGCCTTCTCCAGTGGTGGGTCATATGACGCCTTATTCCTTGCTGTGGGACCTCTCTCCTCTGTCTGGGTGCTGGGCCTAAATAACTGAAAGTGGCCTTCTCCAGAGGTGGGTCATATGACGCCTTATTCCTTGCTGTGGGACCTCTCTCCTCTGTCTGGGTGCTGGGGCTGAAATAACTGAAAGTGGCCTTCTCCAGTGGTGGGTAGATATGACGCATGATTCCTTGCTGTGGGACCTCTCTCCTCTGTCTGGGTGCTGGAGCAGAAATAACTGAAAGTGGCCTTCTCCAGAGGTGGGTGATATGACGCATGATTCCTTGCTGTGGGACCTCTCTCCTCTGTCTGGGTGCTGGGCCTAAATAACTGAAAGTGGCCTTCTCCAGTGGTGGGTGACATAATGCCTTATACCTTGCTGTGGGACCTCTCTCCTCTGTCTGGGTGCTGGGGCCGAAATAACTGAAAGTGGCCTTCGCCAGTGGTGGGTGATATGATGCATGATTCCTTGCTGTGGGACCTCTCTCCTCTGTCTGGTTGCTGGGCCTAAATAACTGAAAGTGGCCTTCTCCAGTGGTGGGTCATATGACGCCTTTATTCCTTGCTGTGGGACCTCTCTCCTCTGTCTGGGTGCTGGGGCCGAAATAACTGAAAGTAGCCTTCTCCAGTGGTGGATGATATGACGCATGATTCCTTGCTGTGGGACCTCTTTCCTCTGTCTGAGTGCTGCGGCCGAAATAACCAAAAGTGGCTTTCTCCAGTGGTGGGTGATATGACGCATGATTCCTTGCTATGGGACCTCTCTCCTCTGTCTAGGTGCTGGGCCTAAATAACTGAAAGTGGCCTTCTCCAGTGGTGGGTCATATGAAGCCATATTCCTTGCTGTGGGACCTCTCTCCTCTGTCTGGGTGCTGGGTCCGAAATAACTGAAAGTTGCCTTATCCAGTGGTTGGTGATATAACGCCTTTATCCTTGCTGTTGGACCTCTCTCCTCTGTCTGGTGCTGGGGCCTAAATAACTGAAAGTTGCCTTATCCAGTGGTTGGTGATATAATGCCTTATTCCTTGCTGTGGGACCTCTCTCCTCTGTCTGGGTGCTGGGGCCGAAATAACTGAAAGTGGCCTTCTCCAGTGGTGTGTGATATGACGCATGATTCCTTGCTGTGGGACCTCTCTCCTCTGTCAGGGTACTGGGGCCGAATTAACTGGAATTATCCTTCTCCAGTGGTGGGTGATATAACGCATGATTTCTTGCTGTGGGAACTCTCTTCTCTGTCTGGATGCTGGGCCTAAATAACTGAAAGTGGCCTTCTCCAGTGGTGGTAGATATGACGCATGATTCCTTGCTGTGGGACCTCTCTCCTCTGTCTGGGTGCTGGAGCAGAAATAACTGAAAGTGGCCTTCTCCAGAGGTGGGTGATATGACGCATGATTCCTTGCTGTGGGAACTCTCTCCTCTGTCTAGGTGCTGGGCCTAAATAATTGAAAGTGGCCTTCTCCAGTGGTGGGTGACATAATGCCTAATACCTTGCTGTGGGACCTCTCTCCTCTGTCTGGGTGCTGGGGCCGAAATAACTGAAAGTGGTTTTCGCCAGTGGTGGGTGATATGATGCATGATTCGTTGCTGTGGGACCTCTCTCCTCTGTCTGGTTGCTGGGCCTAAATAACTGAAAGTGGCATTCTCCAGTGGTGGGTCATATGACGCCTTTATCCTTGCTGTGGGACCTCTCTCCTCTGTCTGGGTGCTGGGGCCGAAATAACTGAAAGTAGCCTTCTCCAGTGGTGGATGATATGACGCATGATTCCTTGCTGTGGGACCTCTTTCCTCTGTCTGAGTGCTGCGGCCGAAATAACCAAAAGTGGCTTTCTCCAGTGGTGGGTGATATGACGCATGATTCCTTGCTATGGGACCTCTCTCCTCTGTCTAGGTGCTGGGCCTAAATAACTGAAAGTGGCCTTCTCCAGTGGTGGGTCATATGAAGCCATATTCCTTGCTGTGGGACCTCTCTCCTCTGTCTGGGTGCTGGGTCCGAAATAACTGAAAGTTGCCTTATCCAGTGGTTGGTGATATAACGCCTTTATCCTTGCTGTTGGACCTCTCTCCTCTGTCTGGTGCTGGGGCCTAAATAACTGAAAGTTGCCTTATCCAGTGGTTGGTGATATAACGCCTTATTCCTTGCTGTGGGACCTCTCTCCTCTGTCTGGGTGCTGGGTGCGAAATAACTGAAAGTTGCCTTATCCAGTGGTTGGTGATATAACGCCTTTATCCTTGCTGTTGGACCTCTCTCCTCTGTCTGGGTGTTGGGGCCTAAATAACTGAAAGTGGCCTTATCCAGTGGTGGGTCATATGACGCTTTATTCCTTGCTGTGGGACCTCTCTCCTCTGTCTGGGTGCTGGGGAAGAAATAACTGAAAGTGGCATTCTCCAGTGGTGGGTGATATGAAGCATGATTCCTTACTGTGGGACCTCTCTCCTCTGTCTGGGTGCTGGGGCTGAAAAAACTGAAAGTGGCCTTCTCCAGTGTTGGGTGATATGACGCATGATTCCTTGCTGTGGGACCTCTCTCCTCTGTCTAGATGCTGGGCCTAAATACCTGAAAGTGGCCTTCTCCAGTGGTGGGTGATATAATGCCTTATTCCTTGCTGTGGGACCTCTCTCCTCTGTCTGGGTGCTGGGGCCGAAATAACTGAAAGTGGCCTTCTCCAGTGGTGGGTAATATGACGCATGATTCCTTGCTGTAGGACCTCTCTCCTCTGTCTAGGTGCTGGGCCTAAATAACTGAAAGTGACCTACTCCAGTGGTGGGTGATATAATGCCTTATTCCTTGCTGTGGGACCTCTCTCCTCTTTCTGGGTGCTGGGGCCGAAATAACTGAAAGTGGCCTTCTCCAGTGGTGTGTGATATGACGCATGATTCCTTGCTGTGGGACCTCTCTCCTCTGTCAGGGTACTGGGGCCGAATTAACTGGAATTATCCTTCTCCAGTGGTGGGTGATATAACGCATGATTTCTTGCTGTGGGAACTCTCTTCTCTGTCTGGATGCTGGGCCTAAATAACTGAAAGTAGCCTTCTCCAGTGGTGGGTCATATGACGCCTTTATCCTTGCAGTGGGACCTCTCTCCTCTGTCTGGGTGCTGGGGCCGAAATAACTGAAAGTGGCCTTCTCCAGAGGTGGGTCATATGACGCCTTATTCCTTGCTGTGGGACCTCTCTCCTCTGTCTGGGTGCTGGGGCTGAAATAACTGAAAGTGGCCTTCTCCAGTGGTGGTAGATATGACGCATGATTCCTTGCTGTGGGACCTCTCTCCTCTGTCTGGGTGCTGGAGCAGAAATAACTGAAAGTGGCCTTCTCCAGAGGTGGGTGATATGACACATGATTCCTTGCTGTGGGAACTCTCTCCTCTGTCTTAGTGCTGGGCCTAAATAATTGAAAGTGGCCTTCTCCAGTGGTGGGTGATATAATGCCTTATACCTTGCTGTGGGACCTCTCTCCTCTGTCTGGGTGCTGGGGCCTAAATAACTGAAAGTGGCTTTCGCCAGTGGTTGGTGATATGACGCATGATTCCTTGCTGTGGGACCTCTCTCCTCTGTCTGGTTGCTGGGCCTAAATAACTGAAAGTGGCCTTCTCCAGTGGTGGGTCATATGACGCCTTTATCCTTGCAGTGGGACCTCTCTCCTCTGTCTGGGTGCTGGGGCCGAAATAACTGAAAGTGGCCTTCTCCAGTGGTGGGTGATATGACGCATGATTCCTTGCTGTTGGACCTCTCTCCTCTGTCTGGGTGCTGGGGCCGAAATAACTGAAAGTAGCCTTCTCCAGTGGTGGATGATATGACGCAAGATTCCTTGCTGTGGGACCTCTTTCCTCTGTCTGAGTGCTGGGGCCGAAATAACCAAAAGTGGCTTTCTCCAGTGGTGGGTGATATGACGCATGATTCCTTGCTATGAGACCTCTCTCCTCTGTCTAGGTGCTGGGCCTAAATAACTGAAAGTGGCCTTCTCCAGTGGTGGGTCATATGAAGCCTATATTCCTTGCTGAGGGACCTCTCTCCTCTGTCTGGGTGCTGGGTCCGAAATAACTGAAAGTTGCCTTATCCAGTGGTTGGTGATATAACGCCTTTATCCTTGCTGTTGGACCTCTCTCCTCTGTCTGGGTGCTGGGGCCTAAATAACTGAAAGTGTCCTTCTCCAGTGGTGGGTGATATAATGCCTTATTCATTGCTGTGTGACCTCTCTCCTCTGTCTTGGTGCTGGGGCCGAAATAACTGAAAGTGGACTTCTCCAGTGGTGGGTGATACGACGCATGATTCCTTGCTGTGGGACCTCTCTCCTCTGTCTAGGTGCTGGGCCTAAATAAATGAAAGTGGCCTTCTCCAGTGTTGGGTGATATAATGCCTTATTCCTTGCTGTCGGACCTCTCTCCTCTGTCTGGGTGCTGGGGCTGAAATAACTGAAAGTGGCCTTCTCCAATGGTGGGTGATATGACTCATGATTCCTTGCTGTGGGACCTCTCTCCTCTGTCTGGGTGCTGGGGCCGAAATAACTGAAAGTTGCCTTCTCCAGTGGTAGGTGATATGACGTATGATTCCTTGCTGTCGGACCTCTCTCCTCTGTCTAGGTGCTGGGCCTAAATAACTGAAATTGGCCTTCTCCAGTGGTGGGTGATATAATGCCTTATTCCTTGCTGTGGGACCTCTCTCCTCTGTCTGGGTGCTGGGGCCAGAAATAACTGAAAGTGGCCTTCTCCAGTGGTGGGTGATATGACGCATGATTCCTTGCTGTGGGACCTCTCTCCTCTGTCTGGGTGCTGGGGCCAAAATAACTGAAAGTGGCCTTCTCCAGTGGTGGGTGATATGACGCATGATTCCTTGCTGTGGGACCTCTCTCCTCTGTCTGGGTGCTGGGCCTAAATAACTGAAAGTGGCCTTCTCCAGTGGTGGGTGATATGAAGCATGATTCCTTACTGTGGGACCTCTCTTCTCTGTCTGGGTGCTGGGGCTGAAATAACTGAAAGTGGCCTTCTCCAGTGTTGGGTGATATGATGCATGATTCCTTGCTGTGGGACCTCTCTCCTCTGTCTAGGTGCTGGGCCTAAATAACTGAAAGTGGCCTTCTCCAGTGGTGGGTGATATAATGAATTTTTCCTTGCTGTGGGACCTCTCTCCTCTGTCTGGGTGCTGGGGCCGAAATAACTAGAAGTAGCCTTCTCCAGTGGTGGGTGATATGACGCATGATTCCTTGCTGTGGGACCTCTCTCCTCTGTCTGGGTGCTGGGGCCGAAATAACTGAAAGTGGCCTTCTCCAGTGGTGGGTGATATGACGCATGATTCCTTGCTGTGGGACCTCTCTCCTCTGTCTGGCTGCTGGGGCTTTAATAACTGAAAGTGGCCTTCTCCAGTGGTGGGAGATATGACACCTTATTCCTTGCTGTGGGACCTCTCTCCTCTGTCTGGGTGCTGGGGCAGAAATAACTGAAAGTGGCCTTCTACAGAGGTGGGTGATATGACGCATGATTCCTTGCTGTGGGACCTCTCTCCTCTGTCTAGGTGCTGGGCCTAAATAACTGAAAGTGGCCTTCTCCAGTGGTGGGTGATATAATGCCTTATTCCTTGCTGTGGGACCTCTCTCCTCTGTCTGGGTGCTGGGCCGAAATAACTGAAAGTGTCCTTATCCAGTGGTTGGTGATATAATGCCTTATTCCTTGCTGTGGGACCTCTCTCCTCTGTCTGGGTGCTGGGGCTGAAATAACTGAAAGTGGCCTTCTCCAGTGGTGGGTAATATGACGCATGATTCCTTGCTGTGGGACCTCTCTCCTCTGTCTGGGTGCTGGGGCCGAAATAACTGGATGTAGCCTTCTCCAGTGGTGGGTGATATAACGCATGATTCCTTGCTGTGGGACCTCTCTCCTCTGTCTGGTTGCTGGGGCCGAAATAACTGAAAGTGGCCTTCTCCAGTGATGGGTGATATGACGCCTTATTCCTTGCTGTGTGACCTCTCTCCTCTGTCTGGGTGCTGGGCATAAATAACTGAAAGTGGCCTTATCCAGTGGTGGGTCATATGACGCCTTATTCCTTGCTGTGGGACCTCTCTCCTCTGTCTGGGTGCTGGGCCTAAATAACTGAAAGTGGCCTTCTCCAGAGGTGGGTCATATGACGCCTTATTCCTTGCTGTGGGACCTCTATCCTCTGTCTGGCTGCTGGGGCTTTAATAACTGAAAGTGGCCTTCTCCAGTGGTGGGAGATATGACACCTTATTCCTTGCTGTGGGACCTCTCTCCTCTGTCTGGGTGCTGGGGCAGAAATAACTGAAAGTGGCCTTCTCCAGAGGAGGGTGATATGACGCATGATTCCTTGCTGTGGGACCTCTCTCCTCTGTCTAGGTGCTGGGCCTAAATAACTGAAAGTGGCCTTCTCCAGTGGTGGGTGATATAATGCCTTATTCCTTGCTGTGGGACCTCTCTCCTCTGTCTGGGTGCTGGGGCCGAAATAACTGAAAGTGGCCTTCGCCAGTGGTGGGTGATATGACGCATGATTCCTTGCTGTGGGACCTCTCTCCTCTGTCTGGTTGGTGGGCCTAAATAACTGAAAGTGGCCTTCTCCAGTGGTGGGTCATATGACGCCTTTTTCCTTGCTGTGGGACCTCTCTCCTCTGTCTGGGTGCTGGGGCCGAAATAACTGAAAGTAGCCTTCTCCAGTAATGGGTGATATGACGCATGATTCCTTGCTGTGGTAAATCTTTCCTCTGTCTGAGTGCAGGGGCCAAAATAACCAAAAGTGACTTTCTCCAGTGGTGGGTGATATGACGCATGATTCCTTGCTGTGGGACCTCTATCCTCTGTCTGGGTGCTGGGCCTGAATAACTGAAAGTGTCCTTATCCAGTGGTGGGTCATATGACGCTTTATTCCTTGCTGTGGGACCTCTCTCCTCTGTCTGGGTGCTGGGGCCTAAATAACTGAAAGTGCCTTACTCAAGTGGTGGGTGATATAATGCCTTATTCATTGCTGTGGGACCTCTCTCCTCTGTCTGGGTGTCGGGGCTGAATTAACTGAAAGTGGCCTTCTCCAGGGGTGGGTGATATGAAGCATGATTATTTGCTGAGGGACCTCTCTCCTCTGTCTGGGTGCTGGGGCTGAAATAACTGAAAGTGGCCTTCTCCAGTGCTGGGTGATATAATGGCTTATTCCTTGCTGTGGGACCTCTCTCCTCTGTCTGGGTGCTGGGCTGAAATAACTGGAAGTAGCCTTCTCCAGTGGTGGGTGATATGACACATGATTCCTTGCTGTGTGACCTCTCTCCTCTGTCTGGGTGCTGGGGCCGAAATAACTGAAAGTGGCCTTCTTCAGTGGTGGGTGATATGACGCATGATTCCTTGCTGTGGGACCTCTCTCCTCTGTCTGGATGCTGGGCCTAAATAACTGAAAGTGGCCATATCCAGTTGTGGGTCATATGACGCCTTATTCCTTGCTGAGGGACTTCTCTCCTCTGTCTGGGTGCTGGGCCTAAATAAATGAAAGTGGCCTTCTCCAGAGGTGGGTCATATGACGCCCTATTCTTTGCTATGGGACCTCTCTCCTCTGTCTGGGTGCTGGGGCTGAAATAAATGAAAGTGGCCTTCTCCAGTGGGGGGAGATATGACACATGATTCCTTGCTGTGGGACCTCTCTCCTCTGTCTGGGTGCTGGGGAAGAAATAACTGAAAGTGGCCATCTCCAGAGGTGGGTGATATGACGCATGATTCCTTGCTGTGGGACCTCTCTCCTCTTTCTAGGTGCTGGGCCTAAATAACTGAAGGTGGCCTTCTCCAGTGGTGGGTGATATAATGCCTTATTCCTTGCTGTGGGTCCTCTCTCCTCTGTCTGGGTGCTGGGGCCGAAATAACTGAAAGTGGCCTTCGCCAGTGGTGGGTGATAAGACGCATGATTCCTTGCTGTGGGACCTCTCTCTTCTGTCTGGTTGCTGGGCCTAAATAACTGAAAGTGGCCATCTCCAGTGGTGAGTGATACGACGCATGATTCCTTGCTGTGGGACCTCTCTCCTCTGTCTAGGTGATGGGCATAAATAAATGAAAGTGGCCTTCTCCAGTGGTGGGTGATATAAGGCCTTATTCCTTGCTGTGGGACCTCTCTCCTCTGTCTGGGTGCCGGAGTTGAAATAACTGAAAGTGGCCTTCTCCAGTGGTGGGTGATATGAAGCATGATTCCTTGCTGTGGGACCTCTCTCCTCTGTCTGGGTGCTGGGGCCGAAATAACTGAAAGTGGCCTTCTCCAGTGGTGGGTGATATGACGCATGATTCCTTGCTGTGGGACCTCTCTCCTCTGTCTGGGTGCTGGGGCCTAAATAACTGAAAGTGCCTTACTCAAGTGGTGGGTGATATAATGCCTTATTCATTGCTGTGGGACCTCTCTCCTCTGTCTGGGTGCCGGGGCTGAATTAACTGAAAGTGGCCTTCTCCAGGGGTGGGTGATATGAAGCATGATTATTTGCTGTGGGACCTCTCTCCTCTGTCTGGGTGCTGGGTCGAAATAACTGAAAGTGGCCTTCTCCAGTGGTGGGTGATATGACGCATGATTCCTTGCTGTAGGACCTCTCTCCTCTGTTTAGGTGCTGGGCCTAAATAACTGAAAGTGGCCTTCTCCAGTGGTGGGTGATATAATGCCTTATTCCTTGCTGTTTGACCTTTCTCCTCTGTCTGGGTGCTGGGGCCGAAATAACTGAAAGTGGCCTTCTCCAGTGGGGGGTGATATGACGCATCATTCCTTGCTGTGGGACCTCTCTCCTCTGTCTGGGTGCTGGGGCCGAAATAACTGGAAGTAGCCTTCTCCAGTGGTGGGTGATATGACGCATGATTCCTTGCTGTGGGACCTCTCTCCTCTGTCTGGGTGCTGGGCCTAAATAACTGAAAGTGGCCTTATCCAGTGGTGGGTCATATGACGCCTTATTATTTGCTGTGGGACCTCTCTCCTCTGTCTGGGTGCTGGGCCTAAATAACTGAAAGTGGCCTTCTCCAGAGGTGGGTCATATGACGCATGATTCCTTGCTGTGGGACCTCTCTCCTCTGTCTGGGTGCTGGGCCTAAATAACTGAAAGTGGCCTTATCCAGTGGTGGGTCATATGACGCCTTATTATTTGCTGTGGGACCTCTCTCCTCTGTCTGGGTGCTGGGCCTAAATAACTGAAAGTGGCCTTCTCCAGAGGTGGGTCATATGACGCCTTATTCCTTGCTGTGGGACCTCTCTCCTCTGTCTGGCTGCTGGGGCTTTAATAACTGAAAGTGGCCTTCTCCAGTGGTGGGTGATATGAAGCATGATTATTTGCTGTGGGACCTCTCTCCTCTGTCTGGGTGCTGGGGTCGAAATAACTGAAAGTGGCCTTCTCCAGTGGTGGGTGATATGACGCATGATTCCTTGCTGTGGGACCTCTCTCCTCTGTCTAGGTGTTGGGCCTAAATAACTGAAAGTGGCCTTCTCCAGTGGTGGGTGATATAATGCTTTATTCCTTGCTGTTTGACCTCTCTCCTCTGTCTGGGTGCTGGGACTGAAATAACTGAAAGTGGCCTTCTCCAGTGGTGGGTGATATGACGCATGATTCCTTGCTGTGGGACCTCTCTCTCTGTCTGGGTGCTGGGCCTAAATAACTGAAAGTGGCCTTATCCAGTGGTGGGTCATATGACGCCTTATTATTTGCTGTGGGACCTCTCTCCTCTGTCTGGGTGCTGGGCCTAAATAACTGAAAGTGGCCTTCTCCAGAGGTGGGTCATATGACGCCTTATTCCTTGCTGTGGGACCTCTCTCCTCTGTCTGGCTGCTGGGGCTTTAATAACTGAAAGTGGCCTTCTCCAGTTGTGGGTGATATGACGCATGATTCCTTGCTGTGGGACCTCTCTCCTCTGTCTAGGTGCTGGGCCTAAATAACTGAATGTGGCCTTCTCCAGTGGTGGGTGATATAATGCCTTATTCCTTGCTGTTTGACCTCTCTCCTCTGTCTGGGTGCTGGGACTGAAATAACTGAAAGTGGCCTTCTCCAGTGGTGGGTGATATGACGCATGATTCCTTGCTGTGGGACCTCTCTCCTCTGTCTGGGTGCTGGGCCTAAATAACTGAAAGTGGCCTTATCCAGTGGTGGGTCATATGACGCCTTATTATTTGCTGTGGGACCTCTCTCCTCTGTCTGGGTGCTGGGCCTAAATAACTGAAAGTGGCCTTCTCCAGAGGTGGGTCATATGACGCATGATTCCTTGCTGTGGGACCTCTCTCCTCTGTCTGGGTGCTGGGCCTAAATAACTGAAAGTGGCCTTATCCAGTGGTGGGTCATATGACGCCTTATTATTTGCTGTGGGACCTCTCTCCTCTGTCTGGGTGCTGGGCCTAAATAACTGAAAGTGGCCTTCTCCAGAGGTGGGTCATATGACGCCTTATTCCTTGCTGTGGGACCTCTCTCCTCTGTCTAGGAGCTGGGCCTAAATAACTGAAAGTGGCCTTCTCCAGTGGTGGGTGATATAATGCCTTATTCCTTGCTGTGGTACCTCTCTCCTCTGTCTGGGTGCTGGGGCCGAAATAACTGAAAGTGGCCTTCGCCAGTGGTGGGTGATATGACGCATGATTCCTTGCTGTGGGACCTCTCTCCTCTGTCTGGGTACTGGGGCCGAAATAACTGAAAGTGGCCTTCTCCAGTGGTGGGTGATATGACGCATGATTCCTTGCTGTGGGACCTCTCTCCTCTGTCTGGGTGCTGGGCCTGAATAACTGAAAGTGGCCCTATCCAGTGGTGGGTCATATGACGCTTTATTCCTTGCTGTGGGACCTCTCTCCTCTGTCTGGGTGCTGGGGCCTAAATAACTGAAAGTGCCTTACTCAAGTGGTGGGTGATATAATGCCTTCTTCATTGCTGTGGGACCTCTCTCCTCTGTCTGGGTGCCGGGGCTGAATTAACTGAAAGTGGCCTTCTCCATGGGTGGGTGATATGAAGCATGATTATTTGCTGTGGGACCTCTCTCCTCTGTCTGGGAGCTGGGTCGAAATAACTGAAAGTGGCCTTCTCCAGTGGTGGGTGATATGACGCATGATTCCTTGCTGTGGGACCTCTCTCCTCTGTCTAGGTGCTGGGCCTAAAAACTGAAAGTGGCCTTCTCCAGTGGTGGGTGATATAATGCCTTATTCCTTGCTGTTTGACCTCTCTCCTCTGTCTGGGTGCTGGGACTGAAATAACTGAAATTGGCCTTCTCCAGTGGTGGGTGATATGACGCATGATTCCTTGCTGTGGGACCTCTCTCCTCTGTCTGGGTGCTGGGGCCGAAATAATTGGAAGTAGCCTTCTCCAGTGGTGGGTGATATGACGCATGATTCCTTGCTGTGGGACCTCTCTCCTCTGTCTGGGTCCTGGGGCCGAAATAACTGAAAGTGGCCTTCTCCAGTGGTGGGTGATATGACGCTTATTCCTTGCTGTGGGACCTCTCTCCTCTGTCTGGGTGCTGGGCCTAAATAACTGAAAGTGGCCTTATCCAGTGGTGGGTCATATGATGACTTATTATTTGCTGTGGGACCTCTCTCCTCTGTCTGGGTGCTGGGCCTAAATAACTGAAAGTGGCCTTCTCCAGAGGTGGGTCATATGACGCCTTATTCCTTGCTGTGGGACCTCTCTCCTCTGTCTGGCTGCTGGGGCTTTAATAACTGAAAGTGGCCTTCTCCAGTGGTGGGAGATATGACACCTTATTCCTTGCTGTGGGACCTCTCTCCTCTGTCTGGGTGCTGGGGCAGAAATAACTGAAAGTGGCCTTCTCCAGAGGTGGGTGATATGACGCATGATTCCTTGCTGTGGGACCTCTCTCCTCTGTCTAGGAGCTGGGCCTAAATAACTGAAAGTGGCCTTCTCCAGTGGTGGGTGATATAATGCCTTATTCCTTGCTGTGGGACCTCTCTCCTCTGTCTGGGTGCTGGGGCCTGAAATAACTGAAAGTGGCCTTCGCCAGTGGTGGGTGATATGACGCATGATTCCTTGCTGTGGGACCTCTCTCCTCTGTCTGGGTGCTGGGGCCGAAATAACTGAAAGTGGCCTTCTCCAGTGGTGGGTGATATGACGCATGATTCCTTGCTGTGGGACCTCTCTCCTCTGTCTGGGTGCTGGGCCTGAATAACTGAAAGTGGCCCTATCCAGTGGTGGGTCATATGACGCTTTATTCCTTGCTGTGGGACCTCTCTCCTCTGTCTGGGTGCTGGGGCCTAAATAACTGAAAGTGCCTTACTCAAGTGGTGGGTGATATAATGCCTTATTCATTGCTGTGGGACCTCTCTCCTCTGTCTGGGTGCCGGGGCTGAATTAACTGAAAGTGGCCTTCTCCAGTGGTGGGTGATATAATGCCTTATTCCTTGTTGTTTAACCTCTCTCCTCTGTCTGGGTGCTGGGGCCGAAATAACTGAAAGTGGCCTTCTCCAGTGGTGGGTGATATAATGCCTTATTCCTTGTTGTTTAACCTCTCTCCTCTGTCTGGGTGCTGGGGCCGAAATAACTGAAAGTGGCCTTCTCCAATGGTGGGTTATATGACGCATGATTCCTTGCTGTGGGACCTCTCTCCTCTGTCTGGGAGCTGGGGCCGAAATAACTGGAAGTAGCCTTCTCCTGTGGTGGGTGATATGACGCATGATTCCTTGCTGTGGGACCTCTCTCCTCTGTCTGGGTGCTGGGCCTAAATAACTGAAAGTGGCCTTATCCAGTGGTGGGTCATATGACGCCTTATTCCTTGCTGTGGGACCTCTATCGTCTGTCTGGGTGCTAGGCCTAAATAACTGAAAGTGGCCTTCTCCAGAGGTGGGTCATATGACGCCTTATTCCTTGCTGTGGGACCTCTCTCTTCTATCTGGGTGCTGGGCCGAAATAACTGAAAGTGTCCTTATCCAGTGGTTGGTGATATAATGCCTTATTCCTTGCTGTGGGACCTCTCTCCTCTGTCTGGGTGCTGGGGCTGAAATAACTGAAAGTGGCCTTCTCCAGTGGTGGGTGATATGAAGCATGATTCCTTGCTGTGGGACCTCTCTCCTCTGTCTGGTTGCTGGGGCCGAAATAACTGAAAGTGGCCTTCTCCAGTGGTGGGTGATATGACGCATGATTCCTTGCTGTAGGACCTCTCTCCTCTGTTTAGGTGCTGGGCCTAAATAACTGAAAGTGGCCTTCTCCAGTGGTGGGTGATATGAAGCATGATTCCTTGCTGTGGGATCTCTCTCCTCTGTCTGGGTGCTGAGGCCGAAATAACTGGAAGTAGCCTTCTCCAGTGGTGGGTGATATGACGCATGATTTCTTGCTGTGGGAACTCTCTCCTCTGTCTGGGTGCTGGGGCCGAAATAACTGAAAGTGGCCTTCTCCAGTGGTGGGTGATATGATGCATGATTCCTTACTGTGGTACCTCTCTCCTCTGTCTGGGTGCTGGGCCTAAATAACTGACAGTGGCCTTATCCAGTGGTGTGTCATATGACGCCTTATTCCTTGCTGTGGGACCTCTCTCCTCTGTCTGGGTGCTGGGGCTGAAATAACTGGAATTGCCTTCTCCAGTGGTGGGTGATATGACGCATGATTCCTTGCTGTGGGACCTCTCTCCTCTGTCTGGGTGCTGGGCCTAAATAACTGAAAGTGGCCTTCTCCAGTGGTGGGTGATATAATGCCTTATTCCTTGCTGTTTGACCTCTCTCCTCTGTCTGGGTGCTGGGGCTGAAATAACTGAAAGTGGCCTTCTCCAGTGGTGGGTGATATGACGCATGATTCCTTGCTGTGGGACCTCTCTCCTCTGTCTGGGTGCTGGGGCCGAAATAACTGAAAGTGGCCTTCTCCAGTGGTGGGTGATATGACGCCTTATTCTTTGCTGTGGGACCTCTCTCCTCTGTCTGGGTGCTGGGCCTAAATAACTGAAAGTGACCTTATCCAGTGGTGGGTAATATGACGCCTTATTCCTTGCTGTGGGACCTCTCTCCTCTGTCTGGCTGCTGGAGCTTTAATAACTGAAAGTGGCCTTCTCCAGTGGTGGGTGATATGAAGCATGATTCCTTGCTGTGGGACCTCTCTCCTCTGTCTGGGTGCTGGGGCCTGAAATAACTGAAAGTGGCCTTCTCCAGTGGTGGGTGATATGACGCCTTGATTCCTTGCTGTGGGACCTCTCTCCTCTGTCTGGGTGCTGGGCCTAAATAACTGAAAGTGGCCTTATCCAGTGGTGGGTCATATGACGCCTTATTCCTTGCTGTGGGACCTCTATCGTCTGTCTGGGTGCTGGGCCTAAATAACTGAAAGTGGCCTTCTCCAGAGGTGGGTCATATGACGCCTTATTCCTTGCTGTGGGACCTCTCTCCTCTGTCTGGGTGCTGGGCCGAAATAACTGAAAGTGGCCTTCTCCAGTGGTGGGTGATATGACGCATGATTCCTTGCTGTGGGACCTCTCTCCTCTGTCTGGGTGCTGGGCCGAAATAACTGAAAGTGTCCTTATCCAGGGGTTGGTGATATAATGCCTTATTCCTTGCTGTGGGACCTCTCTCCTCTGTCTGGGTGCTGGGGCTGAAATAACTGAAAGTGGCCTTCTCCAGTGGTGGGTGATATAAAGCATGATTATTTGCTGTGGGACCTCTCTCCTCTGTCTGGGTGCTGGGGTCGAAATAACTGAAAGTGGCCTTCTCCAGTGGTGGGTGATATGACGCATGATTCCTTGCTGTGGGACCTCTCTCCTCTGTCTAGGTGCTGGGCCTAAATAACTGAGTGTGGCCTTCTCCAGTGGTGGGTGATATAATGCCTTATTCCTTGCTGTTTGACCTCTCTCCTCTGTCTGGGTGCTGGGACTGAAATAACTGAAAGTGGCCTTCTCCAGTGGTGGGTGATATGACGCATGATTCCTTGCTGTGGACCT